>JAHZTW010000002.1:64984587-65071412 GCA_020283515.1 Alliaria petiolata | reverse complement strand
AATACTCAGAAGAGGATGGAGAGGGAAACTGGTGCTAAGATTGTGATTCGGGGTAAAGGGTCTGTTAAAGAAGGTAGGCTACAGCAAAAGAAGGATTTGAAATACGACCCTTCGGAAAACGAGGACTTGCATGTTTTAGTCGAGGCTGAGACTCAGGAAGCTCTTGAAGCTGCTGCTGGTATGGTTGAGAAGCTCCTGCAACCTGTTGATGAGGTGCTGAACGAACACAAGAGGCAACAGCTCAGGGAGCTTGCCACCTTGAATGGAACAATAAGGGATGAGGAATTCTGTAGGCTGTGTGGTGAGCCAGGACATAGACAGTATGCGTGTCCTTCTCGTACAAATACCTTTAAGAGTGATGTTCTCTGCAAGATCTGTGGTGATGGTGGACACCCTACTATTGATTGCCCTGTGAAGGGTACCACCGGGAAGAAAATGGATGATGAATATCAGAACTTCTTGGCAGAGTTGGGAGGAACTGTCCCTGAATCTTCTCTCAAACAGAGTACTACTACCTTGGCTCTTGGTCCGGGAAGTGGAGGAAGTAATCCTCCATGGGCTAACAATGCGGGGAGTGGGGCAAGTGCGCATCCTGGCTTAGGGTCGATTCCGGCCAAACCCTCCAAAGAATACGACGAAACGAATCTGTACATTGGGTTCTTACCTACGATGCTTGAGGATGATGGCTTGATTAATCTTTTTTCAGCCTTTGGTGAAATTGTGATGGCAAAGGTAATCAAGGACCGTGTGTCTGGTCTGAGCAGAGGCTATGGTTTTGTGAAGTAAGCTGATGTCCAGATGGCCAACACCGCTGTACAGGCAATGAACGGCTATCGGTTAGAAGGCAAAACTCTTGCCGTCAGGATCGCTGGTAAACAGCCACCGCCTTCTGGACCCCCAGGACCTCAACCACCGTCTCAAGGTTATCCTCCTCCAAACCAGCCGCCTGGTGCCTATCCGTCGCAACAATACACCAGCGGTGGGCAACTGCCAAATCCTCCATATTCGACAGCTCCGGTTCCTTGGGGTCCTCCTGTTCCTTCCTATTCACAATATGCTCCTCCCCCACCTCCTCCTCCTGGCTCTTATCAACCTGACCATGGTCAACATATGTCTCCTTATGGAATGCACTACCCACCACCACCTCCTCCTCATGTGACACAAGCTCCTCCTCCTGGCACCGCTCCTAGCGAAAGCCAGCAAAGCTTCCCACCAGGGGTACAAGCAGACAATGGTGCTCCTGCTTCAACTGTGCCACCAAATGTCTATGGTAGCTCGGTTTCAGGTTTGCCTGGACAGCCTCCATATATGAGTTATCCGTCTTATTACAATGCTGTTCCACCTCCACCACCTCCAGTACCGACCTCGTCTACCGATCACTCGCAAGGTCTAGGTAGTGCACCTTGGGCACCTAATCCTCCTATGCCACCGTCAGTTGGCTATTCACAGGGCATGGGTAACGTACCCTGGGCTCCCAAGCCTCCGGTACAGCCACCTGCAGAGAATCCATCCGCTGTTGGAGATTCTGAGTATGAGAAGTTCATGGCTGAGATGAAGTAGCATGTGTGTCCTGAGGAGAAACTCCTTAGTGGAGAGGTAAGATGTCCTCATTTGATGTTTTTGTTTGTTCTCCCTACATGGTTTTGAAATTGAATCATATGGCTTTAGCATATGATAAAATCTTTTCTTCCTCAAAAGTTTTCCAGCGTTTTAGAAAATATTTTTTTCCCAACATCATTTTTTAAAAAAAATTACAGTTGCAGGATAAACCAAGTCGAGCATGTTGTGTGATACTGCCTTTTTCCTTCCTTTTTTGTTTTGTTTCTTGAAAGTTTTTCTACTTGTATGTTTTTTTTTACGTATTTCTCTGTTTATAGTTTTGTACATGATAACTAATTGCTGTAGCTCATTAATCCCACAGCTAAAGGAGCATCTCTTCTGGTATCCGATTCTGAAACATAGAACTCGGGAGTTGGATGTTCCAATATTTGTCAGTATACCCTGTGGTTTTAATCATGTTTGTCACTAAAGTGTTTTCTGTCCCATATGGGGTTGCATACGTTTTCAGTTTTTCCATTTGACAAGATCTAAACGTAGCATAGGTTCCAAAAGTTTGTCTCTCTGTTATTGTATACGGCTCATTAACACGAATCTTTGTTTTCTTCCTATTGTCTAATTTCTTTCAGGTGTGATGTTTCTTGGGAGCTCTTGTACCATGATTTCTTACATCTTTGTTGTTGGAAGTTTGGGACTCACATCTTAACCCCTTGCTATGCTGTTGTGAAATATGCAGAGATTCAGGCTGGAAGGCTCCCAATTGATACTGTTGCACGCTTCAGAAAGTCCCATAAGATATTTTTATTCATGTTACTGATAAGAATTGCTGCTCTTTTGTAGGACTATCTATATATTTCTCTCGGGGTTTCATGTTTCATTTCATAATACTCGTATTTACCGGGTGACCAGTGTGTTAAATCTGTCTTGATCTCTCATTTACTCAAAAATTTCTTCTTCTGTTGTTACTTTTTTTCAATCTCTGATACCTCTAATATGATATATTTCAAGCTTACATGTGGCAGGTGTGAGTTCTGTTTAGTGATCCAGACTAACTTTTATGCCATTGTTCTTGTCACTGTTTCTGTGTTGCATATTTGTTGGATTTAAACGTGGAATTAAGGCTCATCATAGAAACCATTTTGTTTTAAGTGTGCTCACGTTAACAATTTTGGTAAGTGGTGTGATGTACTAAAACTAGGGATATTGGCATGGAGCGTATTCGTATGGAGGAAGTTGCTCTCGTCTGCTTTTTGACCATTTGTTACCATTGGCTTTGGCAAATCGGGGAGTGAGCTAAAGCTGTTACTGTATCTTGTCTTTAGTTAAGGCATTGTTTTAATATCTGGAACAATACATCTTTTAGAGATGACAGAGAAACTGCTTATCCAATTTTAATTTTTCTTTTTTTTTCAAAACACCTGCTATTCTCGCACACAAGTTAGAAATAAATTTAGTGCTCATAAAGCATTTGAAAAATTCAAATATGTATTTAACATTTAGACAACATAAAAAAAACAATACTGTTAAGTTTTAGTTCCAAAACTAGCACTAAATTAAATTTTTCATAATAGCACAAACTTTAATATCAAAATTCAAAATATGATTAAAAACTCTTTCCTAATAAAGAAATCGAAATCCTAAATTGGAAACTATACTCTTCTACATTACTGTTGATTAATTTAAAGCATACTTTTGTTTCAGCCCAACAAGGTTGACACTTTACCCGTAATTATATGAGTGTTGATTACTTTTTATAATCAATCTATTAATACAAAGAGTTGACTGAAAAAAAATAGAGGCTTATATTAAGCCCGGCCCATATATGCAATTAGCCCATTATTCTCCAATCAGTTCTAGAAATCCTCTGATGCTGCATCTTCCTTCTTGGAACTTTCAATCTTTCAAATCATTCGTCGGGAAAAAAAAAATTAAAATCATTGACGTTCTTAGTTTACTACCAAAATCTAATTTGGGGTTACTTTTTTTCTTTTTCTTTCTTTTGGGAAGTTTTAATCTCGAAAGCTGAAGCAATATCGATTTGATTTTTTTTCGAGTAAAATGGAGGAAGTGCATGAGGATTCTAGTTTTTCCGGGTTGGACGACGATTCCGGCAGTAATGTGGATCGCGACGGTGAATTGTCTGTCATGAGCGGGTGCTTTTTCTTGGATCATGTTGGGGAAGTCTTGCTTTCTCGGAATCGAGATGGTTTGTCCTGGAAATGTCTGGATTCTTCAGATTGTGTAAGATTTGTCGATAATGGTATATGTTCATGCTTCCCCAGGTTAATCCGACGACTGTATTCGTTGACTTTTTCTAGCTTTCTGGTTTTTTTTCTAAAATTCAATCATATGTGCATCTAGTGTTGATGTTGGAGCTGCGAGAAGCAAAATTAAAATCGCTTTTCCTTCTTTATTGCTTCGTATTAGATCAGAAAGCTCTTAAATGTTTGTGTGAGTTGTTAATTACGTTACTGATTTTGGGGTTTACTGTGCCTAAGAGAGCGAATTTTTGTTTTGTTCTATGTTGATAGGAGGGAACGACTTGTTTGGGAATTAGAAATTCAGAGAATTTGAAAACTGAGATCAAATTCTCTGATGTTTATGCTGTGGAGTTTGCTAACTATGGCTTGGTGCATAGTCCAAAGTTAGGCCTTGGACACGCCAAAGAATGTTTCCGGGAACGCTTGTTAAAAACTCAAGAGGTTTTGTTCTCAATCTTTTGTCCCGTTTGTTGTTTTTCTTCTGGAGATTACAGTGTAATGAGTTCTGCTTTGTTGTAGATGTATCGGTTCACTGTGCACGGATTTCAAAGATCACCAAAGGAGCCTTGTCTCTGGAAACTTGCGGCATTCACTTTTGGCCATATGGATTTGCAGACGTGCCAGAGTTGGATGGATCAGTTGAACTACTCTTTGATCAAGGAAGTGGAAAGACCAAGAAATCTTTTGGTAAATCTTGTCGTGTCAGATTCTAGCACTTTTGTTGCTCCTATTTGTATGAATGCTTTGACAGGATATCTTGCAACTTTCTTAGGTATTTGTCCATCCAAAAAGTGGCAAAGGAAATGGCTCCAAGATCTGGGAAACTGTTTCCAAGATCTTCATTCGTGCTAAAGTTAATACGAAGGTATGCTTTTAATTGCATCACTAGCAGAATGATCATTTAAGTAATTTATTTTGCTTCTTGAAGTAACTGATTGATTTTGTGCCACGGTAGAGCATTTAGAGAAAAATGTTATTTATCATGTAATGTATTTGCTTCATTGTTATCAAGGTTATTAGTTATCGGTTGGTTGTTCTCTAGTCATACTTTATGTTTGCAGAAAAAGAGTAATATATATTGTTTTTGTAGATATTGCAACATGACTTCCACAATTTTCGCCGTTTGAGATGTTGTTTGGCCATTGGTTTGCATAGTTACTTGTGATACTATATAGCTCTCATAGAGAAAGACTCATAAACGTTTTTCTCACTGTCCATACTATGGTCCCTGGTTTGTTATTCTTGATTTACCATTCAAATCAGGTGATTGTGACAGAACGAGCAGGACATGCATTTGATGTAATGGCATCTATCCAAAACAAAGAGCTCCATTCATATGATGGCATCATAGCTGTTGTAAGTTGTAGACCTCTTTTTTTTCTATGTTTCGATGACCAAAAGTACTTCTTTTGATAATAATTGTAGTGATTGATTATTTGCTCAATGCATTGGTGAATTTGTTTTTTTGGGTGATGTGGCATAACCTTCAATTCATATCATTTATGAGTCAAATAATGGATTAGTGAAAGTTGATGAAGCTTCTCCCCTCCTGATATCTGTTGTCACATTTTCTTTCTCATGGCACCTACTTGTGAATCATATATCTGCTTTTCATTATTCTCACGTCTTGAATAATCAACCTACGTTCAGGGTGGGGATGGTTTCTTCAACGAAATCCTTAATGGATATCTTTTGTCGAGACTTAAAGTCCCTCTTCCACCAAGTCCTTCAGAATCCTTCAATTCTGTTCAAAGTAGAGGTAGTTCCTCGGTTCCAGAATCAGGAGGTGCGATTCATGAGAGTGACCAGAAGGAACACTATCCTCTTCTTCCTTATTCAGTTCAAGAGGTCATGAATTTCAGTATGTATTTGATAAACTTTATCTCATTTTTGTTCAAGAGCTGGGACTGTTAACTAGTTGTAATCTCTGGGTGTTGCTGTTAACTTACAGGGACATTCAATGGCTCATGTGAAGGTTAGTTGGTTTTGTTCTCTACAAGACATTCAGTTACATTGCCTGCTTCCGTTAGTCAGGTTTATTCTCGTTCTTATTAAAATCCCTTTATTTACTGTTTTTTTCTTGTTCCTTTTTGTTGACAACTTCGCAGGAACTGAAGATCCCGATCATCCCTTCAGTGGTGAAAGGCCTAGATTCGGCCTCATTCCGGCAGGTTCAACTGATGCAATAGTTATATGGTACGGGTTTTTTTATCATCATGTATTCGTAGTTTTCCTTCCTCTAGCAAAGATTATCCTGCGCCATAAATGGGAATAGGTTTCACTTGTATCAGCAATAATCTGTAGTTGATTACCAAATAGATAACACCTGCATATGCATTTTCAATCTCTACTGTCTGGTTTCTCTTTTTCTTCTCCATACAAATATTTGAAAGAATTGGCGTATCTCATAAATTCAGAAATGTAAAAATAGCTTCTGATAAGCTTAAAGTATTAAACTACTGTTTATGCTTATGCATTACAGCACCACAGGAGCTCGTGATCCTATAACATCTGCGCTGCATATCATTCTAGGCAGAAAGCTCTTCCTTGATGCAATGCAGGTAGTGCGGTGGAAAACGGCGTCAACCTCGACAATTGAACCTTTTATTCGTTATGCAGCCTCATTTGCTGGGTAATGACTAAACCTTTTTAGTGAGATTTTTTTTTTTTGGAATTCCGTAAATAAGGAATAGCAGATTCTGTTATGTCATGAAGCTCTAATTTTCATCCTTCACTGCCCAAAGCCTTAGCTTCTTATTGTTAGTGGCATTCTCATTTGTCTAATAAATCACTTCAGTTATCTTTTAACCAGTAGTGCCTGCGATATGGATATTGATTGCTCCGATCTCTAACAGAGTTTTTGTACAATTGATTAGTTCAGGTACGGGTTTTATGGTGATGTCATTTCAGAAAGTGAAAAGTATCGGTGGATGGGTCCCAAACGCTATGATTATGTTGGAACTAAAGTATTCTTGAAGCACAGGTATTTTCATAACATTTTTTACCATTGTACACTTCTAAGATGCTCAAAACATTAATGGAACGATCTATGCTATTTTTTCTTCCAAGCAAATCAGTTTTGTTTAAGTTGTTGGTTTTATATGTTAATATGCAAGATCATATGAGGCAGAGGTTACGTTCGAAGAAGCTGAACCAGAGAACGCTAAAGCTTCCACACACACTAGGAGTAAGACGTGGCCGTTTCGAAATACAACGGCGAGATCAGAGAAAATACTATGCCGTGCAAAATGCAGCATTTGTAGCAGCAACGCAGATGGGAATGCTACACGCACACCACCTAACTCGTGTCCAGAAAAAGCAAGATGGTGTAGAACGAAAGGGCGGTTTCTGAGTATAGGTGCTGCAGTGATGTCAAACCGAAACGAAAGAGCACCTGATGGTCTTGTCGTTGATGCACACCTCTCAGACGGTTTCCTTCATCTCATACTCATCAAAGATTGTTCTCGTCCCAAGTACTTATGGTAACGCCTTATCTTCTTCTTTGCCTTCTTCAAATACGTAGTCCACTGTCTTCTAATAGATACGCACACTTGGGAGAATAGCAGTACACAGAAGAATGGTTCTTTGAAGTTATCTGGAACATGTTCTTAATAATAGCAACATACTTTGTCTATGACACAGGCACCTCACCGAGCTTGCGAAAAAAGGCGGGGAACCTTTGAACTTTGAATTTGTGGAATATCATAAGGTTTGGAAAATTTGTTTTGCTTTTCAAAACTTGATAACTTGGTCTGTGTCTGATCATCTCTACTCAAATGTATTGGGAATACACAGACGCGAGCTTTCACATTTACTTCGATTGGGGAAGAGAGTGTGTGGAACTTGGACGGAGAGATCTTTGAGGCTCACCATTTATCAGCTCAAGTCTTGCGTGGTCTTATACCTCTGTTCGCATCTGGTCCCGAGGTATAAACAACATGAATATGAATGTGGGTTTTATAAGGAGCTCTGTGCATAGTGACCGATGTGAAAAGCTATATGAGAATAGAAACTAGAAAAGTAAAATAAAATGAACATGGCAATAATATCATTCCAAAGAAAATGTATGTAACGTTCCAAATTTTACCCTATGAATCTCATTATTTAGGTTGTGCAGTGGATAATTTAAGATTTTCTTGTTGATTTTAGTATTATTCATATCAACCGAATTATTTGAGACTATTGTTTTGCAAAAGAGAAACTGCCCGAAAGTATTCGAGAATACAGATGTGATGATGACTTGTTATTTGCTAGTAAATCTCAGTCTTGCAAATCGAGTTTAACTTAATCTACCACAAACATGCTTAATTTTCGCAATAATCATCCTTATTAAGTATGTGAATCGATTCAACAATGGCTGCATAAAGAGAGACCAAAACAATGGCTGCATGTTCTGAGAAGAGCACCTCTACTTTCCGTTAAGGAGTCGAGTGATCAAGATGCCCATCCAAAGCTTCTTTTTTTTTGTTTTTTTTTCATTTTTTTCATTTTGAGTTACGTCTCTACAAATGTTTATTTATTGGTGCGAAGACAAATGTTGCTATCCATTTTGGTAATAACATAATCGAATCAACATCTGAGCGAAGAAATATGCCTTTACCTTGATAACCCTTAATGCAGTGAGCAACTTGAAGCATTTCTTCCTCGTGAGCATTGTACATTGAAGATTAAGAGTATTTTTAACTCTTGTCCATTTGAAGAACTAAATGTAGTGTGGTCAGGATCATGCTAAGCGATTGAGCGTAGATGTCAGGATCACCAACGATGGCTACTGTACAGTTGGCACACCCTTAGAGTGGAGGACTAAGTTACTATGTTTCGGCCAATATGATATTAACTATAGATAAGACTGGTGCTAATCTAAAAGTCTAGTTCATTGAACTTATCTGATTATTGGCGAAAATGTCCACATACATTCATGGATGATAACATATGGACACTGCATATGTTTTGGCTTTTAATAACAATATATATTTGTCTCTTTTCATCTGTTTATTTCCAAGTGTATTATATACTCTTCATATATAAAAATGATCACTTTTCACTTTCTGAATATATCATTGGATTGTGTTGTTGACCGAAGATTAAAAAAAAAGAATTTGTGTTAAAAGAAAGAAAAATAGACTGCACATTCACATGCATTGACACACTCACACACATATACATACCCATATTATAGGGAAGTCAAAACTCAAAAAGACGTGAGGACAAGATAGATCATGCGTGCAACTAAGGGCAACCAAATAATTATATATAACATTATACATTTTATGATATTAATTTACAATTATAAGAATTAATTAGTAAACTAACTCCAAAAAAAACCAAGTGATTTTGGAAATTTATGAGCATTTTAAATACTACTGAAAAGATAAAAAAAAATCATAAAAATATAGGGAGAGTTAGAAAATACTCAAATTTTAAGAATATTTTAACTAACTAAAAATAATAATAATTTACACGGGTTCAAAATAATAACCTTTTAAGTATTCATATGTAAGGTTTATCACTTTAATTATTATTTTTTGTTTTGTGAGAATTTAATTTGTATTATTAGATGATATACCATATAGAATATATTTTATCTGTGAATTGAGTTTTTTTTTTTTCTATGTTGAATATGTTATGAACGTGATTTAAGATTTGAGATGGTCTCAGACCAGGGGCGGAGCCAGGTGGAGAGGAGGGGGGTCAGCTGACCCCACCTATTTTAATTTTTTAATGTTTTTGTTTAATTATAATTATTATGACTTTATCAAATTTTATTGTTTGACCCCATAAAAAAAAACATTACAAACAAAAACTTTATTTGGGCTCATGGTTTTATTTTGATTTTAGGCTCAATTTTATTTTAAATCCATTTTATATGAATACTTATGGATCTCAATTAGTTGTTAGCTAACAAAATATTTAAAAATCCAATTTTTTCTTTATGAAAAACCATTTCTTTTTCTTTAGTTTTTGTACATTTTTTTTTGTTATTGTAAACTTTACGTTTTTTTCAATTTTTTTCGTAGCATCTACACGTTTATTCTCAAATTTTTATCTATTTTTGTTGATGAGATGAAAAATCATTTTTTTTGGTAATTCATAATATAAGTTTTTTTAATATATTTTTTTGCCTCCGATAAAAAGAAGATCTGGCTCCGCCACTATCTCAGACTCTCAGTTTGTAATATTTTCATTTGAAGTGACATGCAGAAGGGTTGTATATATATCATACATGGCAGAACTATGTGACAAGAACATGCATCTTCGTTTCAAAAAAAAAAAAAAGAAGAACATGCATCTTAATCATTTAATTAAGTTTATTACTTTACACCATGTATCTTATATAGACTATGTCATTTACACCATTTTCTCTTATATATATATATATATTAGATTTTTTCACAAATAATTAGTGAAAACATTCATAAAGACATGTTTTTCGAACGGCATGATCATTGACATTACCAAGTATGCAGAGATATCTATTGTTTGTTGCCATTAAGCATGCAACTATAGTCTTCCGAAAATTTTGTTTGTTTACCTTTTTGGGGACTTGATGGTGCATATATTTTTAGTGCACATATAATCGAACACAATACAATTTTTTATGTAAGTAATGTATTAGTGTAAATGTAAACACATGAGCATAGTCTCATCTATATATGATCCACATTTCAAGGAACATGAGACAATTAAGAATACCAACAATAACATGTTATAGTTATCAAATAAATAATGTTGTCATATTATTTCAAATAGCTAGGTAGATTAACACGTTTCAAATCATATGTTCCTTTTACTCGGTTTTATTCGAATGAACAAAATATTGATAGTCACATCATGTACCTTATGAAGATTATTGATAGTCACATCATTCACCTTATGAAGATTTTGTACCCTTGATAATACAGAAGTCACGAAGAGTTCATATTGCAAATACTGAAAATGCTGATATATAAATTAAAGGGAACAACATATACATATCATGTCATGAATCATGATGTGGTACGATATATATATATTTTGAAGTAAGAAAATCATCTAAACCATTTTTTTTTTTTAATTTTTCGATGAGTTAGATATAATTTCCAGCTGTTCACAGAGAAAATAATAGTTTCCGAAACAGACATTTTCCAAATCTAAAAAAAAAAAAATACTTGTTAGCAAATTGTCCCTTCATAAGATTGTTTGAGGAATGCATAAACACAATTTATTTGTCCACAATATGACCACAATTAAATTATTATAGGAATAAAAGCCCTTAAAGAAAATAAACAACTAATTTAAGAGCCTCTTCTCTATACTCTATCACTTTGATAATGAAGGAAAATTCTTGCGTGAGCAAGAGAGTAGTAAAATAACAATTGCGTAATCCTTCAACAATTGAATTTTAGTTATCTAATTTTATAGTAATAGTAATAATAATTTAAGAAACTTTATAAGATTCTGTGGTTATTCAAAGGACTTGATTGTCTCAGAAATTAGGAGCACGAACGTGGCTGCTCTTTTGTGAGAATACAAGATTCCATTCGCTTATTCTTCTTCTGCCACAACTTCTCTCTTCGGGTTTGACTTTGAGTTTCTGTATAGCTTAAAGCTACTACATCTTTTATTGATCAGGTAGGTCAATTTTGTGACTTCTTTTCTTTCTTTCTTGTTTATTAGAGATTATGATCATGCTTGGCTTGATGGGTTTCTTGTTTTTTTTTCTTGACTTTGGAATGTGGCATTGTGATGTCTAGATTTTGAATTTTGAGAGCCTCGAATCAATAACCAAAACATCTCTTAATCGATGCACTATCTTGTCCTGAAATCAAGATCTTGTCAATAACTTACATCATTTCTTCAGCAAATGTGATATCAATTTGTCTACTGTTCCTCGGTTGCCTCTTTTTGGTTTGGC
Organism: Alliaria petiolata; assembly: GCA_020283515.1. Lineage (NCBI taxonomy): Eukaryota > Viridiplantae > Streptophyta > Magnoliopsida > Brassicales > Brassicaceae > Alliaria > Alliaria petiolata. The sequence continues at coordinate 65,059,700 of JAHZTW010000002.1, read as the reverse complement.
TCAAGGATCTTGATTTTCAATTGTGATGTTTTGAATGATACAGATTGCTAGTGCCTCATTTTTGGTTGGAGGAAAGATAGGCGATAAGTAGTAGAACCGTTGCATACCATCTTGCGCAGAGCTGACCCTGACATTTTCCAAAATTAGCAACTTTTTTTCAGAGATAAAAGAACAATAAATGGACGCTTTTTTCAAGAAATCGATTATGGAACAGAAGCCGGCGCATGGCAAGCTTCCTACGAGGGCTAGCTCTGATCTTGCATCTCCTTCTCAACCACAGACCATTGCCATAGCTATTAGTGGGAGCAACAAAAGCACGAATGTAGTTAAGTGGGCGCTCAAAAAGTTTGCTTCCGAGAAAAATATCGTTTTCAAGCTGATTCACATCCATCCAAAGATTACTTCACTACCTACACCTTGTAAGTTCCAAAAAGGTTTCTTCTTCTCTACCTGAAACTTTTATATGACTACTTAAGATTCTGATACCGGTTTCTTTTTCCTTCCTAAGCCGGAAACATAGTCTCTATCTCCGAGGCACCAGAGGATGTAGCGGCTACTTATAGACGAAAAGTGATGCAGGAGACTAAAGAAACTCTTCTTAAACCTTTCAAGAAGATGTGCGATCGGAAAAAGGTTTTTTTCTTCTTTTTTTTCTTCTCTTTCTTGATGTTCCTTTATTCGATATCTTATAGCTAAAAGATCGTTTTGAATCTTGTTAACAAAAGGTTGCAGTGGAACTTCAAGTGCTCGAATCAAATAGTGTTGCACTGGCGATAACCAGAGAGGTTAGTCAGAATTTGATCAGCAGTCTTGTCATTGGAAGGTCATCTCATGGTGGCTTGTACAAGTACGTCTTGAAACGTTATATTTACGGTTTTATCATCTGATTGCATAGAGTTTAATTTCTCCATGAGTTTATGTGTTGAGACGATTCCAGGAATCATGATATTACCACGAAGATATCAGCATATGTGTCAAACCTTTGCACAGTCTACGTTGTCTCAAAAGGAGTCTACATTCTTCCAAAGGAGAGATCATCGTCAGATGCAGAGATGAATGAAAATATAAGAGATTCTGGTAGTGAGAGAACCGATTCCTCAAGCTGTTCTTCTGGTTCAGGACCTATCTCAGGTTCGGAGCTTTCGTCAATCTTTAACCAGAAACTCATGTATGTATGAGATCATGAGTTCGGTTTTCTTTTGTACATTGTTTAGATGCAGTGTCACATGCACTCAAATCCAAATCTCTTACTCTGTCCAATAAGAGATTGCAACATCTCCCGACGATAGTAAGAGGTGTTTCTGGTCGTATGGAATCTAGTTCTGCTGAGTCAGAAGATACTAGAAGTGTGTCTTCGGATGCTGCAGAGGAAGCAAAAAAGAGAGGTAGCCCTGAAACATCGCGTACTGTTTCTTGGAATGCACGGTTTAGAGATTTCGATGAGAGAAAAGACGCTATGAGTTCTGTTTCTAGCAACCGTGATGACTACGGAAATGTTACTCAAGGTGAAGATTACTTCACAGACAACCAGGTAAATTAAGTTTTGATAAGATTGTTCTTAAACCTCTTGTGAAGCCGAAAGCATTTGGGAATGATATATGTGTTTTCGTTTGATTTCAGGACACGCTCGAAGAGATTACAAAGCTGAGAGCTGAACTTAGACATGCTCATGAAATGTATGCAATGGCTCAAGTAGAAACCTTGGATGCTTCTCGCAAGGTCCGCTTGAAGAAACCCTAGAAAACTTGGATAGCTTGTATTTGATGAAGTTTCTTAGCCATTGGTTTGTGTCTCCTTTATGGTTTCAGCTAAATGAGCTCAAGTTTGAAGAGCTAACGCTAAAGGAGCACGAAACGAAGGGGTTAGCAGAAAAGGAAACACAGAAGAGAAGGGAAGAGATAGAAGCTGCACAAAGAAGAGAAGCAGAGATGAAATCAACCAGTGTAGCTAAAGAGAAGGAGAAGAAGCTTGAAGAAAGTTCCCTTGTGGCTCCTAAGCTGCAATACCAAGAGTTCACTTGGGAAGAAATCGTTACCGCAACTTCATCATTCTCTGAAGATCTAAAGATCGGAATGGGAGCTTACGGGGACGTTTACAAATGCAATCTGCATCATACAATCGCTGCTGTAAAAGTTTTGCATTCCGCTGAAAGTAATCTATCAAAGCAATTCGATCAAGAGGTATCCAAAAATAGTATTTCTTGTTTTGCAAGTTTTCTCATTTATTTTTTAAAAAGCTAACATTTTTTCATTCTTTCTTAGCTCGAAATCTTGAGCAAGATCAGGCATCCGAACTTGGTTCTCCTTCTAGGAGCTTGCCCCGAGCGCGGTGCTCTAGTCTACGAGTACATGGAAAACGGTAGCTTGGAAGATAGACTGTTCCAAGTCAACAATAGCGAACCAATCCCGTGGTTCGTGCGGTTCAGGATCGCTTGGGAAGTCGCATCAGCGCTCGTCTTCCTCCACAAATCAAAACCGACACCAATCATCCACCGTGATCTTAAACCAGCCAACATCTTGCTTGACCACAACTTTGTCAGCAAAGTAGGAGACGTGGGTCTCTCCACAATGATCCAAGCCGACCCTTTATCAACCAAATTCACAATGTACAAACAGACAAGCCCCGTGGGAACGTTATGCTACATCGATCCCGAATATCAACGAACAGGGATGTTATCTCCGAAATCAGACGTCTATGCTTTCGGAATGATCATTCTGCAGCTCCTAACCGCTCAGCCGGCTATAGCACTGACTTATACAGTAGAAATAGCCATGGAGAACAACGACGACGAGGAGTTGATACAGATTCTTGATAAAAAAGCGGGTGATTGGCCAATCGAAGAGACCCGACAATTAGCAGCTTTAGCCCTCTATTGTACAGAGCTCCGTGCTAAAGACAGGCCTGATCTTGAAAATCAGATTCTTCCAACATTGGAGATCTTGAAGAAGGTAGCTGATAAAGAAAGAAAATCGATTTCCGCTGCTCCGAGCCAACCTCCAAGCCATTTCCTCTGCCCATTACTTAAGGTGACAATAACTTGTTCGTTACGTCATCTGTTTACTTGCAAGAGAAGCTAGGTTAAGCTTAGAGAAGAATGTTGTTGTTATGTTTGCATTGCAGGATGTGATGAATGAGCCATGTGTTGCGGCTGATGGCTATACCTATGACCGGAGAGCCATAGAGGAGTGGATGGAGGAACACCGTACTTCGCCGGTGACTAATTCTCCGTTACTAAACGTAAACCTTTTGCCCAATCACACTCTTTATGCAGCCATTGTTGAATGGAGACGTAGAAATCAGTAAGGCAACACAAAAAAACATAAAACGTTTTGCTGCTTTTCTAAAACTAGTTTTCTACTGTTTCATGAAAAATTCTACTAAAACTAGGTCTCTATTGTTTTGATGATTTTTCTGCGGAACTATGTATTCATGTAAAGTGTTTCGATCATTTGATTTTTTCCCCATTAATTACTATTCATCTTAGATACATTTGAAAATATTTTAATAATTAATCAATACGGAAAAAACAAATGATTGAATGGGTCTTGAATACATTTTGTCTTGTCCGAGAAGTAAACATATCAAAAAAGAAAATAAGTTAAACTGACTAAAAAATGTGTATTTATATCTAAACAATAATAGACAAAAACATAACACCGATTTACAAAGAACTTAATTAGCCTTATGAACACGTTATTGGTTAAATAATTTAAAATTATCACAATCAATTTCTGTTAACACTGTATTCACGCGTAGTTTAGCGTGCGTGCAAGTATCCGTCGTCTTTGGAATACAAAATTGTTATTATAGTTTGGATTTAGGATCTTATCCAAATTCTACAACGTTCTGAAAAAAATTGTTTCTATTTTTAATTTTTAAAGTAGAATTTTAAATAAAATTTCAGTTTTAACCTTATTAATTTAATGTATTAAATGGAAAAAAATATATTTGTTTAGTATATTAATAAATGGTAAAATATAATTTCTTTATCTTGATTTGATTTTAATAAAAGTTAGTTCAAACGGAAAAAATAGAATTTTTTTATAATTTTCTTAATTTATGTAAAATATGTTAAAATAATATTTTGTGTGAAACTATCATAATACCATTTTAATACGTAGCAAAATTACATAACAAACTTTCGCTGTCCGAAAACTAAAAGAAAGAAAAAACTTTCCTTGTCGAATATAATTATTCATATGGTTTTGTACTTAGACAGTAGACGCTAAGACCAATCCCAATAGACAACTTGGGATATCTTAATATGGTGTCTTATGATTATTAGTGATTAAAAAAATAAATTAGAGTGTCTAAAATATAAGATCAGTGTCTTATATTAGACACTTATTTTGAATTAAGACCCGCATACGTGGCGGTCACTGATTGGTTGACGGAAAATAAACAATGGGTAAAGGAAAAAAAAACAAAAACCACGGCCGTTGTTTTTTCTCCGACTATCTCTCTTCCTCTCACTCTCTCGACGCGATTTCTTGCCAAAATCCGATTTCTTGCCAAAATCCGATTCTCCTCTTCCTCTCACTCTCTCTTCCTCTCACTCTCTCGACGCGAAAAAAGAAAGAATCATGAGAAGAGTCGGCGAATTTGGTTGAGAAATCAACCGAGATTCGCCTCACCAAAAATAAATGTCTTCGCATGTAAGTAATCCTCTCATTTCTTTAATAATTCGTCTTCAATTCGTTGTTTATAGTGAAATTAGGGTTCTGTGAAATCGGATTTGAGCCTGCTTGAAATTAGGGTTCTTGTTTTTGAAATTAGGGGTTTCGAATTTGGGATTTCGCCAAATTGATTTGGGGGTTCTTTCTGTCTTGACTACTGATTTAATGATTAGTTTTGCTCTTACTCTGTCTTGACTAGATTTGAATCCGATCCTCTGTGAAATTCGGGATTAAATTTGAATCCGATCCTCTGTGAAATTCAGGATTTTGTGAATTTGGGATTGCTCTAAATTGCTGCTTTTTAATGTACGATGCTGATATTCATGAGATTGATTTTGTTGGGGGCTCTGGAGTTTTACTTTTCCCATAGATATCTTCAGCATCACATTTACTACTTGTTTCGTTGTTTATTGATTTGGATGAGTAATCATGATCATTGAGAATCTTTGATGCCAATATAATATTTGTTTTGAAACCTTTTTCTTCTTGCTTCAGGTGATCCCTTGTGCTGTTCTAGCTTTCCTCATTCACCCGTCAACACGTCACCACATCATAAACAGGCTCCTTTGGGCATTCTGTGTTTATCTTGAAGCTGTTTCAGTTCTTCTCAATTAAGAGTCATGTAGAACACTAAGGTCTATTGTTCAATTATGTGCTCTGTTAAATAAAAACATGCCCTGATTCAGTGTTTCAATCTAATGATTTGCGTTTTATATGGTTTGATTCCAGCTGCAGTTAGTGTTAGCATCTTCGTTTGACTGGAGAAGCACCAATGAAGAAGCTCTTCTTCCAATGATCTTCGTCTGGTAATGGAACCGAAAAAGCAGCAGATAGTAAGATGAAAACCCAAGCTACTAGTCAGATTGAACAAGAGCTCCATAGTCCCAAGTCACAGCGTGAAGTTTCTGATGGTCCAGCTCTTAGGCGGAGCCTTTCATTGTCCTCGGCAGGTATGCTTTTTTGGTCTTCTTATATGAGATTGTTAATTAACAATTCTAACTACGCTGAAAATTCTTGAGTTAAATGTAGACTATGTATAAGTTGATGTGTGTGTGAGCTTTAAATGTAGACGATTTCTTCTGCTCTGCAAAGTTGTTAGAATTTTTCCTTTCTTTGCAGTATGGAGTTTCTTGCTCTGAATGTCCCTGAATGNGGTGCTCTAGTCTACGAGTACATGGAAAACGGTAGCTTGGAAGATAGACTGTTCCAAGTCAACAATAGCGAACCAATCCCGTGGTTCGTGCGGTTCAGGATCGCTTGGGAAGTCGCATCAGCGCTCGTCTTCCTCCACAAATCAAAACCGACACCAATCATCCACCGTGATCTTAAACCAGCCAACATCTTGCTTGACCACAACTTTGTCAGCAAAGTAGGAGACGTGGGTCTCTCCACAATGATCCAAGCCGACCCTTTATCAACCAAATTCACAATGTACAAACAGACAAGCCCCGTGGGAACGTTATGCTACATCGATCCCGAATATCAACGAACAGGGATGTTATCTCCGAAATCAGACGTCTATGCTTTCGGAATGATCATTCTGCAGCTCCTAACCGCTCAGCCGGCTATAGCACTGACTTATACAGTAGAAATAGCAATGGAGAACAACGACGACGAGGAGTTGATACAGATTCTTGATAAAAAAGCGGGTGAATGGCCAATCGAAGAGACCCGACAATTAGCAGCTTTAGCCCTCTATTGTACAGAGCTCCGTGCTAAAGACAGGCCTGATCTTGAAAATCAGATTCTTCCAACATTGGAGATCTTGAAGAAGGTAGCTGATAAAGAAAGAAAATCGATTTCCGCTGCTCCGAGCCAACCTCCAAGCCATTTCCTCTGCCCATTACTTAAGGTGACAATAACTTGTTCGTTACGTCATCTGTTTACTTGCAAGAGAAGCTAGGTTAAGCTTAGAGAAGAATGTTGTTGTTATGTTTGCATTGCAGGATGTGATGAATGAGCCATGTGTTGCGGCTGATGGCTATACCTATGACCGGAGAGCCATAGAGGAGTGGATGGAGGAACACCGTACTTCGCCGGTGACTAATTCTCCGTTACTAAACGTGAACCTTTTGCCCAATCACACTCTTTATGCAGCCATTGTTGAATGGAGACGTAGAAATCAGTAAGGCAACAAAAAAAACATAAAACGTTTTGGTGCTTTTCTAAAACTAGTTTTCTACTGTTTCATGAAAAATCTACTAAAACTAGTTCTATATTGTTTTGATGATTATTCTGCGGAACTCTGAATTAGTTTTCTATTGTTTTGATGATTATTCTGCAGAACTCTGTATTCATGTAAAGTGTTTCGTTCATTTGATTTTTTCCCCATTAATTACTATTCATCTTAGATACATTTGAAAATATTTTAAAAATTAATCACTACGGAAAAAAATATGATTGAATGGGTCTTGAATACATTTTGTCTTGTCCGAGAAGTAAACATATCAAAAAAAAGAAAATAAATTAAACTGACTAAAAAATGTGTATTTATATCTAAACAATACTCCCAAGTGTCATTTTGAGATTTAATTTTTATTTCACAAAGAGTGTCGTTTTATGTTTTCAATGCAGTATTTTGAAGAAAAATCCAGTTTTAACCATGTACTTTTAATATATTAATTAGAGAGAGATGTATTTGGTGTATTAATAAGGGATAAAATAAAAATTTTAATAGAATTTTTAATTTGTATGAAAAACTTTTAAATAACACTCTTCGTGAAACGGAGGAAGTAATAAACAAACATAACACGGATTTACAAAGAAATTAATTAGCCTTATGAACACGTTATTGGTTAGATAATTTAAAATTATCACAATCAATTTCTGTTAACACTGTATTCACGCGTAGTTTAGCGTGCGTGCAAGTATCCGTCGTCTTTGGAATACAAAATTGTTATTATAGTTTGGATTTAGGATCTTATCCAAATTCTACAACGTTCTGAAAAAAATTGTTTCTATTTTTAATTTTTAAAGTAGAATTTTAAATAAAATTTCAGTTTTAACCTTATTAATTTAATGTATTAAATGGAAAAAAATATATTTGTTTAGTATATTAATAAATGGTAAAATATAATTTCTTTATCTTGATTTGATTTTAATAAAAGTTAGTTCAAACGGAAAAAATAGAATTTTTTTATAATTTTCTTAATTTATGTAAAATATGTTAAAATAATATTTTGTGTGAAACTATCATAATACCATTTTAATACGTAGCAAAATTACATAACAAACTTTCGCTGTCCGAAAACTAAAAGAAAGAAAAAACTTTCCTTGTCGAATATAATTATTCATATGGTTTTGTACTTAGACAGTAGACGCTAAGACCAATCCCAATAGACAACTTGGGATATCTTAATATGGTGTCTTATGATTATTAGTGATTAAAAAAATAAATTAGAGTGTCTAAAATATAAGATCAGTGTCTTATATTAGACACTTATTTTGAATTAAGACCCGCATACGTGGCGGTCACTGATTGGTTGACGGAAAATAAACAATGGGTAAAGGAAAAAAAAACAAAAACCACGGCCGTTGTTTTTTCTCCGACTATCTCTCTTCCTCTCACTCTCTCGACGCGATTTCTTGCCAAAATCCGATTTCTTGCCAAAATCCGATTCTCCTCTTCCTCTCACTCTCTCTTCCTCTCACTCTCTCGACGCGAAAAACACGCTGATTTCTTGCCAAAATCCGATTTTCAGTCGAGAAAGAGGTCGATCCTCATCGATGGAGTGGTCGATTGTCATCGATGAAAGAATCATGGGAAGAGTCGGCGAATTTGGTTGAGAAATCAACCGGGATTCTCCTCACCAAAATTCAATGTTTTCGCATGTAAGTAATCCTCTCATTTCCTTAGTAATTCGTATTCAATTCGTTGTTTATAGTGAAATTAGGGTTCTGTGAAATCGGATTTGAGCCTGCTTGAAATCACGGTTCTTGTTTTTGAAATTAGGGTTTTCGAATTTGGGATTTCGCCAAATTGATTTGGGGGTTCTTGGGTAACTCCTATCTCTAGGGTTTCTGGTAACATTTGAAGATGTTAAGGGTTGTTTGGTCTTTTGATTAGGCCTGGCTCGATGTTTACTATGATGATCAAGTCTGAGTTTCGTGTTTCTATTAACTGGTTTTTGCATGAATGTGTGCTGTTTTGTTTCTTCTTAGCTTCCATTCTTACTTATCTGGATGCGATCTTTATAAACAGGGCTCTGGTCTCACCAACTGTGCTTCGAACGAGGACACATCATGGTCTGGTGTATCAGAAGATGTTATGCACAGGAACCTCCTGTCTTTGGAAAGAGGACGATAGTTACTACAAGACCTTCAGAGTAAGTTCTTTCCTTTCATTTCTCAAGTCAAAGAAATGAATGGCAAGATAACTTCTTCTTTGATTTACTAACGAATATTGTTGTTTTTCAGTGAACACGATCGATGGGCATCTTGCGACGAGTGCTCTAAATGGAGACGGTTACCTGTAGACGCTCTTCTTTCCTTAAAGTGGACATGTTCAGACAACGTTTGGGACGTAAGCAGGTAAGAAATTGTTTCAGAAATTGTTCTTTTAGTTTCTTGAGGTCTTGTTGCTGTAATTTGATATACAATTGATAGGTGTTCGTGTTCTGCACCGGAGGAGAGTCTGAAGGAACTTGAGAATGTTCTTTCCAGCAATTCTTCTCTGAGAACGAGGTATGCTTCAAAATCTGACTTGACTTCTCTCAGATCTTTCAATTGCTTCTCTGAGTTTAAGTGTGATTAGACTTGTACCTGCTTAATACAACCCTTGTTCAATTGTAACTATATGGTTAGAAAGTGAAATAAATGCTAGAGTTTGTTAGATTTTAGGGTTTGGTTGTTGAGTTTAAGTGTGATTAGACTTGTATCTGTAAATCAATGCATCGATTGAATGCTTAATACAAAGAGCAGAACTACTTGTGGTCTGCTTTAACACAACCATTAATTCTATATATATCTGTAACTACTTCTTCTCTTCACCTACATCTTCTCTTTCAACTTCTTCTCTTTCATTCTTGTTTTTATTTTTTTCAAACAGAAAAGTTAGGTTATGGATTCTACGAATCCATATGGTCAATCCCAAAATTTTATGGACCTTCTAAATAGTCAACAGGATAGCCACCACCCTTATGACATTGCTTCCCAAACCAGACCTCTTCAATCATCAGAAATTCCCCTCTTTAGTAGTCAGTGTTCTGATGAACCAACACTAGAGGGTTTAGGGACAGCTGAGGAGCGTAAAGAGAGGAAGAGATGGAGTCCCACAGATGATATAGTGCTCATTAGCGCCTGGCTTAACACCAGCAAGGATGCTGTAGTGTCAAATGAGCAGAAAAGTGGTGCCTTTTGGACACGCATAGCAGCATTATATAATGCTAGTCCTAAGGTTGCATCTGCTGAGAAGAGAGATCACAGTAAGTGTAAGCAGAGGTGGAGGAAGATCAATGAGCTTGTCTCCAAGTTCTGTGGAGCATTTGAGGCTGCAAAAAGACTGAAGACAAGTGGGCAGAATGATGATGATGTTCTCAAGCAGGCACATCAGATCTTCTACAACGACAACAAGGCGAAATTCACCATTGAGCACGCATGGAAGGAGCTTCGGTATGACCAGAAATGGTGTAGCAACTTGTTTGGTCAAGGTGCAGGTGAATGTAGTTCAAAAAGAAGAAAACGTGAGGATGGTTCAGCACAATCTGGCAGCTCCCAGTCGGTTAACCTTGAAGATGATGAGGTCCTGGTTTGACCTCCTGGTGTTAAAGCAGCGAAAGCTTAGAGGGCAGCGAAGACAGCCTCTGTGGAAGAACAAAACAAGTGTCTGTCAGAGTTTCAGACCATGTGGGAAATAAGGGAGAAGGACTTAGCCATCAAAGATAAGATCTCAGATAAAAGGTTGCTTGAAAGACTCATAGGAAAAACAGAGCCACTTTCTGATATAGAAATTGCTCTAAAGAACAAGTTAATTCAGGACATGTTGTCCTGATTTCGTAAGTGTTGTTTCATCGAGTCTTTGCTTTCGGTTGTTGTTTGATTGAGTCTGTTGTTTGTTGTTTGATTGAGTCTGTTGTTGCAATTAAGTTTCATCGAGTCTTGTATGATATTTAAGTTAATGATATGAAATTTAAGTTTATGAAATGAAAGTGTGTTCCTTCTTAGAACCGATTTCATGGCCTCTTGTGATTTATTTATGCTTTCTGTAGTTCAATGTTTTGATTAATATATGTCCGCAGGGACTTCCTCAGTCATATTCACATGGAGTTTCAAAGAAAGGGAATCACACAAGTCGGAATCTGAGGTACAGTGCTCTGTCTCTCTCTCTAATTGTTTTGTGTCATGTGGGTTTGGCATTATGACAGAAAAAGCTTTGTTTTTGTGTCATGTGGGTTTGGCATTAGGACAGAAAAAGCTTTGTTTTTGTGTCATGTGGGTTTGGCATTAGGACAGAAAAAGCTTGACAATACTCTTTTGTTTTCTAGTGACAGTGATACCCGTGGACAAAAGAGAGAAGGTCACACATGTTTTTGGATCAACGTGTTCTCGTGGACAAACAGGGATGATGTTCCCGTGGAAGGCCCGTGTAGAGAGCTCACATGTTTTATTTTCAATCACATGTTTTTGGATTGTTTTGTGAGGCCGTGTAAAGAGAGAAGCTCACAGGATATTTCGTGCGGTTCATTTGGCTATATATAAGGACTTGTAGTGAATTCATTCCATCTCTTGTATAATTTCATAAATTGTTCATCTATTTCTTTTCTTGTAAACTATCTCTCAAAACTTTCATAAATCTATTTCTTTCCTTGTAATCCATCTCTCAAAACTTTCATAAATCTATTTATTTCCTTGTAATCCATCTCTCAAAACTTTCATAAAGCTATTTATTTCCTTGTAATCCATCTCTCAAAACTTTCATAAATTTTTTTCTCTCCTTGTAAACCATCTCTCAAAACTTCTAACCAACACAAAACATTCATTCCATCTCTCAAAATTTTCTTATTTTCAAATGGCATCTTCTTCCAATGATCCTTACGATCAAAATTTTGACGATAATTTTGATCAAGCTTTCGATGACAAATTTGATCAAGCTTTCGATGAAAATTTTGATCAAGGTTTCGAGGAAACATTCGAGAAGCTCATTGCTATTCGTTAAAAGGCAACAAAATCAAAGAAAAAACGAGCCTATATTGAAAGAAATCGCGAAGAAGGCCACATCAACTTATGGAACGATTATTTTGCTGAAGATGCGAAATACCGGGGTCATTTATTTCGACGCCGTTTTAGAATGAACAAGCCCTTGTTCATGCGTATTGTTGATGGACTCTCGAATGCTCTTCCATTCTTTCAGCAAAGAAGGGATGCTACCGGAAGGTTTGGTTTCTCAGCACTACAGAAGTGTACAGCAGCAATTCGTATGCTGGCATATGGGTGTCCGGCTGATTCGGTTGACGAATACCTCGGGTTCGGAGAAAGTACTACAATATCATGCTTGAAAAATTTCGTCGAAGGAATAATAAAAGTGTTCGAAAATGAGTACCTAAGAAGACCCACAACAGAGGATCTTCAACGACTACTGTATATCGGAGATATACGCGGATTTCCCGGAATGATAGGAAGCATCGACTGTATGCACTGGGAGTGGAAGAACTGCCCCAACGCTTGGAAAGGGCAATATGAACGTGGATCTGGAAAACCAACAATCGTTTTAGAGGCTGTAGCTTCACAGAATCTCTGGATATGGCAAGCGTTTTTTGGACCTCCAGGTACCTACAACGATATTAATGTTCTTGATCGCCCACCAATTTTTGATGATGTGTTACATGGTAAAGCTCCAAAAGTTAATTACTTTGTCAACGGACACAAGTATAATTTGGCTTACTATCTCACTGATGGTATTTATCCTAAATGGGCAACTTTTATCCAATCTATTTCACTTGCACAAAGTTCGAAAGACTCGTTATTTGCTACACATCAAGAATCTGTCAGAAAAGATGTCGAACGTGCTTTTGGAGTCTTGCAAGCTCGGTTTAAAATTGTTAAAAACCCAGCCTTTTTTGGGATCTTTCGGACATAGGAAAGATTATGAGAGCATGTATCATACCGCATAACATGATAGTAGAAGACGAGCGAGATGGATACAATCTAATTGATGTATCAGATTTCGAACACGGAGAAGGAACTTTCGAAGTGGATATGACGTACTCTACCGATATGCCTACAAATCTCGGCAATATGATGGCCGTTAGCGATCGACTTCGTGATAGAACAAGACATCAACAATTGAAAGCTGATTTGGTTGAACATATATGGCAAAAATTTGGCGGAAGTGAAGATTACAATTGAGCGGGTTTTCTAATTTTTATATTGCATTTCTCTAATTTATATGTTTTAATGTATTATATTTTTTCAATGTATTATATTTTAACTTAAAATAAAAAAAAAAATTAAGTTTTTAAGACATCCATCCAAGTGTCTCCATTGTAGACTCATAAACAACACATTTTAACAAAGTGTCTTAAATCTAAAAAAGTACACAAAATATTATTTTTGTATCTGTAAGACATCGGGGTTGCTCTAACCAAATAGCCAATATGAGAAGAAAAATTGAAAATATTACGTCAAGATAAAGTAGGGAATATAACGACGCCATCAAAGGACCAGTTGTGGACCCCACCGAACATCGACGGATATTCGGATCCACCCGACTGGTATTTGATCTTAGATCCGAAACCCGAAACTAACAGATTCTTTTTGTATTGGCTTTTCATACACGTCACCGGCCACTCCTGTCGTCGTCTTATAAAGAAACAGTCTTTTTACCATTTTCCATCAATTCTCCATTGAAACTAAAATTTCGAAGGTTTCTTCTTCCCTACGATATTCCATTAATCCAATTCAAAACCCTTCTTTATATTCCCTTTTTTCTTTCGATTTCAATTTTGTATCGATTCCTTTTTGCCGTTTGTTTCATATTCCCCTCTTCAATAAACCCTCATTTGATTCTGATTTCTCAATTTCTGTGACTTCTCGGGAAATTTTTCATTTGATTCCCTAACGACCCAATTAAAACTTTCAGAAAACCCTAAATTTCGTATTTTTCTCTGATTGATTCGATTTTCCGGTGATTCTCCGATGAGGATTTACGTGATTCTCCTGGTGGTTTCCTTGTTTTCGTCCGCGTTCTCCGACGAGACTCCGGACTCGTACCTGTTTCCGAAGCCGTCGGTTCTCGAGTACCCGTCGGAAATCGAGACCCGGCACAAGAAAGCCGACGACGACGAGGTCAATCTGCACTGCACGAGCTGGAGATTCGCGGCGGAGACGAACAATCTCTCCCCGTGGAAAACGATTCCGGCGGAGTGCGCCGATTACGTGAAGGATTACGTGTTGGGCAGAGGCTACGCCACCGATCTGGAGAGAGTCTCCGAAGAGGCTTCGGTCTTCGCCACCAGCGTCGATTTCTCCGGCGACGGCAAAGATATCTGGATTTTCGATATCGACGAGACTCTCTTGTCGAATCTTCCGTATTACATTGACCATGGCTTTGGGTACACGTTTTCTCAATCTCCTCCTTATCAGTTTTTAAGTTTCTCTCAATCTTGTTCCTTTGCTATAACAATCTGATTTCATTATTCACAAATTGATTGATGGTGACTTTTTTTGGATATTGGGGATTTTTTGCAGGCTTGAGCTATTTGATCACTCGGAGTTCGATAAGTGGGTAGAGAGAGGAGTGGCACCAGCGATAGAAGCAAGCTTGAAGCTTTACCAAAGAGTGATTGATTTGGGATACAAAGTTTTCTTGCTTACAGGGAGGAAAGAGAGCCACAGGCTTGTCACTGTTGAAAACCTCATCAATGCTGGTTTCCAGAACTGGGACAAGCTTATTCTCAGGTATATATACTCTAGTCATAGGGACAATATGTTAGCTCCTTTGGGTTTGTTAAGTGGTCATGCTTTTGTTATGCAAATGTTTGATGTTTGGTGAAATCAATCATTACAGAGTTTTGATCTATGGTGATAGTTTGAGAAGACATATCAATCATCAGTTTTGTACTGTTTATTGTGCATAGACTTAGACCTTTGTTTCTTTGCAGATCTGCGGATGAACAGGACAAAATGGCGACGGTATACAAATCTGAGAAGAGGGATGAGATGGTGAAAGAGGGATATAGGATTAGAGGCAATTCAGGTGATCAGTGGAGTGATTTGTTGGGTTCTTCAATGTCTCAACGATCTTTTAAACTTGCAAATCCAATGTATTATATCCCCTGAAGAGTGAGGAGACAAGGGAGCTTTGTTTGACAAGTGCCTTAAAAACATTTTCCTAAAACATGTATAGACTTACCAGAGAGTAATCAAAGTGTTATTAAAGGTGGTTGTAATTTGTCAGCAATTAAATGTACTAATGAATATACTCTGTTTTGTTGCGGCGAAAATAAGAAGGTATATAGATTTGACAGTAATGTTACATATGGAATAATCTACAAAATTATGGATGTTGTTAAGGAACCAGCACTTTCCAAAGTTACCATCTTTATACCTTGTGTAAAGTTTCTTTGGTAGGATAAAAGAAATTGAGAATAAAACAAAATGGAAGAATTTAGAGATTCCACTTCCATTGTAATGCAGTTATGCAAATCGAACAATACTAAAAAGCACTTGAATTTTCTATATCCTTAAAAAAAGGAGTCTTACTTCTTTTTTTATTACTTAGTGTACTATAGTTATTTGGCTAAAAAACCTGTTTTTCTTTTCTTCGATGATATTTTTTTTTGGTTCCATTTCATGTAATTTTGTACATTCTTAAGTTCATTTCTGAAAATTTTGAAAAAAGTACTTCCCAACCAATATATAAAGATAGTTACATCTTGCTTATTGACATTTCCAAAAGTGTTATTTTTTTATTTTTATTTTTTGAAAAGTTCCAAAAGTGTCATTGATGATCATTGTATAATTAAAACGGAGCTACATATGTAATAGTAATAGTTTCTGTAAGATGTCAAAAAAGTCGTTTGACCGACGTTGAAATATCTCTACTTCTGAAAAGGTAAATTACTAAGCTTTTGCACACCACTTATGTGTGTTAGTAAATGAATTTTTGTAAACTAATATTTTTTGGTTTTGACTTCTGAAAAATGTAAATCCGAAACAGTGTACAGTGGAGAACAAAGAAAAACAGAGCACAAAGATTAAGCTCGACTTTCCTCCAACCAGGAAGTGCTAAGGTTGCACTTGAGCAAGTAGTACTAAACCTATATGTATAAGTTATTAGCTTTCTCAATGGTTTGTTTCTGTTTCTCTGAAGATTGACCCAAAATGCATAACAAGATCAGACATAGAGAACTCAAACGATCAAACTGAAATCAAGATCCTTGACCCAAACAAAAACTAGACAACCTATGAAAAGTAGACAAATTAATATCACATTGCTGAATAAGAATGTAAGCATTTGACAAGATCTTGATTTCATACAAGAGAGTTGCATCGATCAGGAGATGCTTTGATATTCATATATCTAAGCTCTCAAAAGCCAAAATCTAGAGATCATAAAGCCACATTCCAAAGACAATTTAGATAGACAGAGGAAATTTCTGCAAGTCTCTAGTATCAACTGTGAATCATTTTCCGAACACAAGAGCCCATAAAGTTTTGAACTTTACCATCACAAAAGCGTCGAAACATGAAAACCCATCAAGCCAAGCATGATCATAATCTCTTATAAACAAGAAAATCATAAAATCTGACGTACCTGATAAATAAAAGATGCAACTTTAAGCTCAAACCCAAAGAGTTGTGGCAGAAAAAAAAAAGAAGCTTTCTTTCTTTCTCAGTTTGACCCAAAGAGAGAAGTCGAAGAAGCGAATGGAATCTTCTGTGTTCACAAAAGAGCAGCCACGTTTCTTGCTCCTAATTTCAGAGACAATCGAGTCCTTTGAATAACAACAGAATCGTATGGAGTGTCTTAAACTAATACTATAAAATAAGAACAGATTAAATAAAGAGTACTTTTTCATTCATTAATTTCATTACATAGATATATCATATCCTTTTTTTAACATCGTGAAAACCCACTGAGAAATTTAAAAAAAAAAAAAGAGAGAGAGAGATGATCTAATCTATACTAATATATATATATATAAGAGCTTGCATCAAACCGTAGATTCCCTTTGCTCCTGCTTCACATCGAATAAATAACCAACAGGAATCCACATAGGAAAACAAACGCAACAAGGATACAAAGAACCTGCACGATCAGGATGAAGAACATCAAGACACGAGTCAATACGATCGATGTAAACACAAAGTATAGTAACAACATACAAAACAAAACAAAAAGCATTTTGAGCAACATTTTTCTCTAAGCTCTCTCTTCTTATTTCTCAAGGTTTTTTGTTTCCACCAAGAACATTGTTATCACCGTTCTAATTAACATCTTTATATGCCGAAAACAAACGTAGATTTAAGTCAAAACATGACTCTTGAAGAGCGTTGGAGTATTGGAGACTCTCTTTTTCTACTTTCGGAAAATCTTGTAATTATTACAGATAGCTATTTTTCTATTTGATACAAAAAAAATAAAAAGTAAAGAAAATATTTTTGATCCGTTTAACACTAATGATGATTCGCATAAATAAGAAGTCATGGAATTTAAATACTTCGAGAGTGATCCATCAGTGTAGTTACCAATTCTGTCTCCAAAAGAAAGTGGGTGTGCTCAGAGATTGGAATTTAAACGGATCACAGCAATCTCTGGAATATATACAAAAGTTTACAAAAGGTTTAATACCATTTTCTAAGTGTAACCGTTCAAGTTCGGTTTGTTTTTTTTCGGGTTTGAGATATTTCAGTACTAAGGGTTTAGAATTTATTCATGTATTTTTTTTCTTTTTTAGTTCGGATTCGGTCTGTTCCGTCTAAGTTCCGTAAAACTGAATTACCCGAAATATATATGAAATACCCCCAAAAAATCAAATATTGTTTGTTTTTTGGTTATATTTTGGGAAAAAGAGTTAGTTTGGATATATATAATTGTTCTCAAGCATTTTAAGGATGCAAATAGAAGGTGTGTGTTCTTCGGGATGGTTGAACTTCGGATCACGGATCCATTCTCTGGGGGATGAATAGTATTCGGCCGTGAGATTGTATCAGGTTTTCGGGATCTGAAATCACTAGCAAACAGATGAGGGAGCCTTCAGAAGGAACAAGAGAGGATTTCTCTCCCAAATGTTCTCTGACACTCAAGTCAGACGTGCACAACTGGAAACAAGTATTCGGAAGGGCAAGTATGTGAGGGTTAAGTTAGATATCATGTATGTGGATCGTGACATCCATTTGCTAGTTTTGGTGGTGACATAGGTAATCCCTTATCCGGCGTGAGAGGAGGTCGAAAGGCTCTCATGCCGGTCTACACGGTAGATAGGGAACTACTAACCTTAAGTGGAGTCCGTGCGGGACATGTTCAGAGGAATCTGACCTCTGTGAGTCGTATTTGGGTAAGTTTACCGGTGGTTATGTGTGATTGTGGGTGTTTACTGTGTCTATGGGTAGTCTCTTGGCCATCTTCCGGAGAGGATCCCCTTCCCTTCTGGTTCTCTCTCTATTTACACTTTCAGCTCATTCTCTTATATATTGGTTCTGCCAATTCCGTCGGCTGGTCGCTTCTTCTCTCTTCTCGATGATGCATTGTACCGCCGGGTGTTCCTTTTAATTTTGGCAATGCGGTCAAATCAGGTATGAGGCCTATAGATAGGTTCACTGTTTGGTGGACCCCTCTGACTACGTGACGCTCCAGAATTGGTTTTTATAAAACTAGTCCCACAATAACTAAAGATTTTAGGATATCTCTCTATCATTTTAATTATTTTGTTTTAAACATAACTAATATATTCGATTTATAATTGTAATATTAAGTATTTTGGTTATTTTAAATTTAAATATAACTATTTTTGGATATATAATTGTAATTCGGATATTCCAGGTACATATTCTATTTTTGGTTCAGTTCGGGTTTGGGTTCGATCTTTTGCATATAGGAGTCTACAATCCATTCAGATATTTACGTCGATTTTAGTTCAATTCGGTACCTTACAGTTCAATTCAATACGGTTCGTTCTTCGGATCTGGGAAATATCCCCAAACCTATAAATAATAAGGCTCGAATTTAAACCCACATATTAATCTTTCCTTAATTAACACCTGAAAAATGATTATGGCATATCTCTTTCCTTTTTGGTTCTACATTTTGGGAAACCTTCAACACCATTTGGTATTAAGGACGAAATAAACCAAGCAAATAAAGTAAAAAAAAAAAAAAACTAGGAAATATAGAAAATTAAGGGAAATGATTATGACCAAGGCAAGGCTTGGAATACACCAGAAAGAGGAAACACCAAAGAGTAAGAGGACCAGAGAGATACCGTTTTGTCAAAAAAAAAAAAAAAACAGAGAGGACCAGAGAGATAGAACGCTCGAAGAATCTTGCCGCTTCTTGAATTAATATCAGCCTTTTCAGAGATTCTGACAATCCGAAGCCTGACTACCAATTTTTTTCACATTTGGCCCTCGAAAAAACCGATTTCTTAAAAAATTTAAAATCTTTTATCCCTAAAAATTAGTACTTCACACAATCTTTGAATGTTACAAATAGTACTTGCTAACTTACAAATAGTACTTGGTTTTTCAATTTTAAACTCATGGAGTCATGGTTCTAACATTAAAAAAAAAACTTTGACTGATGTTTCTTTTTTCTTCTTTTTATTAATTACCAGTCAAAGGAGTCAAAAGTTACAATGCGGGTCAATGAATAGTGACTTGATGTCACCGGAATCATGTTCAAGGATGGCAAAGCTGCCGGAATCACGCTGGAAGTGCTTAGGGCCAAAATGAAGACTTCCCGGATTCTGCTCTTGTAACAGAGAATTTAATGGTCAAGTACGAAATTTATTGTTTCTTTCTAATAGTTACCGATCACAAAAGCAGCACTAAAAACGTTACTAATAGAATTACATTCAACTTTTTGTATCCTTTTTGTTTATAGCTTTTTTATAATTTTTAATTATTTTATAACTATTTACCATTCTAGCTTACCGCTAAAAATTATGTAATGTTTTACATTACCAATCAACTCTTTCTGGTTCAGCAGAACCTACACACAACTAAAGAACCGAAAAGATTATGAACAAACAACGAAACCTCGGAATTGCGGGCAAATGTCCAAAAACTTACCTTTACGGTTTTGAGGAGAGCGGTTTGGTTTTGCGTGAGGTGAGCAACGTTTTTATTACAGCTTGATACTGACGGTATAATCATTAACAATTTGAATTGGTGCTTACGAAAATTGTCCTTTATTTCTACATCAATTTGTATAATAATTAATAAAAAATTGAAACAGTTAGATCCAATGAATTGCCTTAATCTTAGTCATCAGATACAGAAGCATTGGTTAGGTGTAGGTTAACAAAGCTTAGTTATAAAGAAATAAAAATGATTAAAATTAATTAACTTAATCCTTCAGAGGTGGGAGCCGATCATTGCTGATGACTTCCCCAACACTAAGCAAGCCACCTTAAAACTCATTATAACGTGTGCAAATAGCAACTATACCATGCATCATCCTTGTCTTCTCATTCTCCTACAACATGCACGTTAACAAAATGGCTGCGCATATCAAAATATATACCGTTATAAAAGATTAAATAGGTTGCTGTGAAATAAACGAATCCCTCAATAGTCAACAACTCAACAACATTAAAGTAGTCTTGTTTTCAACAACCGATATATATATATATACGTCTAGTGACATTATTTTTTCCGACTAATTTTCTAATTGCTAGATAGTACATAGTAGTAGTACTTTGCAGGGGTGGATAATTTTAGTGTTTACTATGATCTTATATAAAGGGTTTTCTGCATAAAAGAAAAAAGATTTTTTTTTATTGGTAAAAAATGAAAATTAAACCTATAAATTTTTGTTCAACTTGGTAAATATAACATTCATGATATTGTATTTACAAAATATTATATTTCAGATATAAAAATTATAGAAATTAAAAGTGATAAAACTAAATTTTAATATGCAATAATATATATTTAACTCATAATGTGGAATTAATAAATGTGTTGATTATCTAAAACATATTAAACATATAAAACAAATAAATTTAATTTAGTCTCACAATTATGCTAATTCTAACTTTTTTCTTACAAGTGCTTCTTTCTCATCGAATAAAAATGTTAAAATCAAAAACGATGGGTCTTAAAGCGTATTTGGCCAATTTGAAAATCCAATGCAATTTTTTTTAGTGGAAATGTTAAATTAATCCAATCAAAACCGTTTTTACAATTAATGCAACTTTAGTTTGAATCTACTTTTAAAATAGCTAAAACACTTTTACAACCGAACTAAATTTACGGAAAAGAGAACAAGAGTTCCATTCCCTCTTCGTATTTCTGATCTCTCAGGCTTCGAATTGTTGTTAAACGGTATGTATATGTTTGTCGATCCAAAAAGCGACTTGAGAAGGGGAAGTAGGAGATTTGCCATATCTTCTACTATTCTGTTCTCTCCATATTGAGTGAACTACGGTTTGGAACACATATCACACCATAGGTATGTTTTCTCGCGATTCATCCAAAAGAGCTTCATTAGTCCATCCCAAGCAGTCGTGTAAAAACCCAATGAAATTTAGCACGTTATCATCTTCTTTTTTTGAGGATTAGGGTTTGTAGCGGCCAAAATAGAAGGGAAGCTTACTTTTATAACAAACTTTAACGCAAAAGGACAGAATTTTGTTTGTACTGTGGATATCCTCGTTTGCAAGCGAAATTGCCAAACGCCTTTATTTCTTGGTGGCTACCAAATCAAAACCAATAGTGATTAATCCTTTTTCGTTTTGGGTGTTATTAATTTACCTTTTCTTTTCCAGGAGTTAATAATTTTCTTAACGTAATAGATTTGGTAATATTCCTTTTCTCAGAAATATATTTTAGTTGATATATGGTAACAAGTATAGGTGAACACAGGTAATCTTAATTAATTGTTTCAAAAAGGGTTTTGAAAGTACATATATAAATGGGAGTAAAGAATTGTCCATGGTTATTGAAAATTAAAAGCGAAGAAAAGACAGAAGCTGCTTTGTTGCAAAGGTAAATTATTTGTGAAATCTCTCTATGCTTCTTCTTCTTCTCCTTTTTTTTTCCCCCTCCTAACATAATTAAACATCATCCTCGTCTAAAAATAGCAGGTAACTTTCGAGCAATGATGGAGTCTTTCGTTGAACTCTTAAAGAAACAGGAGGATGCTCATGCTCTCGATGTTGTGATCTTCTCCGCATACTTGGTGACTTTCTTTGTGTTCATAATTTCGTCATTCCCTTACAGGAAGTGGCATCTCAGGAAACGTATTCAAGATTGGCAACTTAATGAATTCAAAGTGGCTGCGTCAAATTACAAAATTGTCCTATGTTTGTTCTTCTACTTCTGTGGGGCAACTACACATAACGACACTTGCACTCAGTTCGAAACCGGACCGAGCGATGTTGTGTTAAGGTTTCTGACCAAAAGTTTGTTGGGCATCTTCTCTTATGCGGTGCTCTTCAAGATTTGTGTTATTTTACGTTCCAAAGTACCCTTTGGAATCAACAGTCAAGACAAAAGCCGATGAGCTATGACGGATCTTGTAGCTAGTTAGGGTTCATGCTTGAATTCATTAACTCCTAATTATTGGTTCTTTCTTCTTAGTTTTAATTAGTTTGGATCTTCTTATTAATTGAATCACTATTTTCTTTCTTTTTCGTTTTAATTAGCTAAGCAAATACTACTTTTATTATATAAAGGCGCATATAACAAAAATTATTTTCCGTCAGATTTAAATATACATCTTTTTCTTTTGTACACTAAGATTTCATCCGAATATGAAAATTGAGTTTCTGAAACTTCACCACAAAAACAGATCCAAAACATGGAATTAACCATGTTTTTTGTTTCTTAATTTATGTCCTTCTCTTTTCTTTTTATCTTGTGTTTCTAGTCTTTATAACAATGTATATTTTGAACTTAATTATACATAAAATACACTAGGTCAATTATAAGATAAATTCATAACCGTTTAAAAGAATACAAGAAGAGAAGAATAATGAGATCATCAATGTGGAAAAAGGGAAAAAGCTAAGAGAAAATTAGAGAAGTGACGAAGGATCACAGATTTAACCATGAGATTGTATTGGTGGCAGATGACTGGAGAAGTGACGGCGGCGACAGTAAGTGAGGCTCTTTTTACAAAATTTAGAAAAAAAGTGCTCTCTAGTATTTGTTTGCTTTGCATAATTGCACTACAATGGAAGTGGAATCTCTAAATTTTGATCCTACCAAAAAGCCTTAACACGAGAGACAAAATCATAAACTCATAAAGAGGGTAAGATGAGTTTTGGCCTTTGGGTCTCATTTTTAACTACTTTTGGTCCATAATCCTTTTTGGTTTTTGGTGTTATTTAATTTAAATTAATATTTTTGTTTCCTTTTGGGTTGATTTAATTTTTTTTTTTTTTTCAGGAGTTATTAGTTTGCTTTACATAATAGATTTGGTAATATTACTTTTGTCAGAAAGATATTTTACCCGATATATGGTAATAACTATTCAGTATATATATATATATATATATATATATATAAAAGGGACTAAAGAATTGTTTCATCATTATTGAAAAACTTTTTAGCGAAGAAAAGACAGAAGCTCGCGGCTTTGTTCCAAAGGTTCTCTCGAGCGATGATGATGACTGAGTCTTTGGTTAAACTCTTAAAGGAGCAGGAGGATGTTCTTGATTGTATGATCGGCTTCGCATTCTTGGTGACCATCGTTGCGTTTATAGTTTCGTCCTTCCCTTGCAGGAAACGTACTCTATATTGGCAAGTTAGTGAATTCAAAGTCGCTGCTTCAGATCACAAATATCTCCTCTTTTTGTTCTACTTCCTTTGTGGCGCAACAACACCTAACGACACTTGCGCTCAAAACCAAACCGAACCGGGCCTTGTTGTGTTGAGGTTTCTGACCAAAAGTGGCTGGTGCATCCTCTCTTATGCGCTCTGCTTCAAGATTTGTGATGTTTTACGTTCCAAACCCTTGGGATCGACCGTCAAGACAACAGCCGATAAGCAGGGTTCATGGCGTTCATTCATGAAACTTTTATTTAGTAAGGACTTAGGATCTTCTTCTATAAAAATTACTACTTGTTCTTTCTTCTTTGTTTTAGTTTGATGATGTTTTCTTAGCAAATTCTACGATCTTATTATATAAAGGCACATATAACAAAGATTATAATCCGTCGGATTGATGTCAAAACAAAACAAAATACGTACGTCGGACTGAAAAATACATATTGTTAACGACTTAAATTTTATATATTTAGTTTATTATATATCATCAACGTTTTGTCTTTGGTTAGAATTTGTTTATAATTTTTTTTTGGAAATCTCATATTCCAAATTATCAGAATGAGATTCCGCACAAGTTTCAAACGAGTAAAGCCAAAAACAAGCAAAAGTTGAGAAACAAGTAAACGAGTAAATGTGAGTGTACTTGTGTTGTAGGTGCTGGAGAATTGAAATGTTTCGTTGTTATTTGCCACACTATGATCTCTGTTATTGTCATCAATGTGATGAAACAATTCTTTAGTCCCTTTTAAAATTACTGAATAGTTATTACCATTTATCGGGTAAAATATCTTTCTGACAAAAGTAAACTGCAAAGCAAATTAAAAAAAACTCCTGAATAAAAAAAATGTAAATTAAAACACCGAAAAGGAAAGAGGATTAAAGGACCAAAAGCAGTTAAAAATGAGATCCAAAACTCATCTTCTCTCACATTTTTTTTTTCCAATGTTTACTCTTTTTGTTTTTTTTTTCTACTTAAATAATGGTTTAGGTGGGTCTTCAAATTTGGAGCTCTTCGAGAAAGACATTACAGTTGTTGATGGTTCGGGCGTCAAGAATGCCATGGTTCCACAGTTTCACCAAAAACATTCTCCAGCACCTACAACACAAGTACACTCACATTTATCAGCAAAACCACTTTCTTCTCTGAAACACTTGACAGAATTGAACAATGGGAAGGATAAATGAGAGTTAAAATTACCAATTCAAGTGCGGTGTTCGAACCATTGTGGGTCCATGTACTCTTGAGAACGCCTCACATGCCCATGCAATGTGACCATCTGCTAATACTCTGCAAATGGGTCAAAAGCCATTGTCAACCTAATGGCTTATCCTGAGTTAGAGAAGAGTTATCTTTTAATGTTAGGGACCAAAAGAACATTAACACATGTGACTCTCAATTTGTATACTGTAAGAAGTCGACATCACATGTACTGAAAAGAGATAAGACACATACCTCTGCTTCCTCACAAACGAGTTCCACATGTGCATCATCTGCTTCTCGTCCTTAGTCACATCCACGAAATCATCGAGCATCTGAAAGATAGCAGAGTTTCAAATAGTTAAAAAGAAGAAAAACCAAAACTAATGGGGGGAATCAGACGAACTCTAAAATGTTAGATTCTAATACATACCCTTCTATCTTCAAAATCTGCCACATCATCATCAACTTCATCTTCGCTATCTCGGTCAGAAAGTACTTGTTCTATAGCCATGGGCTGCGATAGAACACATAGTAAAAAAAATCACAATCAATTGCAATCTTCATAAGCAGAGAGAGCTAAAGAAGAAAATAGATCACCTGAGCTCGATGAGAGTGGAAGAACTGTCTCTTCTGAAGGAGGCTACGGCTGAAGGAGACAAATTTTTTTTGAAAAAACTCAGCCATATAATTTGGGATTAGCAAGCTACTTGTAGATAAAACTAAGGTAGAGATTTCAAAGCATGAAATGAAACCATATCTAGTTAAATGAAAACCGAAGAAGAGGTGGATAGAACATACTTCCTCAAGTCCGACCGTTCTATAGATAGCTTCCTCGTTTTTGCGAATTGCAGCATCATGCTTCCAGCTGCCGACTGCACATAATCTGGATCACCACATGATTGCACGTCTGCAGGACTCGTTCCAGGAGGAGCTCTTTGGCCAGACGACTCAGCAGCAGCCCCGGTTCTTTCGCAATGCTTTCCAGGTGGTATTCGGCTCTTCTCACTTCTAACAGAATCAGCATCTGAAAACCAAAAACAAAAAAAGATGTGCCAAATAAATCCAATGTTGTGGAATGCACTTAAGAAAGTATAAAACTAGACAGTTTCTCATCGCAAAAGAAGCCAATACATACTACAAATCCAAGTAACTACTATTCATTTCAATCAAACACATTACCATCAGTCTTATCTAGCACCTCGCAGCCTAATCCAAGTTGATGCCCCTGCTTTGAGCTCCGCACCTGACCCTTTTGCCTCCTACGTCTGAATTTCTTTGAACTGTCATATATTATTGTAGAGTTTTTTATGATCTGGAAGGCTTACAGACAAATGCTAGTAACATATGTAAAGGCAACAAAATAGGCCAGATAACTTACGAGAAAAAGAATGTTTGCTGCTTCGGGTCAACGCCATCATCATTAGTCTGAGAGGTTTTCTTTTATGAATATTTACATTTTAAAAAAAACTGTGCTAAGAGTAACTACGAAGACGTAGAATATATTACAGCACCAACTACTTCAAAAAGGTTTGACACTCTTATATAGTTCAGGGCTACATTCTTTTTGATGGCCACAAAAGTTAAGGGCCACAGCGATGTCATTGTGATTTTAATCTCTCTATGTCATTGAGGACAATAGCAGAGATCATAGTGTGGCAAATAACAACGAAACATTTCAGTTCTCCTATTTCACCACTCACAAGTCAACAACTCATTGAGGATATTAGTTCGGACACTGAAATTGTCACAGCCTAAAAGATCTAAAGCAGAGAAACTAATGGACATAAAACGAACAAACAAGATTCTCTAACCTCGGAGATCATTGTCTCAGTCTTGAGGGAGACATTTACAGACTGATATTCTTCAGATACCTAATAACCAAGTGGAGCAGATTAGTGGCACCCACACACACACACACAAAAAAAAAAAATGCAATAGTTTGAAGTTACAAACCCAAAACTCAAAATTGAAGAGATCATGGGTTGATGGCAAGTGAAGTGTCAGGCCCTACAACATGATTGGGAACAAAAAAAAGATTTCATCACTATAAAGACTAGTCACTACAGCTGTATCTTTGACTGAGAGGTATGAATGGGAATGGAAATGAAAGTCCACCTTCAAACTGGCACATTTTACTAAGCAGAACGGACAAGAAAAGTCTTCAGTTACTGCAAGACACAAAGCAAATAGAATCCAAAGTATAATTTGCAATGCGAATCGATATAATATATAAACATATATATGGGTATGAAACATGGTATAATGCAAATTACCTTCAGTCCTTAGCAATTTGTTGTTATAGTATCTGTAATTGAAAACTACATTCCGTGTTCTCAACCTATGCAATGAATGTAGCAGAGTGGTTTAGTGTCAACATGAAGAGATGGATTGTAGGTAAATGACTTGTACACTTCCCATAAAAGGAGTGCCACAATTCAAGAAAACTGACAACTATAAATTTAGGAAGATAGAGCGTAATAGTATACAATTACAAAAAAAAAAAAATCATACTGAGATGAGGTAAGAAAGCTGAAAGCGCAGAAAAGAGATTGGTAGAACTAAACTGAAGTTACCTGATAATCTGCAGCAATGAAGAGGAAGAGATGTCATTATATGAAAATGAACTATAAGCAGATTTTTCCGTTGCCCCAACCTCTTCTGCAGATATGGTGACTTGCACTTGCTGCGGTGAGCTCTTCAAACAAGAAGTATAAGGATTATAAGATACTATCACATAATATTTTCAGAATAACGGATGGAAGTATAGCAAAGTGTGCAAAGTTACCGAGGTGAGGGGGTTGCTGGGAACCTGAATCGAGACACATTTTTCCTCACTCATAGACTTTAGCTGCAGAAATGGACAAGTTATACCAGTGATGTTTTCATTTAAACGGTGAAGATTGTATTAGCAATTGATCCCAATTTACTTTTTCATGTTACATGAAAGAAACTATATCCAGGGTCCTCATTTCATTCTAGAGAACAAAGAGTTCTCATAAAAATGGAAGAGCATAACCTTACTTAAAGAGTTTAGCAATATTACCTTTATGAAGCAAGGCTGCATTTCAACAACAGAGACTGAGTCTACTCTCTGTCCCAAGTCCATGTTTGGAGAATTTTGCCACGACGCATAGAGCGATTGCAGAGGTATTTTGCTCCATAGGCAATGTCCTCCTATATTTCCTGCTAGAAGAAAGAAAATACTCATGATCTATAGAAGAAAGAGACTTTCAAGAACTCTTATAACTAGAGTCAAAGCATCCCTGAATCATTTTGTTATCAAACAGAACTGAGGTTTCTATATTTCCACAATATGTCATGGAGAAAAGTATGGTATGTCCAAATAGAACACCAGTTACAAAAAGTTAAAAAAACGGTAAATACCTGAATGGATCTTGCCTGAATCAATGCCAAATTGAGAATTTTGTGCACCAGCTACAAGAAAGAAAAGAAAAATTGATCAGTTTATCTAAACATACGTGAATGCCTCCAAAGAATATTGTACAACAGCCAAATCTTAATCACCAAAGCTGATAAATAAGATAGCGAGTGATCCTGATTTCGCCTCCAACGCAAGTCTATTCATATCAGGGAGAAGAAAGTTGGCTTGTGCTTGACTAACTCCATCAACCCCCAGGACACCAGTTAGGATACATGCTCGACTGAACCTATATACTGCAGAATACTATAATTTGAGAATGTCAAAAAAAAAAAAAATGTCAGCTATGAAAAGATAAGTTACAAATGAAATAAAGTACAGATCGATCCAGTTCTGTCTGAGGTTCAAACGCCTACCTCCTCTGCAACAGGTTTAGGGGAAACAAGTCTTGCCAGCAAAATATACAGAGGGAACAGCTTTTGAGTTTGTACCCCAGCATCTACCGTGCCCGAAAGGAACACAGACATTTGTATTCTGCACCGCAGTAAAATGCTGGTTAATTACTATCCACCAATGTGTAAAGTCTCAAAAACATATATTCTCAATACTATCCACCACTGTGTAAAAGTCTCAAAAACATATTCTCAAAACATTAAAAAGCATTCTATTGAGGTATAGTCTAATAGATACACGACACTAATGGAGATTCTGAACAAGAAAAAGTTAAAAACTTTACCTCCTTTTATGTTTTGCCTCAATCTTATAATGCAAACATCGCTCCAGAAACAAGGGCTACACAGGAAAGATAAGAGAAACTGTTAGCAAGATATAAGCATTCTTGCTTATACCAAATGAAGTCAACTCAAAAACTAACACTGCCATGGGGGTTATCTATGTCAAAATTAAACCAATGCTTGTGAAACACATACACTCCTAATAGCACGACGCTGAAGGATGTTGTAGAGTTCTACAGGCTTGCAATACGCTAACAAGCTCTCTTCAGCAGCCATCTCCTCCTCTTCCGTAGTAATAGGCACACGGGAGTCTTCATGGCACATCTGATCTGTGCTTCTTGAACAACTAATGTACCAAAGAACCCATAAGCATACACATATAACAGAAATTGTCTAAAACATATTTTTGGGGGAAGATCCAATTCTTGAAAGATGAAAAGAAAAAAAGCCTAAAGCTTTTTATAATGCAAGTGTAGTGAAACAGAGAACATACGAAGAGGATTCACGAGTCACGAGAGGAATGCCTGGCATTCTCGCTACGAGATCATCAAAGAGACCATCACAGACTTACAAATGCTTCAGCTTTTCAACCTGCGAAATCGTGAACAAAAAAAAGGGTCGTTCTTCAAAATTCCACAACAGCAGAATATCAGAAGCAGAAAATTAGCTCGGAGCGATTAGCAGAAATGTGTGAATTTAAAACAGTGACCTTGAAAAAATTTCTATCGGGCTAATCCAAAAAAATTCGGGATTGAGCTGAGAGGAGATAGAATCTAGAAGAAAGACTTGGAATTTCCGAGCAGATTCAACAAATTGAAACAGAGATAAGATTAGGATTGGAGATGGAACAGTTAACCAACAGAAAAGAAAAAGAACCCTAATTTTGAGAAATTATCTTGACGCGGATGGAGGAGAACTGGAGAAGAGCGCTTTGGAGCAAGCAATAAAGAAATAGTGATAAATTCAAAGACTGTTGTAATTGTTTTTTTTTTTTTCCGTTTTAAGACCAAGAAAATTGCGAAACCATTGTCTGAATCTTACCAACTCTCACGTGAATAATTTGTTACGGAGCCACCGTAGTAAACTACAATAAAACATAAATTAATAATTACTGTAAATTAATAAAAAAACATCCGAAAAGATACAAATATTCAAAAGATTTTAACCAAATATAGCTTTCACATACATGTAAAATTACAGCTCACAAATAAATAAAAAATAAATTTCCGAAAAAATACAAAAATACCCACAAAATTTTTTAACTTTTAACTAAATATATTTTCACATATACGTAAAAATAAAGCTCACAAATAGATAAAAACAAACCCTCGAAAAGATACAACAATATCAATAAAAAGTTTTAAATTATATATATTTTTACATAATACAGCTCACGAGTCACGAATAAATAAAAAAAATAAAACATCTATAAATTAATACCTTATAAATTAATAATTACTGTAAATTAATAAATTTTACCGATTCTAAATTACATCTATGATAAAACATCAGAAAGGATACAACGATATTCAAAAGATTTTAACCAAATATATCTTTCACATACATGTAAAATTACAGCCCATGAATGAATAAAAAACAAACTTCCGAAAACGTACAAGAATACCCACAAAAAGTTTTAACTTTTAACTAAATATATTTCACATATATGTATAAATACAGCTCACGAATAGATAAAAACAAACCCCCCGAACAGATTCAACGATATCAACAGAAGGTTTTTAATCATATATATTTTTACATAATACACCTCACAAGTCAAAAATAAATAAAAACAATAAAACATCTATAAACTAATACCTTATAAATTAATAATTACTGTAAATTAATAAATTTTACTGATTCTAGATTACATCTATGATAAAACATCCGAAAGGATACAAATATTCAAAAGATTTTAACCAAATATATCTTTCACATACTTGTAAAATTACAGCTCACGAATGAATAAAAAATAAACTTCCGAAAAAGTACAAGAATACCCACAAAAAGTTTTAACTTTTAACTAAATATATTTTCACATATATGTATAAATACAGCTCACGAATAGATAAAAACAAACCCCCGTACAGATTCAACGATATCAACAGAAGGTTTTTAATCATATATATTTTCACATAATACAGCTCACAAGTCAAAAATAAATAAAAACAATAAAACATCTATAAATTAATACCTTATAAATTAATAATTACCATAAATTAATAAATTTTACCGATTCTAGATTACATTTATGATAAAACATCCGAAAGGATACAACGATATTCAAAAGATTTTAACCAAATATATCTTTCACATACATGTAAAATTACAGCTCACGAATGAAGAAAAAACAAACTTCCGAAAAAGTACAAGAATACCCACAAAAAGTTTTAACTTTTAACTAAATATATTTTCACATATATATAAATACAGCTCACGAATAGATAAAAACAAGCCCCCAAAGAGATACAACGATATCAACAAAGGTTTTTAATCATATATATTTTCACATAATACAGCTCACAAGTCAAAAAATAAATAAAAACAATAAAACATCTATAAATTAATACCTTATAAATTAATAATTACTGTAAATTAATAAATTTTACCGATTCTAGATTAGATCTATGATAAAACATCCTAAAGTCTACAACAATATTCAAAAGATTTTAACCAAATATATTTTTCACGTACATGTAAAATTACAGCCACGAATGAAGAAAAAACAAACTTCCAAAAAAATACAAGAATATCCACAAAAAGTTTTAACTTTTAACTAAATATATTTTCACATATATGTATAAATACAGCTCACGAATAGATAAAAACAAACCCCCGAAAAGATACAACGATATCAACAAAAGGTTTTTAATCATATATATTTTTACATAATACAGCTCACGAGTCACGAATAAATAAAAACAAATCCCTGAAGGGCTATAACGATATGAACAAAAGGTTTTAATAAAATATATTTTTAACTAGATTAGCTTATGTATAAACGCGGAGTTTATAATTTAATATTTTATAACTCGTAAAAACCAAAACAAAAAAATGAAAAATAAAATTAGATTATTGATAAAAATTAATAAAATAACATTTAAAACAGCGATATGAAATTACTAATCAATAGAGAGATCTAACAAATAATAATGTTTGTTTTTCTACTTTTTGTTTTTATAGTTTCTCTTTTTCTTCTTACTTTAGTATTTTTTAAAAAAATTGTATAAATTCCATTTTAGAAAATCATTACTTTTTCATTTTTTATTATTTTAGTTTTTTTAGGAATTTAGATAAATAATTTAAAAAAATTATATTAATTTACATTATCATTTTGGCAAGTGTCATAATCTAAATAAATAATGACGCATGTCATGATCTGCTAACATATAATATATCTTATATGAAACATATCTGACTTTATATAATAAAATTTTGAAAATACTTTTCACGAAATCTTGTCTACTCTGGAAATTTCACGATGGGTTTTTTGTTTCCAAATTTCCCACTCCATTCCATGTTCTATTCAAAAAATTCCCATTAAATTTTCAAGAAGAAAAAAAAATCAGTTCAGAAAAAAACCTACATCAAAATACAATTCTGTTTTCAAATAGGGTTTTGATTTTTTCCGAATTGAACAAACCATTCGGAACAACCGTAGTAGACTAGTTAGGCTTTGTTCGTGCATATAGACGTAGCATCTGGATGCAAATGTTTAAATATTATTCGTTTAAACATTTTACAATCAGTATCTGGATGTTACATCTCGATGCAAAATTTAAAAAATCTAGATATTTGAAATGTTAGAAAAAATAGAGTTTGTATGCAAAATTTGCATCTCAAAAACCAAAAGACTAAAATCCTTATGATAGAAACTTAACTAAAATTATGTTTATTATTCTTATTACATACTAATATTTTATATTTATTATTAAAATATCATTTTTTGCAAAATTGTAATTTTTCATCAAAATCGGATAATCGTGTTTTTCCACCAAAACCTCAAAATCACGTTTTTTGCATCTCGATGCATTATCCGGATATTGATTCTAAAGTGTTCAAACGAACAACATTTAAGCATTTGCATCCAGATGCATCCGAAAACAAACATGACCATTTAGTTGCATCTCGATGATGTTCCAAAATCAAAATCGAACAGTATTTAAAGGCAACATCCAAATGATGCGTCCAATGTAAATGTCCAATGCAGCATCCAACTACAGAATCGAACAGGCTTAGTCAGTTAGTCTTAAAATTTTGTATTGTACTTTTGTTTTTCATAACACTGAAGATTAGTTTATCATTTGTAAAGGGCCCAATCGTTCCCAAAAACTTCTCTCCCAAAAACCAAAACTGTAACCGCCACATCTTCTTCTCCCATTTCCCTCTCCGGCCACTGGTGCTGCGAGAGGTGCTTTTGAGATCTAACGGAGCTTCGTCTGTGGAATCCGATCTTACTTGTTTACATAGCCATTTCTTCTTGAATCATACATAAGAACCTCTTTAACCGACGCTTGCAATCTCTTGCACAATGTCGTTTGTTTGGGTATTATCACACGTGTCACTTGTAAGGTTGACTAAATATTAGCTTAGTGTACTGAATCATAGCCCCATTAATCGTCATTAGAGCATCTTCGATGCTTAAAACTTCTAATGGTTTCTTAAGATTATTTTAATTATATATTTCGAAGTTAAAAACCTCATTAAAAATAATTTAAATTACATGGCTCCAATGGTAGAACCATATTAAGGTTCTTAAGAATAAAAAAAATATTATTTTAAAAATTATAATATAATAAGTAGAAATAATTTTGTTTAATTTATTAAATATTTTATATTTTATAAAACTTTAAAATTATTGCATTTCATAAAATTGTAAACAAACATTACATAAAAGCATATTAAAAAAGAAGTACAAAGCATAAACGGAAAAAAATTAATTGTAATCTTCGGGTCTGCCAAATTTTTGCCATATGTTCTCAACCAAATCATCTTTCAATTGTTGATGTATTGTTCTATCACGAACTCGATTTCGAATACTCATCATATTGCCGAGATTTGAAGGCATATCTGTAAAATACATGAAATCCACTTGTGAAGTTCTGTTTGATTCTGCTTGTGCGAATTCTGATAAGTCAAACTGAGTGTACCCATCACTAATATTGTTCCTTGTTAGGAGACATGCTCATGAGGTTCTTTGCACTATTCCCAGACTTAGACTTTTTTTCTTTCTTTTCTCAAGGGAAGATCAAGGAGAGACTGCAATTGCTTATCTGTTCAGACTGAAAGAGGAATCAAGTTCTGCGCATACCTAGTTCTTATAAGGGGATCTGAACTCGCCATGTTAGACTGATTCCACTTGCAGCTTTCTACTTAGTAAGACCTGCAGTCAACTACTATAGCAATGGTTCTTTCAAATGTCAACAACCTGTGGTTAGTTCCTAGAAAAACTGAAAGTTCCAACTGATTTTGACTCAATAAAACAAAATTTTTGACTGACTCAAATGACTCTCAAAACAAAACACAAAGTCAGTGACTACCTCCCCCAGACTTAAACAACACTGTCCCCAGTGTTATCAAGCCCGAAGTTGGCTAAAAGAGAGATTGGAAACAACAGAAAACTAAAACTGGTCTGTGTCGAGTCCAATGTCGCTTTTTTCGACTGACTGAAACTTAAGACTTATAAAAACTAAAACGAAAATAAAAAGAAAAACGTCCCTAACAGTGGGTTGCCTCCCACTCAACGCTCGTTTTCAGTCATTAGCTTGACTGTTTCGGAGATCAGACGTCTGGTGGATCAGAAGGGGGCATCGAATGCTTCCCAGATGAATGTCTTCTCATCCATGGTGGTGTATAAGCAGTAGGTGCATGAAAGCGACCAATGAAATGAGGAACAGCAGCAGGGTTGGTCTTGAGTTCGGGTGGGACACTTCGTTTTCCTGCAGCATAATCAAAAGAAACACCAAGCCCTCTACGAGAATCTCGTT
The DNA here is from genome assembly GCA_020283515.1 of Alliaria petiolata. Lineage (NCBI taxonomy): Eukaryota > Viridiplantae > Streptophyta > Magnoliopsida > Brassicales > Brassicaceae > Alliaria > Alliaria petiolata. The sequence goes on along the minus strand of JAHZTW010000002.1, from coordinate 65,024,790 downwards.
GATTGCATAAGTGCGAAATAGATTTTGAACCTTTGGTATTCTTATTGATAAGATCAGGGGGTTTGGAATTGATTGCAGGGAGTGCGTACCTTTGCTTCCTTCGAGGTTTCTGATCAATAGGACGTGGAGGCATCTGTTTGACCACATAGGATGGACTTGCATCATTGGAAACAACTTCTGGTATGATCCGCGAAGGGAGTCGATCGACACTACTAGTGCCGATCGACACCAAACCAACAGCTCGAATCTCTGCACTTTTTCTGCAATTCAGCTCCGCAATCCTTGTCTCCAAGATGAAAACGTCTTCTTCCCTCAACTTGGCATTGTTTAGACCTTCATCTTCGCCCAAAGTCCTGAAGATATGATTGTTTCCACTCCAATCTTCAAGCTCCACAGTTTTCTCAAAATTTCCATCTAATGCCTCTTGAACAACCACTTGCTCTTTAGAATCCATCTCTTCTCCAGCGATCACAGCAATGCAAGAGATGTGTTTGGATGTTCCAGTAGTAGGGATAGCTTTGTAGAAGACCCCTTTGTCAACATTAGAGAAGGATATTCTCTTATTCGGCATGTCTACAACTGCTCCCACTGTGGCCATGAATGGTCTTCCAAGAATAAAAGGCATGACAGAATTCTTGCTCACTTCTACCACCTGAAAATCAGTAGGTACTAGACAATTCTCCACTTTAACAAGCAAGTCTGGAATTGTACCATATGGGACTGTGGTGGAAGAGTTGGCAAACTCGAGGGTCATGTTTGGAGGTTGAATGTCAGCAATTCCTAACCTCTCTGCAATGTCCTTTGACATGAGGTTAACACTAGCACCAGAATCGCAGATAGATTGTTGAAACTCAACAACTCCAATGGAGCATGGAACTACAAACATCCTAGGATCTTCAATCTTCAGCAGCTGCTTCATTGGCGGTGGTGTACCCCTTGCTTTGTTGAAGAGTTCTTCAATTTCTTCAAGACTCTCTCTGCAATCCTTAAAGAAAACCCACAAAGGATAATCCTCCCAAGCTTCAGCAATTGAGATCTCATTGGAGATCCTTCTCACCTTCTTGTTGAAACCAGCCAGTTCTTTCGCACTAATGGGCGGCCTTATGTGTTTGGGAATAGGAGGATATTGAACCTTGGTCTTGTACACTCTTTCCTCTGCAACCTGTGAAGCTTCACGTGATGTCTGGGAAGGGTGTCGATCGACACCCGGCTGGTGTCGATCGACACTACATGGTGTCGACTGACTCGTGTCGATCGAGCTCGATTTAATTCCGCCAAAGCTCGAAAAATCATGTTTTTCTACTGGTGTCGATCGACACTCAGCAGTGGTGTCGATCGACACCTTTTCTGCAACTCGTGTTTCTTCCTCTTCAGCCGCAAACTCCACGATTTCTTCAGCATTTAGACCCCTTTTCAGCTCTGTTTGAAGGCTCCTTCAATTCTGAATCGTGATGGCATTTACGTGGTGTCTCGGATTTGTATCCGTCTTTCCAGGAAGAAATCCCTCTTGTCTCTTCAAAGCTCCTGCAGTTTGAGTAACTTGAACATCCAATTGCTTCATATGAGTACCTAGAGACCCAATTTTCCCATTAAGATCCATCTACAAAGCATCAATCTCCCCATTGAAATCCACTTTCATCTTCTGCTGTCCTTCCAGGATCTGCTCTATCATAGACTCCATTTTGTTGTCTTGTGCAGGAGGCTTCTGGTAAGAAGAAGAACCATAGCTTCTCTGGAAGTTGTTGTTCTGAAAAGGCTTCTTGTTGAATCTCTGTCCTTGAAGACCAGCACCATTGATGTAATTGACTTCTTCTTGCTCTGGCTCAAAGGTCTCTACTTCATTAGCAAAGTGAACTTGCTTCTTCCCCACCAAAAGATCCAGTCTCCTGTNCCTTCCAGGATCTGCTCTATCATAGACTCCATTTTGTTGTCTTGTGCAGGAGGCTTCTGGTAAGAAGAAGAACCATAGCTTCTCTGGAAGTTGTTGTTCTGAAAAGGCTTCTTGTTGAATCTCTGTCCTTGAAGACCAGCACCATTGATGTAATTGACTTCTTCTTGCTCTGGCTCAAAGGTCTCTACTTCATTAGCAAAGTGAACTTGCTTCTTCCCCACCAAAAGATCCAGTCTCCTGTTAACCTCAGCTATCTGGCTTCCTCCATTTGCACCAGCTTGTTGTCTCCTTTCAACGTCTGCGTTTTTGGTGCTGTTACAAGAGGTCAAATTCTCTATGAGCACCACCGCGTCATCTGGGTATCTGGTGTTGAACTTGCCATTGCTTGCTGCGTCTAAAGCCATCTGGTATCGCTAATCAATCCCTCAGTAAAAGATACCGATAAGCTGCGGCTCGCTGAAACCATGATGTGGGCAGTCCCTCTGGTAAGATCTGAATCTTACCCAAGAAGCTTTGAATGCTTCAGTGGGTCCTTGAGAAAATGTGGTGATTTTTGTCATCAGCTCTTCACTTCTTGCATCATCAAAGATGTTGCATAAGAATGCATTCTTTGTGTCTTCCCAAGTGGTCAAGGATCCTGGATCAAGCTGCTTCAGCCAATATGATGTATCTCCAGCAAGCGAGTAAGGAGACAACTTGCAGAAGAGATAGTCATAGGCACTCCATTAGCCTTAATGCTTGATGCGAGGTCATCAAATATCTAAATATGGTCCATGGGATGCTCATTGGGAAGACCATGGAAAGGATGCTGAGCCACCAGTGTGTAGTAGGCAGGCTTCAGCTCGAAATCGTTCCTCTGGAATGCAGGAGGACGGATCGCAGCTCTATTAGCATAGAACTGGTCTGGGCGGTTGTACTCGCCAAGCGTTCTTCCGCGTCCAACGTCTACAGCTTGTTTTGCTTGCTCAATGATAACAGCTCCATTATCATCAAGTCTCTGGCCTTGGGCGTTCCTTCTATGCCCTTCTGCATCTACCAAGTGACCAGCTTCATCTCGGGTTAGAACCATAAGATATGGCATCGCGTTGTGCGACTGGTGTCGATCGATGCCAATGGTGTCGATCGACACTCGGGTAGATGCTCGGTTCTTGCGTTCGAGACGACCTAGTTCTTGGTTTAACGCGATTAGTTCCTTGTCCTTGTTGCTTATGGTACTGGGCATGCACCTGAAACCAAAGATGAGAAAGTAAATTAGTAACAGAAATAAAAACAAAACCTAGTCAAAATCGTAATACTAGATTCCGTAGGCAGCTATTACTTCCCCGGCAACGGCGCCAAAAACTTGATAGGGCTCAGGTTTTACCCTAATAAAACTACTGCAAGTGCACAGCAAATGCAATCGTAGTATAAGGGGTATCGAAATCCCAAGGGAAGTAGATGCTACACTAAGGTTTCTAAGTTCAGATTATGCTAGGTCAAATTGAATGAAAGTAAAACACAAAGAGGGAAATAAACGAGCAATCAAGAATTAGGGTTCTTAAAATCAGGAGACTAAGGCGCTAGGTTCAGGGAAATTCTCAGGTGATCTAAATTGCAGGTCTAGACAGAATGTTAGGAAATTATTAAGATCCGTTCACGAACTCGAAACACTAATGTAAAATCAACCAACTCTCGCTGTGAAGATTATCTATGCCTAAACCTTAAAATTCCAAATCTCTTTGCAAATTCTAATAATTCAAACAAGCATTAAAGTTAAGGTTCGATTGTTCACAAAATTCCTAAACCAAATCTCTTTGCGAATATGTATTTTGCTCATCTAACATTAGTTCAGACAATCAATAATACTCTCGCATCTATTAATTAACCTAAGATCAGATTCTAGGTCGCGAAGCTAAAATCAACATTAAACACAAATCCAAATGAAGAACTCTAATGATTTTATCCTAACAATTTAATTCGACCTAACAATTCATCAATCACCTTTGAAAATCCTAAACCTAACTAGCAAACTACTCAGACATGATTAATGAAACAGAAATCATAATTTGAATAGAAAGTATGAAAGAAATCAATAGAAGAAATAAAGGGGTTCAAAATCTCTCAAGAAGAGAGTATAGGATCTATCTCACCAAAAGCTCTCTAAAATTTCTCTCTAAAATATTGTGTGTTGCCTAAACAATGGCTGAAAAACTATATTTATAGGCTAAAATACGAGCTGGAGCACTTTTGTAAATAAGGAAATCGTCTGGGCAAATTTCCTTGTTCTTCAAGACTTGTAAAATCAGGCGGTTTTAGGAATCCACGATTGGTGTCGATCGATACCAATGGTGTCGATCGACACTCATTCCAAAATATGGCTCTCTGACTTCATCACTTTGCAGCTTCTTCCACAATGCTCCAGAATGATCCAACATCTCCAATTATGCTCCAAATATAGTCCAGCCTGCAAAGACTCTAATAGGACTCTAAAAATATCAAAAGACTCTATAAAAAGACTTATATCATGGTCCAAAAACGGGTAAAAACTATGAAATATCACTGTGTCTCCAAACCAACGAACTCTCTGTGCTCGAATCACACGTGGATTGTTATCGAAGCGATGTCACATAAATAAAGTGACTTCACACAACTGGTTTTCTCTCTCGCACGAAATTCGTAAAAAGTAGAAAAGAGATCTCAAAATTACACAATGCTTCTCAATCGATTTTTAATTTCTCCATTTGCATATTGCCGTCCGTACTCTGTTTCCAGAAAACTCCTATTTGGGGATTTTGTATTTTCTTAAAATTGATTAGGCCCCGATTGTGATTACAGAGATTTCTAAGGTTTATGATTTTGAAAAACCATTTGACTATATGGATCGTGCCAGTTGATTGGTGGAGTCATATTTCTTTGGGGATGGTTACATCAACGCCGTTGTCACGCAATTCTTGTAAGTTTTTTTAACATTTTTTGTGTCTCATTGTTTGTGTGTGTTTTACTGTAACGACTCGGGTCCGACCCATTTGAATAAGTTTAAATGGATTGATTTGGCTACCTATGTCATCAAAGTGCACTTACCTTCGGTCACTTACCCCGGGAGAACTCCACCGTTAAGCGTGCTTATCCTGGAGTAGAACTAGGATGGGTGACCTTTCGGGAAGTCCTCTGCGGAACCGTGTGAGTGAGGTTAAAACACGGGAAAAAGTCACGTGGTGATTGCAGGGTCAGTAAATAAGTCGGTCGGACCACCAAGAAAAATAACGCACCGGCCGTCGGATAGGGGCGGGGGCCCACAGCCCGTGAGAGGTGTGGGGCCTCGCTGGTAGGGGTGGTCGAGAGTGTTACAAGTGGTATCAAAGCCAAGGGAAGTCAAACTGCTTATGTCCCAGGAAACTGTCTTAGGGTTTGGGGGTTAGGGTTCACACTGGCAGGATCAGAATTCGGGGACAAATTCCCGTTAAGTGGAGAATAATTATAACGACTCGGGCCTGGTCCATTTGAAAAATTTTAAATGGATTGATTTGGCTACCTATGTCATCAAAGTGCACTTACCTTTTCCGGTCACTTACCCCGAGAGAACTCCACAGTTAAGGGTGCTTATGCTGGAGTAGAACTAGGATGGGTGACCTTTCGTGAAGTCCTCTGCAGAACCGTGTGAGTGAGACCAAAACACGGGAAAATGTCACGTGGTGATTGCAGGGTCAGTAAAATTGTCAGTCGGGCCACCGAGAATAATAACGCACCGGCCGTCGGACAGGGGCTAGGGGCCCACAACTCGTGAAAGGTGTGGGGCCTCGCTGGTAGGGGCGGTCAGGGGTGCTACATTTAGATCCTGAGAGATACAGAAATTGTTAATGTAGGGATCGCTTTGGGAAAGTCCTGGCCAAGCGAATGAGCACATAATTCCGCGTGGAGATTGGTTTGAGATCGTCTGACATGATCCTGGTAAGGATCCTCCCAAAATCGTCACTCTGAAGTGTGGGGATAGGCTTTGCAATCACAGAATCGAGAAGAAAACGGGATTCAAAGGATGGGGATTGAGGGGTCACACAAAGGATGTGGAAGACCTTTGATTTACCACTGTTCTTTCTTTAGATATGACACACTAAAGAGAAGAACAGGTTTTCTTGTGGATATTACACACCAGCAAGAGATGATCTAACTTAAAAAGTTTTAGAATAAAAAGATAGATAGTTTTACAATGAGAGAAACAAAAAACATAAATAGAAAAGACAAGTCTACATGCAGACTGTCTAGAAAATAACAAAACTATTATAATTTGAAGAATGACCCTTGCTCTTCCATTTTCGTCACTTTTTTGGCAAGCAAATTAGACTCTTGTTTTGGGCTCTTCTTGGGCCTATAATTGACATAAAATGCACGGAACTTGATGGTTATTTCTTTGGGTCAAAATTTGAGGTCTTGATCAACAAATAGATGATGTGAAAGTGATTCAAAAGCCTCATTAAAAACCTTCCTTGGAAAACCCAGTGGGACAAAACCAAAGGCAAGGGAAAAAGAGTGCAAATGAATCACTTGTCCATTTGTTAATACTTGGATCAAAAACCAGGGAGGTTTAGGATCAAACTTCTTCCATTTGGGCTCAAGTTTAACTCCAGCACGAGCTGCTTCCTTAGCTACAAGTTCCTCCTCAGCTACAAGCTTGTTTTTAACAGGTTCAAGCTCTTCTCCACATTCCAAGCTCCTTATGTTGTCCAAGATCATATCATCCCCTCCCTCTTGAAAAGGATTTGACCTCAAATCCATTTTATCTGCAAGAGAATAGATCAAGTTAATACAAATGTAATCTGAAAGGGTTAGAGAGATACCTCCATTTCGGTTTTGGCTTGTATGATGCGTCTGGTGGCTCTTCTTTCATCAGCATGAAACAAGTCACGTCTTGGTGTTTATTCTGGTCCATATCAGGTGGCTTGAATCGTTTGTCTTCCTCCCTCTTCTCAGTTCTTCTTGTGCGCTCCAAGGCTGTTTTAAAACCTGTAATTGGCTCTTTTGACAAAGACAAGCACATTATATATGTGTGATCAAGGGGGCAAACGAATTTGAGATCAAAGATACTTACCTTAGTGTATAATGTATTAGGTGGTTTATCTTTGAACATCAAAGAAGCTTTGAACACTTTTTCATGCTCCTCTGGTCCATAATCAATATGATTAGTAAGAATTTGAATCATTCATGCCTTTGAATCATTAACCTGTCTTTCAGTTGCTTTCACAAGAACTAAATAAAACACATCAAATGTGCAGTAGGAATAATTAAACAACTTTTCAAAAGAAACAAGCAAGTTTTCTTTGCTTAAAACATCCAAGGCAATTCCTGTTTGATTGATAGAAACTCTACTCATCTTATCACAAATCAAGACATGATTAGAACACCAAAAATCAGAAATGTCTTTTGTAAACCTCGAAAAACTTTGCTCAAAAACATTATTTTCGAAAATTGGTTTGCAAGGTTCATAAAAATCACTGAAAATGTTTTGCTTCATCACAGAAGAAGTTTTAACCATCACAAATTCTGCCCTAATTATATTCAGCTCAAAACTGTGGTTAAACAAAAGAACTTTCAAAGAAGGGGTAAATTATCAAGTAAAAATCCTTCTGGTTTAAAGAACTTTTCAAAGCTAACAGATTCAAAAGATGAAACCATTTTGTCAAAAACAGATCTTGAAAAGCAAAATTCTTTGACATTTTCTAAATTAAAACTTTTTTCATCATGAGTAGAAATCATTATAAACAAATTAGCCTCTGTCCTAACCATATCAAATTCCTTACAGTACTCTCTTGAATGATCTTTAGGAAATGGTTCAGGAATTGGTTCTGCCACAAGGTTGATTGGCTGCTCCAAATCAGCAATCAATGGCAAGCTCTTTTCTGCTTTTTCTGATGATTCTTCTTCTGCATCATGAGCAAACACATTAGTTCTATTAACCAAAAGGGGATCTAGACACAAACCTTGCACACTGCTGCTCATATGAGGATGTATGGGTGCCTCTGGTTTTGTTTTCTCAAGCAACAAGGGGTGAATTGTGTCTGCAGATTGTTTCTGTTCCATTGCACATTTTTCAGCAGGTGGCTCTTCTCCTTTGGACGTGAGCTCCTTAGCAACACCTGTTTCAGCTCCTTTTGACACAGACAAGTGCATCAAACTAGTAATAGATAATCAGGTACACCTTTATTTGCAGAAGAACTTATCTGAGCCTAGTTTTGAACAATGGTATGTTCTGATTTTGCTGTTGGCTTGCACAATGCTCCTTGGCTGAGAACTTTCTTCTTCTGACTATTCATCACTTCCCTAAAGGCTTCTGTCACTTCCTTTTTTATTTCATCATAACTCAAGAGGCTGCTGAACTTGTCCTGAAGTTGCTTAGCTTGCTTAGAACTCTTCTGCTTTTCATGGCTATAGGATTCATATTTTATTTCTTCTCTTGCTTATTTGCTTCTTCAATTGGGCTTCTCTGGCAGCCTTTTGTGTGGTGACTCTTTTGGTACAGAATCAGACTTATAAAAATCTGATTGTTATTGTCGCAGACTTGGTTTATTTGTGGAGACCTCTCTTGATTTCCTTCTAAGTTGTGCTTGTCTCAGCTGTTTAACCTCTTGTCTAAAGGTTTCCATCTTTGTATTCATCATCTGTTCCATTTGAGCAGTAAGAGCTTCAATTCGCAGTTTATTGTTCTTGTTTCCTGCTCCTTCTTTTCCCATCTTTCCAGGCATGTTTTCTGCAACAGAAAACACAAAAATTACCAGTAAAGAGTTCTAACAAGGAGTGTTACTGCTCAAAAAATATCAAACAAACGCAACTCAAAGAACCCTAGCAGTTTACACGCAGATCTGTTTCAGAAGATGAAGAGTCACCAATTTTTTTTGCAGATCTGCCAAAGAAATTCGTCCAGACTCTAACATACACAAGATCAAGCACTCATAACAACTTAAGATGATTAAACAGATCGCTGAATGTGAAGAAACAAGTAAAAAAAAAAAAAATTGCAGAAGCAGATCTACTACTTGTTGAATAAAAACGAAAAACAAAGAACTTAACTTCAGAATGGTGCTCTGATACCACTTGACATGATCCTGGTAAGGATCCTCCCAAAATCGTCACTCTGAAGTGTGGTGACGCAGTCGGAAAACCCTAGGAATAGCAAGCGCTAAACCTATATTGAAATCAAGTTTGCAAGCGACAAACTTGAGAAATAAAACTCTGGAATCCACCAGAAAAGAGAAAAGCTTTCAAAGCTCTCAAAGTTTGATTAATGAATAATAAGATGTCTTACAAATAACCTAGGATCTCTCTATTTATAGAGAAGAAACCCAAACATAAAAAGTAAATATTAAGAATAAAGGAAAAAAAACATAATAAAGAAAAAAGGAAATAACATAATTATTGAAAAAGGAAAATTATTAAAAGTCTTCTAAATGTCTCCTGCATCAGACTCCTCCACTTCTGAAGAACTCGACCTCGAGTTCTCTTATGGATGAAGAACCCCATCTTGAAAGAATAACATTAGCATTATCATCGATCTTCTGCAACACCTTGAATGGACAACATAAGCATTATCATTGAACTTATTGCTCGATATTGTCCAAACAAGTATAACGCGAGTTTCCTTGTATCTAGACAACTTGGGCATGAATCCATGAATCTTTGGAAGTTTCTTGAAGGTTTGGACGATCTCCAACTCAGTCTGGTCGAATAAATCAAGAAGATTCACCTTTTTAACACTAGTTGCTCGATTTGGTTCCAGATATGGAAAGTGTGAGCACAAGGGAATCCGTCTGGTCTTCTTCATGGCGATGCACTTGAATGACTTCTCAAGAGTCTATAGATGATTGAAAAAGTCTCCTGGATGCCACACATAAGCATGAATAGTTCCATTTATGAAAAATCCATAAATAGACATGTTTAGAGTCAACCGAGCTTGTAGAGCGGTTCTGGTCTGGTATGAACCAGAATGGATCGGGTCTTGGTTCTTTGTTGGTCCTTGATGGGTCAATAATAAAGGCCAAGTAGGCTCTCGGCATAACTCCTCATGGTTCGGCCAGAATCCTTCAAGATATGCACATATGTCCTTATCGAGCCATTGGAAGGATTGTAGGTTTGTGGGATTGTATAGGCTCGTCCTTCTTGGGTCTCCATATGTATGGACTCTTGATAGTCTGACAAAGACATGCCAAGGTGGCTTGGGATGTGGTTGATTCATATTGGGCTCGTGGGATTCAGCTCTTGGACAATATTTGCATTCGGGTGGATCCGGTGGTTTGTCTTTGATGTTGTTGATCTTCTCATTATTTGGGCTGGTTCTTTGATGAGTATTTGGTGTGTCCAGCAGGTAAGAAGAACGTGCCACTTTGTCTTCAACCTTTTGAATGGGCTTCGATTTGATGATTTCATCATATCCTCCTTTTTCAAAAAGTTTTGTCCTCAAAACTTGTTTTAACGGTTTAGTGTTATTGTTTGATTCTCGTTGGACACCTTGTGCTGGTTTCACGCTGTCAACTGAAAGTGATGGAAGACACTTGAACTCCTCTAGTGGGTCAGGTGGCTCTGGCTCTTTGTCTTTGTGGTAAGGTTCATCTAGTAAACCATTTTCTTCCGCCCATCTTTTTTCAAGTTTGTGCACCCTTTTGTTAACTGCACTATTTTCTTTTTCGCCTGCTGATTCGAAATTGTTCTTAGGTGTGTACCTCTTGAATGATATCTTGTAGAGAATCCGCTCATAGTCTTCTGGTAAGAACCTCTCCATCATAAACTGTTTCATTCGCCTCCATGTCCTGACTGGCCCTTTTCGTTGTCTTTGCCTTTGAATAACAAGCTTATCCCACCACACAGCAGCATTACTCTTCAGTCGGATTGCCACCATCTTAACTTGCTTTTTTTGGGGACACCCATGACTTCAAAAAATCTATCAACGCTGATTTGCCAATCCAGAAAATCCTCAACTCCCATAGTTCCATAGAACAATGAAATATCAGCCTTTACGCGGTAATCATGATTATTATGTCGATTTCTTTGCTCAGCTTCTTCTTCCTCCTCAAGTTCTTCATCATTAGAACTAGAATTTTTGACAATAATATCACGATTGTTTCTACCATGTTGAACCCTAATTGGTTCCACAACACGATTGTGTCTACTAGGTTGAACCCTAACGAGTTCTTGTCTATCTCTTTGCTGAATTTCGTTGGCCCTTATTTTTTCTCCTCCTCTGTCTCTTTGGTGATTTTTCTTGTTGTTGGCGTTTCTGATCTCAGCCGCCAAAGTCGCCATCTGATGGGTCAAAGCAGTTAGGGCCATGGTAAAAGCCTCGGTAATACCCTGAAAGTCTGCTTTGGTCAATGATTGATCTTCCATAGCTAATCAAGCTTCAAAAAGAGAAGGAAAAGCCATGCTCTGATACCACTTGACGCAGTCGGAAAACCCTAGGAATAGCAAGCGCTAAACCTAGATTGAAATCAAGTTTGCAAGCGACAAACTTGAGAAATAAAACTCTGGAATCCACCAGAAAAGAGAAAAGCTTTCAAAGCTCTCAAAGTTTGATTAATGAATAATAAGATGTGTTACAAATAACCTAGGATCTCTCTATTTATAAAGAAGAAACCCAAACATAAAAAGTAAATATTAAGAATAAAGGAAAAAACCATAATAAAGAAAAAAGGAAATAACATAATTATTGAAAAAGGAAAATTATTAAAAGTCTTCTAAATGTCTCCTGCATCATGTGGGGATAGGCTTTGCAATCACAAAATCCAGAAGAAACATGATTCAAAGGATGGGGATTGAGGGGTCACACAAAGGCTGCGGAAGACCTTTGATTTACCACTGTTCTTTCTTTAGATATGACACACCAAAGAGAAGAACATATTTTCTTGTGGATATTACACACCAGCAAGAGATGATCTAACTTAAAAAGTTTTAGAATAAAAAGATAGATAGTTTTACAATGAGAGAAACAAAGAACATAAATAGAAAACACAAGTCTACATGCAGACTGTCTAGAAAATAACAAAACTAATTATAACTTGAAGAATGACCCTTACTCTTCCATTTTCGTCACTTTTCTTAGCCAGCAAATTAGACTCTTGTTTTGAGCTCTTCTTGGGCCTGTAATTGGCATAAAATGCACTGGACTTGATGGTTATTTCTTTGGGTCGAAATTTGGGGTCTTGATCAACAAATGGGATATGTGAAAGTGATTCACAAGCCTCATTAAAAACCTTCCTTGAAAAACTCAGTGGGACAAAATAAAAGGTAAGGGAAAAAGAGTGCAAATGAATCACTTGTCCATTTGTTGATACTTGGATCAAAAACCAGGGAGGTTTAGGATCAAGCTTCTTCCATTTGGGCTCAAGTTTAACTCCAGCAGGAGCTGCTTCTTCAGCTACAAGTTCTTCCTCAGCTACAAGCTTGTTTTTAACAGGTTCAAACTCTTCTCCACATTCCAAGCTCCTTATGCTGTCCAGGATCATATCATCGTCTCTAGTCCACATTACTTGGCAGAAATCGTAATGTTACCTTCCCTAGTAGATATATAGATATCTTCTTTGTTCTTCTTTCCTTCTCTTTTGCTAATGGTGTATGATGGTCTGAAATTTAGGTTTTATACGTGGGCTTGCTGATTGCAAGTGGAGGAACGGATATAACTATCTGGTTACTCTTTGGTTTCGTGGTACGGTGCATATTCTTGTTTCCCAAACCACCAATGAAAATGCTTTGTTTTTGAAGGTTGTTTTGCATTCAGAGAAATTGTATTCATGTCCTGTTCTTATTGTATTCATATCCTGTTCTTCGTAGGTTTGAAATCTTACTTTGGCGGCTGAGGAAACGCACCGGTAGTATCTCTGGAAGTTTTAGAATTATCCGGCTAACCGGCGTGCTATCCTCCTTCCTATTAATTGAGGATCTACTTTTTAAAAAAAACTGAGTTGTCAACACCATATTCAAAGATAGTGTTATTTTTTGATGACCTGTAAATGTGACGTGTAAGCATTCTGTCAAAAAAAGAAATGTCTAAATTTTTTTTAACACGTCATCGACGTTGGGCCCAGAAGTTCAACTATAGTGTTTACGTTTATTTGATATCGACTCGTTTTTTAGACTTATTTTTTTCGACAAAAACGATCCCCCTTTTTTTTCGCCATCGAAACTCTGAACGCATTCATCATCTTCTTCTCTCACTCTCTCATCGGAATCCTTGGAGTTTTCCGGGCATATTTTGATTCCAAGGTGTTTCGGTCTCTCTCTGATCCTTCGCTAATGTTAAACTAGATTCGCGCGTTTGTTCCAAGCCGAGATTCGCATTTTCGGCTTATGGTATAGAGGTATTGTTACTATCCCTTCTTCTCTCCCTATTGGCTACACTTCCTTCTCCTCGGATCTGATTTTGATCTCTCGATTTCGGTTAGTGATTTTAGGGATTTTGTGTGTTTTGTGTGGGTAACTCACTCCAATGCATTTTGCTTTGCTTAGTTAATTCTCAAGTTTGCGATTCAATTTATACTTTTGATTTTTTTTTTGTGGATTTCAGATTTCGTTCATGGAATCTCCGCATCTGTTGCGTGCGGGATACTTTCCTGTATTGATGTTGGTAATCGTGACTATCGAGCAGCTCTATTGATGTTGGTATCGTGACTTTCGAACTACTGCGTCTACGGTGATTTATAGGCTTTGCTTTTGAGAAAGCTTTCTTTGCTTTGCTACTGAGAAGCAGAGAGGAGAAATATGGCAAAGATGATAAACAAGCCGCTTGTACTAATTTGGAATTTAAAGGCACTCTTTACAAATCTATGGAAGATCCAAAAATAGACTTTACAAGTGTATGTTCAATGTTTAGACTCTTGAGATTATTTGTAAGCAATCATTTCAATTTATTTAGAGTACCTTTTCTCTAACATTTCATGAGATTTATTTTCGAGGCCAGTGGAGGCTCCACCGTTCGTGGTGCTTTAGGACCATTCGGATTCTCGGCTCTGGCCGATGAAAAGTTGTCGGAGCAAACTCCGTGTTACTTCTATGTGATCTAGGGAAAAGATTCAAAGCTCAAAACTTTCTGTAGACCAGACACCTTAAGGTATTAATTTCTTCAAATTATTATAAATTGATAGTCTAACTATAACGGATAATAGTTAGTATCTACTATCCGTTAAATAATTTGAGAAAGTTATGCATCCTTTGAGAAAGTTCGAGCAATGGCTCTTTTGTTTCCTCTAGGTTTTAGGTCTTTGAACAAGATAGTTAACCATTTTCTGCAGCTTTTACATCGATATTTGCTACCTTTTTTCTTACAATATAGCTCCGAGAGGTCATCTTAGAGACCTCTGGTGTTTCTTTTTTTGTTCGTACTCCATAAGCTTCTGTTTAGATTTTAGGACAGTGGGTTTGCAATTTCTTAAGGTTGAATGTCATTCTGGTAATATGTTTGATTGAGTCCGGATCCTTAGAATCTATCTTTTTCATTAGCTTCTACCGTAGAGCTAAGTTACTGTATAGATCTCCGGAATCATAGATATAATTTATGCTTATGCATAGAGGGAAAAAACATTCTACTGATTTTTGTTTGATCGCTTGGTTCCACTCTGCAAAGAGAAAACTTGTTTTCTTAATGGATAAATGGCTTATGTTTCTTCCATGTATGTTGAAATAGCAGATACAACATGGGCGTTATACCGACTAGGAAAGGCTTGGCATTAACTGAGCGATTATCAGTTTCGTCCTTCTGTAGGTAAGGGTTTATGCAGAGGCTTGTATAGGCGGTTCCTTCTTCCCTTGAGAGCCAATGATCTCATTTTAGATGGTCTCTTGTCTTTCTTTTTTTGTTCGCAGGCGTAGGCTATCGACTGTGCTGGTTCACCTGAAGTATGCAGAGCGCTTTACCGAAGCTGTGACATATATAGAGCAAGGGCACATTCGTGTAGGACCAGACACAATTACTGATCCAACTTTCTTAGTGACTCGGAACATGGAAGATTTCATCACTTGGGTTGATTCTTCCAAGATTAAAAGGAAGGTGCTTCAGTACAATGATAAATTGGATGACTATGACATGATTGCTTAGCTTTGAGGAGATAAACAAGAAAGAAAAACTCTGATGTTTTCTATTCAGTTTCGTTTTGGAATATGGCTAATGTTAAATGTATTACTATCACTACTATCAGTTTCGTTTTAAATTTTTGTAAGGAATTCGAAAATGCCATTACCAACTTTGTTCTGACTCACTTTTGGATATATTTGTCAGGGGAAATTTCGAAAGGAAAATATTTAGTTTGGAGTTTGGATCATAAAATAACAAATTATTAAATGTAATTATAAAACTTAAAATAGCAGAAATGGGTGTGCATAAAATGATAATACCTGAACTTAAATAATTTTTCAATTTACAATTGTGTTTTATGTGAAAAATAATATTTTAAGCTATTCCAAAAAGCTTTTTCTTTTTTTTTTATGTAACACAAGGTTATGAAAATTCATGAGTTTTTTTATAGATTAATAGTTATATTTTTTATTTAAAATTATAAGACTATAATAATGAAAAGGATGCGTAACTTTATAATAATTTGATAAAATGAAGACTTTCTCAATTGGATAGAGTGCGTAACTTTCTCAAAGGATGCAAAACACTTTCAGATTATTTCAAATAGTTTTTATTACAAAATTAATTTTTATATGCTTTTACATTATTTATAATACAAGTTATACAATTTCAAAAAAAATATATATATTCTTTTTGCTTTGTTTTATTTTCTTTGCTTAACATTTTTATTACTAATATTCATATTATCTTAATATATTAGGTGAGGAGAAAGTATATCAGCTCTGGCAGTATTATTCTTTCAGATAAAGATCCATTGGAAATCGTCGAATATCTAACTGAGTTTTTGAATACTATCAAAGTTTCTGGATTATCAAATTTTCTGGATTAACAAAGCATTGCTTGAAATTAAATGTTGGTGCTCCGGTTATGTCTTCGTAACATTGATCCTAAGGGTGGGATATGTAATGCAACTAGACTTATTATTACTCAGATTGTTCGACATGTGGTTGAGAGTAGAATAATAACGAGAAATGAGAAAATGATAGGTCAAATAGTTTTAATCCCTAGGATGTATGTGACACCACCAGACACAAGGTTTCCTTTCAGGATGCGTCGTAGACAATTTCTTTTAGCTTTAGCGTTCACAATGACCATCAACAAAAGCCAAGGACAATCACTTGAGAATGTTGATTTGTTTCAACCTAGACCAGTTTTTTCTCATGGGCAGCTATATGTTGCATTATCTAGAGTTAAGTCTAGATCCGAACTTAAAGTTCTAATCACAGATAAAGAAGAGAAGGTGCAAAAGAAAACAATGAACGTCGTCTACAAGGAGGTGTTTCAAAATCTTGTTTCATTTCTATGCTTTTCATATATTTTTATAACAGTTAGTTATATATTTATTATCTTTCTCGGTTACTATTTCATCTTTATATTTTTTATCTTACATTTTCTATCATTAACTTATATTGTAATCATTTACTATTTACATTTGTTCATTAGTTATTTCTAACTATCAACTTTTCATAATACATTATTAATAACACCATAATTCATTGTAAACACTGATAAATTAATAGACAATATTATTTATATATATAACATATAAAATGTATTATAGTCTGCACAGGCGATCACCTAGTTTTCCCTTATGTTTACTGAATGGTTAAGAGATAGAAGAACACAACCAAGTGTGTACGGTAGTAGTTGAAGAATATTCATGTTTCTGTAAATACTCATTTCTATAAATGCTAATATTCATGCTTCTGTAAATGCTATTTTTCACTCCATTTTGAAGTAACTACATGATGCACTTGAGTTTTGCTCTAATCCAAACCCATTTTTTACTCCAAAAATAATATTTCAAATATATTTTCTTTCTATTTAATTATAAATTGTTTGATAATTTACCCTTCTATTTGTTACAATAAGACCCACTAATTTTATTTTGTGGATTATATTCACTAATCTTATTTTAATTTAAATAAAAAATATGCTACACAACAAAACAAAAACAAGTGACACGTGTGATATAACACCCCTAACAAACCACGTCGCAAGAGATTGCAAGCGTCGGTAAAAAATTTGAGAATTGGCTATGTAGACAAATAAGATCGGATTCATAAAATGAGACGAGATCAAAACTTTTCAAGATTCAAGCAAAAACAACATCTCTATCCCAATAAACAAAATATATATCTAAAAATTTGACAATAAGATCACATGGATAAAATGCAAGCATAGAGTTTAACTTTAGAGTTTAGAATGTGAGCCTTTTTTTTGTCATCTGAAGATTTTCATTATAAACAGAAAATGATACATTTATATTTGCGAAATATAAATCCGGCAGAACAACTTTAAATCCCTGAACAAAATCTAGTTGAAACCAATTCAGTGGAGACAAGACCTTATGCAAATGACAACTAAAATCAGCCATGTGCTTAAACCAAAACATAAAAAAAAAACTTATGAAAAGTTTAACCCAGCAATTAAAACACAACGCAAACTAACCAACAAGCCTTCCATATTTTTGGAGAACCGAGTATTACTGAAGATGTCCACGACCAACCAACGATAAACAAATTCCTCCTAAAAATCTACCTTTCGATTCTAAAAAATCAAAGTTTCATACCCGGCAAAACAGAAACACAAAGTCACCCGGGAATGGCGGAGTCGATGAACACGACTTAAACACATGTAGATAGAATGTGAGGCTTTTGGCAAACTTTTAGGGGGTGGTGTATTCAACTTAACATTTGAAGTAATTTGGAATGATTTGAGTTTTAATGAGTTTTTATATGATTTGGTTGAATTATGGAAGTTGTTATGATTTGTTATTAAACTTATATCAAATCCCACCTAAAATCATGAGATTTGAATTTCTATATTTTTAACTAGAAAACTCCATCAAAACATCATAAAATCACTTCAAATCTCTTAAAATACACTACTTAAAATATTTCCAATAACATGAGATTTGATTTACTTTTTATAAATTCTTGATTGAATAATATAAGATTTAGTAAGACATTTACAAATTATTAGTTCAATAACAGGGAATTTTAAAAGAACCACCAAATCGTCTAAAATTCTTAATCCAATACATCTGAAAAATTGTGAATCAAAGAATGTTCAAGTTGTATTTCATGGACCATAAGGTCATATATTTATACATCGCTAAGTAACTAAAACCTAATAGGAAAAGGAAACATTACAAACTAATATTTATCTATATAGGAAATATAACATATATTCCAATAGCCCCCCTCAAGTTGGAGCATGTAAGTCTCGAATGCCCAACTTGAAGATAAACGTATCAAATTCTTTGCGTCCTAGCGCCTTAGTGAGAATATCAGCCAATTGATCCTTTGTAGAAACATGCGAAGTTTTGATAACCCCTCTGACGATCTCATCCCGAACATAGTGACAATCCACCTCGACGTGTTTAGTCCTTTCATGAAAAACTGGATTAGAACTAATATGGATGGCAGGTTTACTATCACACATAACGATCATTGGTTCTTGATGATCAACACCTAAGTCAAGTAGTAAAGCCTTCACCCATTTTAACTCTCTCGTAATAGCATTCATGGCACGATACTCGGCTTCCGCCGAAGAACAAGATACAGTGACTTGTTTCTTAGTCTGCCATGATATAGGAGAAGATCCAAGTTGCACAATCCAGCCAGTGAGAGATCTTCTAGTCAAAGGACAAGCCGCCCAGTCCGAATCACACCACCCAGTGAAATGAAACGAGGAATCAGTTCCCAATAGAATGCCCTGACCAAGCGTCCCTTTTAAGTAACGAACTGCTTTCACAGCTGCAAGCCAATGTTCTTCACGTGGAGAATGCATGAACTAGGACAAAATATGAATAGCATAGGTAAGATCAGGTCTTGTTGCAGCAAGATAAATAAGACGACCAACAAGACGTCGATAAGTTTCAGGATTAGCAAGGAGAGGACCAGTTGCAAGTCCTAGGCGATGATTTTGATCAATCGGAGAACCCACCGATTTGCACCCTAGAAGACCAACTTCAGAAACGATGTATGTCGCATATTTTCGTTGACAAACATACATACCCTTTGGACTGCGTGAAATTTCTAGACCAAGAAAATATTTGAGGAAGCCAAGATCCTTCATGTGAAAGCACGTAGACAAGTAGTCTTTAAACTGTTGGATTCCCATCGATGAATCACCCGAAATAATCAAATCATCAACATAAACCAAGATACGAAGGTTGATGTCATTCTTTGAGTGGATAAATAGATAATAATCTGTATGTGTTTGTCGAAATCCGTACTTGAGAAGAGCATCAGCAAGCTTTTCAAACCAACAACAAGGAGCTTTTTTAAGACCATAGAGAGATTTGCGGAGACGACAAACTCTTGTTTCTGATGGAGAACCAAAACCTTGCGGTAATTTCATATAAACTTCTTCATGAAGATCACCATGAAGAAAAGCATTATGAACATTCATCTGATGCACTTCGTGATTCTTTTTTACAGCAAAATCCAAGAACATCCGAACGGTAGTCATCTTGGCGACCGGCGAGAACGTATCATCATAATTCAAATCCTCGTTTTGATGATTTCCAAGAGCCACGAGACGCGCTTTATGACGTTCAATTGTTCCATCAGAATGAAACTTAATGGGAAAAACCCATTTACTACCAAGAGCCTTTTTACCCGGTGGTAATTCTTCAAGATCCCAAGTATGTTGACTTTCTAAAGCACTAATCTCAACGCTCGCAGCATCACGCCAAACTTTTTCCTTCATAGCTTCTCTAAAAGATCTTGGTTCAACAGTAGCGGACAAAGCAACAAGAAACTGACGATGTTTATCCGAAAAATTATTACAAAACATATAATCGGATAAGGGATAGTAAACCAAACCTGAGGAGTGTTGTGGAGCGGATGAAGGTGAGATGAGAGAGAGAGGAGGAGAGAGTTGCACAGTACTGACAACATAGTCCCGAAGATGTGTAGAAGGTGTCTTCACACGATGACCCTTGCCTAGAGGTTCCGTCGAAACAGTCGGAGCCAAATCTGTGATGTTATCCTCCAGAATATCATTTTCAGACGTAGTTACAGTAGGAAGAACCTCTGGTGCATGTTGAACTGATCGAATCTCATTACTCTCAGATACATCTTCATCAGATACCACAGCCACAACTGGAGGAGAAAGCAAAGGCTGGGTAGTACACTTCTTTGAAAAATCAGGATGAAACGGAAATATTTTCTCACGAAATATTACATCACGAGAAGAGAAAATGACGTGACGTTCTAAGTCGTATAATTTCCAACCCTTCTTCCCATACGGGTATCCAAGAAACACACATCGTCGACTCTGTGACGTAAATTTATCACATTTATGATCAAGATTATGTGCATAAGCCAAGCAGCCAAGCACCCACAAATGCTTATACGAAGGAGCATACCCGTATAACTTCTCAAACGGAGTCTTTTTTCCAGTAAAACAGATGAAGTCCGGTTAATGATATGACTAGCGGCAAGTATACACTCGCCCCAATACTCAATGGGACGATGAGCTTGAAATCGTAATGCGCGAGCTATGTTGAGGATGTGTCTATGCTTACGTTTAGCCCGACCATTCTGTTGAGGTGTATGAACACAAGAAGTCTCATGAATAATCTCGTGTTCCTGGAAAAATCGTGTGAGGCACATAAACTCAGTACCATTGTCACTCCGTATAACTTTGACTTTCTTAGAAAATTGACGTTCCACCAATGCCAAGAATTCACGAACTTGTTGTGCAACCGTAGTTTTATCCTTGAGTAAATATAACCAAACCGCACGTGAATGATCACCAACGATAGTCAAAAAATAACGTGATCCACAAAATCGCAGTAGTACAATAAGGTCCCATAAATCACAATGAATCAAATCAAAAACCTTTTTAGCATTATTTAAACTATCTGGAAAACACTGACGAGTTTGTTTAGCTCGCAAACACACATCACAATTCTGAAATAAACAATCACTCGTATTCGAAGAACCACTAAAACCAGGAACCATGCTAGTAACGCGCAGAGACGGATGTCCAAGACGACAATGCCACAAAGCTAAATCCTCACGAACACTTGTAGTCAAAACCATCGATGTCTCAATGCCACGAAACCAGTATAGTCCCTCTCTCTCTCTTTCACCCGCTCCAATCAGCATCCTCGAAGTGCGGTCCTGCAAAATCAGAAGTTTATCTGTTACTTGTCCAACCAAAGAATTATCTGTAACGAGTTGACCAAATGAGATCAAGTTCGTATGAAAACCAGGGACAAAGTAAACATTTTGTAGAGATACATGAGAGGTAAGTCGAACTGTGCCCTGTTTATTGGATAACACATTCGATCCAGCAGGTAAAAGAACGGATATCAGAGTAATATCATGAATATCCTCAAGGAGTTCAATCCGACCAGTCATGTGATGCGTGGCTCCGATATCTAAAATCCAGAGATCGTCATTATTCTTACCACTTAACCGTTCAGACGTTTGTCCACCATTAATCACCGTTGAATAATTTTCCATTGATCATCCGTAATACCGCTCAAACCTTGACGATCACTGTCCGAAATACCAACGTTGGAGCTGACAGCAGCTGAGTTTACAGCAGAGCTGACAAGTTGGGTTGCATTAGCCCGCAGAGTAGTACCACGACCGCGACCCATAGAAGAATTCTTGTTGTGAGACTTGTCTCCATACCAATCAGGGTAGCTAACCACCGTGAAGCAGGAAAACGCCTCATGTCCCTTACGACCACAAACAGTGCAAAGTCGAGAAGGGTCCTTGTTTCCTGGTCCATTCCGAGAGAAAGCCGTGTCATTGCCACTATGTCGAGAGACTTCGTGAGTGAAGACCGTGCCAGAATTCGGAGGAACCCGTGTAGAAGAAGCTTGAGAAGCAAAGCTCATGATTACTTCTTCATTAGTAACTGTAGACCGGATAGTTTCATTCTGAACAACAGTTTGATAAACACTATCAAGATCAGGAAGAGGAGTAATTGCGCAGAGTTGCGAACGAATGACACCATGAACGGAGTCATCAAGTCTGGAAAGAAAATCATGCACACGGAGAATCTCAGCCTCCTTTTCGTGTGCGGTATTAAGATCACATGTGCACTGGCCACGACCACAACGCTTGGAATTCAAACACTGCAATTCCATCCCATATTTTTGTTAATCTGCCAAAATAACCATCAACCGTTGATCCGTTTTGTTTGCAAGTAGCAAGGGAGTTGCGAAGTTGTTGTAGACGAGCGCCACTCTTAATGGAGAAACGCTTTTTGATGATGTCCCACAAGTCCTTGGCTACCTCACGGGTCGAGATAGATGATCGAATTTTTGGTTCAATAGTTTGCTTAATCCAGCCGACAAGGAGATGATTATTCGCAGTTCAATCTTCAAGGTAAGACGAATTAGCAGCTGGCTTCGGTATGCTGCCGTCGAGAAAGCCAAACTTCTTACGAGAGCTTATAGCCATACGTAAGTTGATTGCCCATTCATCATAGTTGTGTCCGTTGAGAAGAGGTTGCGAGATCACAGCTCCCAGATTATCGTCAGAGGTTTAATCATAAGGTGAAATAGTCTTCCGTGGAGGGTCAGCAGTAGGATCCGGTGGGAAAGACATCGTTTAGAGGATAAAAAAAATAGAAGAGACCGAGAGGCGTTCTATGAAAAGATGCTCTGTTCTTTGATAAGAAAAACAGAGTAATGGGAAGGAGAAACGAAGAAGAGGCCGAGAGGCTTTCTTCAAAAAAAAAAATTTAGGGGTTTTTTTTTTAGATCGATTTCTCTGATACCATGACAAATTGTGAATCAAAGAATGTTCAAGTTGTATTTCATGAACCATAAGGTCATATATATTTATACATCGCTAAGTAACTAAAACCTAATAGGAAAAGGAAACATTACAAACTAATATATATCTATATAGAAAATATAACATATACAGTAGAACCTCTATAAATTAATACTCTATAAATTAATAATCACTATACATTAATAAATTTTGTTAGTCTCGAGTCGGACCAGTGTAAAAATTAACAAAATTCGATAAGATAATAAGATAATAATTTTTTTGAAACTCATATGTAAATATATGGTCTCAATAATAAGTTAAATGAATAATTATACATCTAAGTATATATATCTACATATATAACTAAGGTAATATAGTAAAATATGATTAAATTATTGTTTTAAGTTTATAAATATTGTTAATTTATCTTTAAATTCTTTGATATGATATTTTTTTAATGAATTTTAAAATTTCGAAAATATTTTTGTATTGTTTCTTGATGAACATTAAAAGTTCAAAGCGAAAATGTCTTTATAAATTTATTAATTTATCTATAAATTAATATCTTTATAAAATAATAAAATCTTCAAATCCAAACATTATTAATTTATAGAGGTTTTAGTGTATTCCAAGAACAACCCTTAATTTTGAAGTTAGCGTTGTTAAATTTGGCGTAAGTTAGCGTTGTAATAATATCTGGCCGAAAAGGCGCTAAGGTGGACGAGTAGTGGCCCTGGCCCATCATCAAACAACAGAAGACGGAGAGGAGCCACGATCTGATATACCCTTAAGTGTTTGAGCTAAATCTACTCTACCCCTCATTGATCTACATACCCCTCGTGTGTCCCTTTCTGATTAATGAAATATGAAAATTCGAAACTGCCCTTTTGTTTAATTAAACGATTTAATAAAAAAAAAAGCAATTGAAAAAAAAAACAAATTCAAAAAAAAAATCGCGAGCCTCTCCTCTCTCTCTCGAACCCGAGCCACGCGGCGCCGCCGGAGCTGGACGTCCATTCCGCTGATTCCGCCGCCATCGGAATCCGCTCGGAAGCCTCCATTGAAGCTACAAGTTCCAAACCTAGGTGTGTATCTGCATTTCACCTAAAACTAATGAATTCAATCACTCAATTTTAGGGTTTTGCGATTTCAATTTGATTGAATTCGATTTTGGGTACACATTGTGTTTTTAAGCATAGTTTATGAGTCGATGAGCGTCGATTAGGTCTTTGGATTGGTAATGAATGTATGGTTGTGGTTGAATCGTAGTGAATTGGAAGTAAATTAGAAGGAATTCTGGGCTTGATTTACAGCGATTGGACAACTGGTATAACTGTATAACTAGTACAACTTGTATTACTGAAATAATCAAATTTAATCCAATTTCTATTCATTTCACAGGAGACAATGACGACAAACGAAAATGTACATTTTGATTATGAAGGTCGCGTTTACGGTTTATCGTTTAAGACATCTAAGGAGGAGATAACAAAGTTGATGTTAGAAGCTAGAATATGCAAGAAGATCGGGATAGATGAAAATGGGACGAAATTGATAATGAGATTCAGGCCACGGTTAATGGACTGTGGCATAATTTCAGAAATTAAGGATGATGAGGATGTTTATGTATTTTTAACCACCATGGATGAAGAGCAACGTAGAGGTGTTTTGCATGTGGAGGTGATCAAATTGTCCGAGGAACTTTCAAGAGTTGTCCGACTAAGTTCTTATGGTGTGAACTATGACGAGTTGCATGGAAGAGATGATGAAATGAATGGTATGGCTGGTGCAATGACTCTTTACGTAGGGGGAGTGGAGGATGATGCTAATAGGGAGGATGGTGTTACTAGGGATGATGATGCTAATAGGGAGGATGGTGTTAGTAGGGATGATGATGCTACTAGAGAGGATGATGTAAGTGGAGAGGTTAGGTCGGATGATGAATATGTGGAGCTTGCACATGATGTAGAAGATAGTCAGTTTGAGGCATGGGAAGACGGTATGGGTATAGAAATTGGTAAGGAATTTAGAAATAAGAAGGCAGTTCAAGAGTTGGTGGATAGAGCTGCATTTCAGAATTGTTTTAGTTATGCTGTAGTGAAGTCGGATAAGAAGAGGTTAGTGGTAAAATGTCGGGAAAGAAGTTGTAAGTGGAATTTACGAGCTGCAAAGGTTGCAAACTCAGAATGTTTTTCGGTTAGATCCCACACAAAGATGCATACATGCTCTCGGTCTAGTGGGAGCACAAGCAACTGTAAAAGAAAAGGCACACCCCGCTTAGTTGCATCTATTTTGCATGAAGATTATCCTGGACAAATGGTCACCCCGAGTGCTAAAAGTCTCATCTCTCTTGTTCAGGGTAAAGTTGGCGTGAAAGTGTCTTATTCGACCGCGTTGAGAGGGAAAAAACAAGCTGTTACTGATGTGCGTGGTAGTCCAGAGGAAAGTTATAAGTTGCTGTATTGTTATTTGTACATGTTAGAGAAGGTCAATCATGGTACAGTAAGTAGAGTGAAATTGGACGAAGGAAAGAAATTCAAGTATTTATTCATCGCTTTGGGAGCTAGCATTGAAGGGTTTAAAGTGATGAGGAAAGTGATTAGTGTGGATGCTACATTTCTGAAGAATGGATATGGGGGTGTCCTAATTTTTGCCACAGCTCAGGATCCTAATCGTCATCATTATCCCATAGCGTTTGGTGTACTCGATGGTGAGAATGATGCAAGTTGGAGTTGGTTTTTCGAAATGCTGAAAACCGTTGTACCAGACTCTTCTGAATTGGTTTTTATTAGTGATAGAAATTCAAGCCTCATCAAGTCAATAGGGCAGGTGTACCCGAGCGCGCATCATGGGTATTGTATCTGGCATTTGGCCCAAAATGTGAAAGGCCATGTATATTACGTCAACAAAGAGGTAGTTGCAAAAAAATTCATAGAGTGTTGTCTGATTTATACAGAGGGTGAGTTCTTGGAGGTTTATGGTGATTTTAGTAGAAGGTATCCTTCTGCGGCCAAGTATCTGGATGAAACGACTGATGTGACAAAATGGGCAAGGTGTTATTTTAAAGGAGAAAGGTACAACATATACACAAGCAACTGTGCAGAATCTTTGAACAGCGTTTTTAAAGAGGAAAGGAAGTACTCCTTATTACACTTGATTGATGCCATCGTTACAAAAATTTCGATATGGTTTAACCAGCATAGGAAGGACTCTATTTGTGGCTCGGACTGCCATGAACTAGTGCCTTTTGTGGAGAATGTAGTGCACAAAACATGTAAGGCTGCGTCTACCTTGACCTCGATGGAGCTAAACAGTTATCAGCTTGAATACATTGTCAATGGAAGTGATGGGAAACAATATGTGGTGTCGTTGATTAGGAAATGTTGCAGTTGCAGGTGTTTTGATATTGACAAATATCCTTGTGTGCACGCAGCAGCTGCTCTCATAGAATTGTGGAAGAGTGGAGATAGGGGAGGGCAGAATATTCGTTTCCATGACGTGTGCTCGAATTATTATTGGGTTGACCTTTGGGCAATAGCTTATTACAAGACCGTTTATGTAGTGCCGGATAAGTCTGTGTGGAATATACCGGACCACATAAAAGAAATGGAGGTCTTACCTCCTAAGTACATCACAAAGGCGGGAAGAAAGCAATCAAGAAGGTTTCCATAGGCTGGAGAACGACGTCCAAGGACGAAAAACAAAAGGGTGGCGAGGCGAAGGTTGGAATATTGGTTAACTGGTAATACCAATACTGTTTGATATGTGTATTTGGCAATTTATTTTTGTAATTGTTCTTTTCAAACAGGATCGGGTCAAGGTTTTTGTAAAATACTACGTTTCTTTATTTTGTCTGGGTATTACTAGTAATAGTGGTCTTACTGACTAATAATGTACAACTGGTAATACTGATATTACTGAAAACCGATTAGGATACGATGAAAATGAAAAACTACAGAAACCGAAGAAGAAATCATCAACTTAACGACTATTTGTTCATATAAAACTAAAGATAAACTATTAAAATCAATGATACCATTAATTTTCAAATTGGTCGAACATATAAGTGTTTTCACATAAAACACCTCTTATAGTATAAGGAAGAGTTCGATGATGTTAGGCAGTTATGATGAAAATGTTATAAAAATATTTATTTACTCAAATATTACTATGAAATTGTTTGAAATCATAATTGATGTTGGGAAAACTAGTGCACAACTTAAAAAAGTATTTTATAATCATAGTTCAACTACAAATACGTAAAAAATCTAAAAGTAGAACTATTACGACCGTCGTACAACCGGATACGTAGGGACAACTATGTTGATAAGAAATGTATATTTTAATCAACAAAACGGCGGAAGATATTTTATTTACTCAGAGTATTTAATTTTATATTAAATCCTTTTTGTCTTCTCTCTCTCGCTCATTATTTATTTTCCTTTTCTTCCTTTTCCTTTTCTCTCCTTTTCTCGAATCTCTCTCTTTCTCTTTCTATTTCCTCTCTCTCTCTTCTTCGAATCGAAGCCTCTTCTCCGAATTCGAGCCTCGATAACCGTTTCTTCTTCTGGGTAAGCGTTTCTTCTTCTTGATTTCTAATCCATTTGTAAATCTAGGGATTGAATCCGATTCCATTTGTAAATCTAGGGTTTGAATCCGATTCCATTTGTAAATCTAGGGTTCTTGATATTTTCATGGGTTTGACAATTACTAATTGTAGGAGATTATGGATCTGAACCATCCATTGAACGACAAAGAAGAAAAGAGGAACAAGGCAAATTACGACAGACTTTTTGCCATAGCCGATGCTGATTTTGGCATTCCTAGGCGTTGTCCATGTGGTGGCGGAATCACCGAGGAGACTTCTAACACAGAAGTCGACCCAGCACACAGATACTTTACATGCAAGTTGCGAGAGGTGAGATCGCATTCGGAAAATTTTGTCTTTTCGGAAATATGGATCTCTTGGATACGACATTCATAAATGGTGTATGTGCATCTTCTGCAGAATGATGGCTACCACATTCATAAATGGTGGGATGAAGCTGTTGAGGAAGAAATATCATTCTTACGGGACCAGATTCAAGAGCTAAGAAGCTCTCGATGCAATTTCAGTACCTTGGAGCCAATGCGTTTACAGCTGCAAAACAATGCTGAAGAGATTGCAAAGTTAAAGGACTTAATTGCGGGTCTTGGTGTTGATGTTTGAATCTTTTGTGTGTTTTGTTGAAACTTATGTGTAATAGACTTATCAATCGTGTTGTGTTTGAATCTTATTGTGTTTGAAACTTCAGGGTAATAGATTATCTTATCAATCGTGTTGTGTTTGCATCGTGTGTTTGAAACTGATTTGTTTGGAAATTGTGTGTTACACAAAAAGATGAATTACCAGTACTACTTAATAAAACCAATTGTCCTTAACGAAGCAGTAGTTCATGACAATACCATTAGTTCCTAATAAAACCATTAGTTTCTAATAATCCGAGAAGTTGTTCAAATCCAGAATATCAAAAACATGAAAACATCGAATTAGACTAGACAATCCTAACCATTCTCTTAGCTCTCTTCCTTCCCATTCCTACACCTTTCCCAGATGTAAAAGGCGAATTCTTGTATTGTGATTTCTTTGTTTCCCTCTTCGGCCTTGGAGTCTTCAAATTCTGGACATCGGTTTGAGGTTCTTCCTCAAGAGGATCCTCAAGAGCGTCTTCAAAAGCGTCAAGAGCCTCAGCCTCAGCCTCGTCCTCAGCCGCGTCGAGGCCCTCAAATTCATCTCCTTTTTCATCTCCTTTTTCTTCTCCTTTTTCTTCTCCTTTTTCTTCTCCTTTTTCTTCTTCGTCATCTTCATCTTTTTCGTCTTCTCCTTCTCCTTTTTCTGATCCACCTTTTTCTTCTACATCCTCTCCTTTTTCGTCTTCTCCTTCGCCATTTCTCTGGAAACTGAAGTTGCATTCCAAATCGTTGCCAACTCCAACATCTTCATCCATTTTTTTTTTTCAATTCCTTGAATTTTCTTTTCAAAGAACTCTGACTTGTTTTCACCCGGTCAATCCACCCTCCCATTAGGAGAAGCTTGTTATCGACTTCATTAAACCCTTTCTCCATTGCCTTCATCAACCTCCTTTCAATCTGCTTCAAACTATTTTCCAAACTCATGGAAGAGGCATCCGGATTAGAGGCTGCACCCACCTCTTCAACTTCTTCTTTTTTCTCTTTCTTTTTGGGGAAAACTCTTGCAGCCACATCTAACTCGTACATCCCTTTCCACCAAATCTTTTTTTCTCTTTACTTAGACGATCATTCCAACTACCAGTAATGTCGCCTCCACCTACATCATCACAATCTTCATCTACAATGCGTGCGAGAAGAAGTTCCTCATCCACGTCTGGTTCCAAAATACTTTGAATCTCCTGGAAATAAACAAAAATCCCAAATTTAAAACGACACATGGTTTAAAAGGAAACAATACTTAGAAGCAACCTTAATCCTAACCTTAGAACCTCCAAGCGCATCATATATCTCTTCCAAAGGATAACCCGTCATACCACTAGCTTTGAGCTTCCTCTAACACATTCGGGGACAACCAAAATCACTATCTCGTACATCTTCTCGAAATCTTACCCTCAGATTTCGAATGCACTCAAAAGCAAGCACCTACACAAAGAGTTACAGTACATCACCAAATTGTAAATCATAACACATATTTATTTATACTCATAACCAAGTTTTACCTACAAAGGGATTATGAATCCCGGAATGGAGGCCGAGTCCTTCACACAGCCTTTCATTTTCGTTTTCCTCAGCAGGTACTGTATAGCCTCAACTACCTTATCAAATGTCCATCTTCCCCACGGAAAGGATTTACAGGCCTCCAAATCATTGACGATTCTAACTAAGAAATCGTCTATGGGTACATCATACTTCGTCCTGCCTCCGATTACCGTGCACAAGAAATAAAGAACCGCCATCTTTAGCCGATCTCCACAAGCTTTCATCGTCACTAGCTTCTTTTTCACATCTTGCACTGTAATCGTCTTCTTCTTCTTAAAATGTCGTTCACGGAAACTATCACTCCCCAGTTTTTCATACTTCTCTGGATATTCATGGCACCCGAATCCACAAACCAGTGCATGCTCCCTAAGGGAATAACGGATGGGAACACCGTTAACCACAAACCAAAGTACTTTTCCTCCCTCATTATTCACTGCCCGAAGGAGTAGCATCCAAATCCCCAAGAGCTTACGGTTTCGTTCCATAGGCATGTGAAAGATGTGACAAAACTGCGGGTGACTTGTGAACCACTTTAACTCGTCTGATCCTTTTAACTCCTTTATCACAGTCACAGCATTATTTACTTCGCACCTCATTTGTATCTTAGGGTACTTGATAAACTCTGTGTGGTCGAAATAAAGCTCAGGAGGATGCATATGTTCCATTTCGTCATCTGAATTCTGAAAAAATATTCATACACATGATTTAGTTAATTTTAAAAACCAGTAATACTCAGTTCTACCAATAATTCGTTCAACATAAGAATACTCAGTTAAACCTAAGAATACTAACGAAACCTAAGAATACTAACGAATTTCTCACTTCACTATTCTATTCCACAAAACCAACCAACAATATTCCCAATACGACCCACCCAACAATACCTACTGATCATTAACTATTTTTTCCTACTTCTCCAAACCATTTTTATTTATCCAAATTAATACTTAGGTTCGTATAGTTACCTTTGAACCACTCTTTCGTTGAACTTCATCTTCTTCCGAACTACTCCATACTGCATACCCAGCATTCCTCTCAAAAACCACTATTTGGTTGTCTCGAGTTGGTTCTGAACTTGCTACCTTTGAACCACTGTTTGGTTGAACTTCAACTTCTTCCGAACTCGATACTGCATACCGAGCATTCGTCTCAACAACCACAGGTTCTGGACTTGGTTCTGGAGTTCGTTCTTCAGATGCTTCTTCAATTGCATCTGGAGTTCGTTCTGGACTTGCTTCTGGAGGAGCTGGTGTTTCCGGATCAGTTTGATTCTCCCTTAAGCGTAAACTCCTCCTTATAGACTTTTTCAAATTTTTCGTCCGAGGGGCCATCTTATCTAAAACCAATAGATTCAAATTAGAAACAAATCTCATTTCTTATGAACACATAGAATCAAATTTTATAACTTCAGCGAACTTAAACCAATCAACTTATAAATCTATCAATTTGAAGAATCAATCACACTGATTTTTTTGCCAATTCGAAAACTAAAAAATCGGTTAACTCTTCCTCTATTACTCATTACGAATTCGTTTAACATTACAAATTCCAACTAAAGACCTCTTCCTCTATCAAATGGTCAATTAAAAAACAAGAGATTCACTTACCGTCGACAGAGCAAACTCGATTGGTCGCGATTCAATGGTTAAAAGAATGGAATGGTCGCTCGCGGATAACTCACTCGAATTAAAGGAACTCGCGGAAGAAAATGATAGAGAAACGGAATGACTACACGAACAGAGCGTCGCTTGTTTGGCTCGTTTCGATTCGATCGTCGTCTTCGTCGAATCCACGAATAACTCTTTGAATGCCAAGAAAGAAAGATTCACTGAATGCTCGGAAGAAACTACTGGAAGAAGAAGAAACGAATAATTAGGTTTTTAGAATCAATGGGTGGGTTCGTGGGTCGGATTATATTCAATTAGGATCGGATGGATATTAAATGGTTGGGTCAGTAATTTTTGATTGTATTAAAGAGTTAGATGACTTTAACCAGTTTTTCGATTAAAAGAAGATCAAAAATAAAATCCCAAACATAACGGGGGTATATGGGATTTAGTTTCAACAATTGAGGGCACGCCGGCCATTGATTCCGGTTTTTCGAATTAGGGTTTTAGATCTTCGATCGGGCGAAATCAATTTTCCCCCTCGTATTCCTTCGTCGATTTCGATCCGGCTCATTCAAGGGCCTTTGTCAAATGTTGCCCAAATTAGGTCGAATCCTTACTCAAACCTCAAAGCTTCGATCTTTCGCCCCAAATGGATCGATGAAGAATCTCTCCTTTCTCTCGCGCTATGGGTACGCCACTGCGACTGTAGCTCCGGCCGATGATGATCCGCCGCAGAAGGATTTCCCCAGAAAATCTCCGGTATGATCCAAGTGTTGATATTTTGTTTACCCAGTTCAGATCTCTCGTATTCAGAACCAGTTATTACTGTGTAGTTCGTTGAAATCAAGCTGAAATGCTTATTATAGTGATGTTCAGGTCGCATTATAGGATTCGAAGCTAAGCTCAAAGAGGGCTGTTTATAAAAAAATGTCCATTTGATGCCGATTGTTTCTAGGTTAATAGAATTGCACTCTGAGCATGAGCTGAATCTGGACTGTGTTTGTAGTTTTGTTGCATCTATTTAGGCTTTTACTTGTAAGCATTTACAACGAAGATGGACTTGGATTCATCATTTCTTCTGTTGGAGTTTCCATTAGTATTTTTGTGATTTAGATTCCTACTCTTTCTTCTACTGATTCTGGATATCATGCGTCTGTCTTTGATGAAAAGTATTTGTTCTACTATGTTTGACAGATAAACTTGGACAAGATGTTTTTGTCAAAGCCATGTTCATTGGCTCTGCCCAAAGACTCTCCTCTCAGAGTTGATGACCCAAACTATCAAGGGGTTCGTCGTTTTATGCTAAAGATGCTTTTGTTCTATAGCAAACAGAGCGTGTCTATCCGTGGGGCAAACGTTATCTACAGGCGAATCATTTCACAAGTCGACACACCTGCAATTTATGATGGTATTTTTATTTGGTTTCCAACACAATAAGACACCGAAGATATGTTCGTTTTTTTTTTCTTTTTTGGAAAATGGAATTATGTGTTTACTTCTTGTGCTTTGTCTCTGCTTGCAGTATTCAGCTTGGAGAAAACATTCAAAATAACGTTTTCGTTGCTTGTTCTTCATATGTGGCTTGTTTTACGCCGCTTGAAGGAAGAGGGAAAGGAAGGTGTTGATCTTGGTCAATATGTGTATGAGATCTACAATCATGATGTGGAAGTCAGGGTATCTAAAGCCGGGGTACGTGCTAGACTTGGTTTTGCAATACTATAGCTTCCAAGACAGTATAAGATGGTCATGATCTCTCTTGAAATTGCAGGTTAACTTGCTTCTGTTGACGTGGATGAAGGAATTGGAGAGGATATTTTATGGAAATGTTGTGGCCTATGATGCAGCGCTACTTCCAGAAGCTAAACCAAATGATCTACAAATCAAGATATGGAGGTAAAGCTTCTATAACGCCGTGCTCTATGCATTGACTACGGTAGAGATTCCACAGCAAAATAGCTCGGGTTGAATGTAATTACATTATTGGCTGAGAACCTTAAATGGATTTTGGATTGTAGGAACATATTTTCTGATGATGGAACAACAACACCTGATGAAACGGATTTAAAAGCAGCAAAGGCATGATTTTCCCCTCTCTACCTCTCTCACAAACACACACACACAGAGATACCAATTTAGGCTTTGTGTACCGAACTGTTTGAGACATTGCTTGTGTGTGTGTTGCAGGCAATGGCAAGATATGTCCGGAGAGAAGTTGGTTCTCTTTCTTTAACAGGTGCATATACTAACATTTATTATCTTATAATGCTTAATTAGCTGCAACACACAAATCATTTTAGATTTATAGTAAATAGATATGCATTTACTCTAATGTTTCTGTTTTTGTAATGCACAGATAAAGAGTCCATATTCTCTGGCAATTTCTCCTTCACCCCCTTGGAGAACAAAGCCCTTGTGACTTGAATGAAATAGAGGAAGCTGTGGAGCTTTATGAATCAATCTTTCATTTGTTTTGTCCTTAAATCTTCTTATATCACCACCAAAGAAACCTGCACAAAGGGAATATGCTGGTTGTTTGCATCCAGATGATCACGAAAACATTGTGAGAGTTAATAAGATTACGGAAGATTATAATTTGCTGTCATTGGCCGCACATTATTTGTCTTACTAATGCTAAAGAAAGAAGGCAATAGTAATATTACTTCTCTGCGTTTCAAACACTTGTAATCTTGTATCAGTGTGTTCTGACCGTCTAGGCGCTAGATTACTAATGCTTAATCTACCATATTTAACTAGCATGATTCTCTAGACAATTTCCTATACCAATCGATCATATGATCTCTATAACCGCCAAATCTATACAATTCTCTGAATATTCTAATCAATGAAGGTTTCAATGTAGATATCTACATATAATATGTCCTTAAACTTCTACTAAGCTGTTCTTCATCCATTGTCCTCATTAGGTCAATAAAGACTTCAGAAGTTCAACGAAGGCAGCAAGAGCACTAGTATTAGTTTGATCGATGAAGTGTATGGTGGAATTACTCTTCTTGTTCTGATTCTCTTATTTCATCAAATCTCTTAACTAAATTGCTTCCACTTTGTTCTTTTTACTCAAAACTTGTTTCATTTGCATATGCAGATGCTCAAACACTTAACTGGGCCTATAGCGTCCGGCCCATGTCAATGATACCCCAAACAATCTTGCCGTTTCAAGCCTAGAATGTTTGAGGAGATGTGCTAAATAATAGTCCCACATCGATTACACATGAAAAGAATGGCTGAGGAAGCAGAGTATAAGAAGTGAAGTGGAGAGAAAAAGCAAATTACTTACCTGGACGGGGTCAACTCGCGATCAATAAGACGAGTGGCCTAGGCTAGTGACTTCCATTGCACGTGAAGGAAGGGTGCTTAGCTTAAGGTCTTCCCATGTGGAAGAGCCTGCGTCATTATTTGTGGCAGAGGGGGCCTGCGTTCGCGCGGTCCCTACCATTCAATAGTTTCAATCTTTATTTTTTAGATTTCCCATTTCACAATGATTTAAGGTTATAAAGCATATCTTGTCTGTTCGATTTGTTTCTCTGTTGGTAAAGAGATCTTTTATATCGTTTTTTTTTTTGAAGAACCTTAAGATCTTCTATCGTTACTATTGACAAACTATGATTTCTCTGCTATTATACTTGATGACACACTATTTAAAATCACAATGACATCGCCCTCTGGTGTACAATAAAGTTTTGGAACATATACAAGTTTTCCAATTTGAATAAGTTAGTGCTAAAATATATTCGACGTCTTAGTGAAAGATTAAGTTGGTGATAATGTCGTAGATTTTGAAGATTAAAATATTGATATGTTTTGAACAAAACATTTTAACCGCTTTAATTAGGTTACTTTCATTTAACTCGGATGTGATAAAGCTCGCTAGTTTGGTAGATATATGCTGCCTCAGTTAAATGAATAATATTGTTAATTATCATGGCCGCTTTTAAAGATTGGCCAAACTCATAGTCCATGAATATAAATGATTGTGAAAGTTCACATCTTGCTTTTGGTGGGTGTAAAGAAAAATTGGGTGTAGAAAAATTGTCTCATTATTAAGTTGTTATACGCCGTTAGACACATTTATAAAGGAAACTGTTAGACACATTTAAAGAAACTCTTTTCTAACTTAGTGAAAATTTAGAAAGTCGTAAAAAAACAGTTAGACACATTTAAGCTTTTTTAAATGCTATTTATGAACAAATAAGCTTGAACTAAATTTGATTTAAAAACTTCCTTCGTAAAGTAAATTACACTAGTTTTGCAAGAAACTGAAATATTATAACTAACTACCGACAAAAAAATATCTGTCCATTCTAATCCTTATGAATTTTCATCTTCAAGACTAGTAACCATGAACAAAGTTTAAAAAATTTATTACACGTTACAACACAAAACTATTTTTTTGTAGATATTTTGATGCAGGATCAAAACATTACTTTTCACACACACAAAAAAAGATGACAATGTTATTATTATACGTTGCAACCCAAACATTTCTCGCTAAATACAATACACAAATCAACGTTTTGAAACACTAGAGAAAAAGAGATAAACGATGGATGACGATTTGATGTGGAAATCGTTTTGTCTCTTATTTAAAATCTTAAGAAGCTTGTTGTGGTTGTTGTTGTTGGTGGTGGATTCCAATGTTGTGCAGCCCATACTTGGGATCCTGCACTCTGCTCCCCAGCTTCAATCGAGCATTCTCTATCTTCTGATCCGATCCAGATCCCGTCACGTGCCTATATAAACACATTCACTATATATTAATTTTCCAATATTCAAACTCTCTATATTAAATATAGCGTGTATAGCAAGCTAGGGCTTGATACCCTAGGTCAGATTTTGTGTTTTTGGGTCATAAATTAATTACTTGTAGAGCCAAGAGAAGGCGGTAATGGCGGCGATGCCAAAGCCACCAGCAGCGAGGAATCCTGTAATGATGAGAACGACGGTGATCACCGCCGGGACCAACACAGGACTGAAGAGGATAAGCAGAGGAGTGGCTACCGCGAGTGCGATCACTGTACCGGCGAGTGTTAAGCCGGAGAGGACTAGGAGTGACCCACCAGCTGCGACCGCGGTTGCTGACTTCACCATCTGCATCGACTTGGGATGGTCTCGTGTAGTACTGTCTCCGGTCATTATCGTGTGATGGGTTCTTGTTTGGTCCGCCATTGATTAATTCCTTTTATGATCAATCTAACACAAAAAGTAGCTAGAGAGATTAGAAGAGAGAAAGAGAGAGAGAGAAAGAGAGAGAAGGTAGTAATATATTGGGAGTAGAGAAGGAATGATGATATTATATATGAAGAAGATGGGGAGAGAGCTGGTGGGGTCTGCTTTGAGCCGTGCAACGTGTCGAGAGTGTCTTCATGCAGCCGTTGCATGTGTAAGTGGGAGTAGAGATGGTTCTGTTTCGCGACACGTACTTTCGGTGGTTTTGTTTTTCGTTGAGGCGTAGAAATAGGACCAAACGGAAACACAAATGGATCGGGGCATTATAGTTATGGGCTTGATCCCCACTACAAATGCATGTTTGGAATCAATCTAACTTAGCTAGCCCGTAGAGTGTAGTCTTTTTTTGTGTGCAATTTTTTAAAAGGGTGCAACACGAGGATTTTCCGGAAAGTCACCTATCTTAATACTATTTTCATCCAAACACGTTTAACTGCGGAGTTCTGATGGGAACCGATGCATTATTGCTGATATGATCGCACTCGCCCATAAAGAGTAGTCAAAGCTAGCTAGTGAGTATTTGCGCTTGATTTTAAACAAAACTTTTACCAACAAGAGTGTGATATGGATATGACCTGAAGAGATTATAGATTTCGGTTCGTAACCTCCTGATAATAAAAAAAAATGTAATGCGAACCAAATTGAAACAAAATGAAAGAAAAGCTTTCAAATTAGCTTTAAAAGTCATTTAGTCCCAATCTCTCTTTAGGTTTGCAAACAGATCGCTAAAACCAGTGGCACCCTATAAGCATATATTTTTTTTGGTTTACCAAAAATAAAATAACCTATGAGCATTTGTTGGATTCTTATAAAGAAAACAATATATTTGTCTAAGTTTTCGGGAGAAGACAAAAATGGTACAATCACTCAACCCGTAAAGCAAGAAGTTTATATAGCACTAGATTAGGATCTGCATATATGCGGATTTTTAATAAGATATTTTAAACCTGTAAAAATAAATTAAAATGATCATTATTAAAAATTTATTATTTACCTTTTTATTATCTTTTTAGTATTAGTGATTGATCATACAATTTTTTAATTTAAATGAAAAAACATAAAAAAAAAAAATTTCTTAAATTTTTTATTTACCTTTTCATTTTTTTATTTTTCTTTTGGTATTACCAATTGAAAAAAAAACTTATTTTACTAATTTTTTGATTTTCCTTTTAGTATTAGTAATTGATCATACAATTTACTTAATTTAAATGAAAAACATTAAAAAAACTTATTTTTCTTTTTCTTAATTTTCTTATTTACTTTTTCGATTTTTTTTTGTATTAGTAATTGAAAAAGATACTTATTTTCTTTTTTTTTATTTTTAAAACTAATTTTTAGATTTATGTAAACATTATGTTAAAATCTAATTGGTTGAATTTTTTTAACACGTGTCAAAATCTAATCGATTAACTTGACACATGTCACGATCATGTTAAAAACTAACTTTGATGCATCCTACTTTATATAATTGGTTGAATTTTCTTAATTTTCCTTTTTCTTAATTTTCTTATTTACCTTTTCGATTTTTTTTGTATTAGTAATTGAAAAAGATACTTATTTTCCTTTTTTATTTTTAAAACTAATTTTTAGATTTATGTAAACATTATGTTAAAATCTAATTGGTTGAATTTTTTTAACACGTGTCAAATCTAATCGATTAATTTGACACATGTCACGATCATGTTAAAAACTAACTTTGACGCATCCTACTTTATATAATAAGATTCTTCACAGTCTTTAAGTTAATTTTTTTTTTTGGGGTAAAAATATTTTCTCTCTAGGTTAGATGCTCAAAGAGTCAAAGTCCAAAGAAAAATACGTTTTGAAAAACAAAAGGACAAATTTAGATAGCGGTGTAGGAACACCGTACGTGTATTCAATGTATTATATTTTTTTCTTTAATGTATAATCTTGTTTTTATCTTCATAAGGGCATGTGCATTTGAGACTTTAAGAGATCTAATAACATTATTAAAATAATAAATCTTAAGACTAAAGATCCAAAACTGATAAAAAGTGTCTAATATAAGATTTATTTTTGGGCTTTAGACATCTCTCCATAACTAAAGTGTCTTAAAACATTAAATTTATTTAAATTTAATCAAAAAAATAATTTTTAGACACCCACTTTTAAAGTCTGCAAGGCACATGCCCTAATTATACTAAACCCAGAAGAATTTTTAAATCTTGACCATGAATTTAATCGAACAATGCAGGAAATTCAAACTTCAAAATCAGGCAAGTGGGCTCTACGTAACTCTACACTTCATACTTTCATAGCGTAGCCCATCAAAAGAATTAAATTAGCTTCAAGCAATTAACAAAAAGATAAGTTTCAAACAGTTGCATGCCAAAAGAGGAATTCCAAGTTTGCAACCACCCAATCATATTGCAAACCCAGTCATATAAAATTATATAATCCAAACGCAGCGATATTGTCTAAAACAAGCAAGTTGACACACTAGACAAGACACACTCGTGCATCCACCTTTCCAAAATATAACAACTCCCATAAAAGTTAAAAAAGTGTAAATTTTTCATTGAAATGAAATTTCTCAACCCTTCTCCACTCACAGATCAAACCGTCGCTATGAAAAACGCTCTTACCCTTCTGACCTGACAGAACATAAAAGGAGGTATAATGAGTCTTTTGAAAGAAGTAATAGAAGAGTCTACACCAAAAATGATAGAGACTCCTTTTTCAAAAGTACTCGAGCGAATCCACAAGTGAAAAACCAGGCCAAAGACTCGTATAGAGTTGCGCATCAGAAATCGGGAACCTAACTCGACACTCACGAGGCCACTGCCATTGCTGCCTCTGGAACTGCTGCTCTCGTGCATCCTGGCGCCAAGCAAAACTCGGATTCCCAAGAAACCGTTTTGGATCTAATCCGGAAATCCCAGAGGGCAAATCAGATGAATACCTCACCATCGCATATCCGTAACAGACCTTTCAGACTATCTCTCCAAAGCAGATCGGAGGCTCGCGGAAAAGGAAAAGCGGTCGATTTGGGTGGGACATCGGAATCAGGAAGTTCGGCAAAAAAAACCTGATCTTTGAAGTTTGTACTGGGAACCCTCAACACCATGCATCTGCAGAGAATCGAACATTTGTTAACTCACCAAACTTCCCTAAGGAAACGCAGGAGGAAAAGAAAAAAAGTTGGTATGAGCTTACCCTGGAGGAAGAAGAGGAAGAATCCTGACATTTGGTGGATGAGACAAAATTGTACGATGTGCAGAGGAATCTGGAAGCAGTTATTGCAAACCCAAATCCCTCGGCTCAAGAAGACGATGAAGAGGTGGATCAAAATGAACAGATTGATGCACTACAGATGTACAACGATTTCGCCGAGGATGACGAAGAGGAGTGGGATCAGGAAGAAGAGTGGAATCAGGACGATGAGAATCTGTATGATGAAAACCTTCTCCGTGATGATGATCTTCTCGGAGACGACTTGATGACGGAAGAGAACAAGATCGCCGACAACGACGGCCTGGATCCGATGGAGGAGGTGAAGGGAATCACCTGGAGATCATACTTGTATACACTCTGATATAGTTGTGAAGTCGAGATAAGACTATCATGTGATGCTGGGTAATTATAATGCTTTGCTAGAAGCCGCTTATAACTTATGAGTTGTGAACTTATTGCCAACATCATATGATCCTATAGGGTCACACACCTAAGCAAACTGGATAACAAATACTGGGAATGATCATTAAAGTAATGATCTCATCAATGTGTAATTGTTACACGTTGATATTGAGTTTACATGAGAGTGTCGATCGACACAGCCTATTGGTGTCGATCGACACTACTCGGGATTAATGATACCGGGTTTAATTT
>JAHZTW010000002.1:64859251-64981208 GCA_020283515.1 Alliaria petiolata | reverse complement strand
CCTGGAGATCATACTTGTATACACTCTGATATAGTTGTGAAGTCGAGATAAGACTATCATGTGATGCTGGGTAATTATAATGCTTTGCTAGAAGCCGCTTATAACTTATGAGTTGTGAACTCATTGCCAACATCATATGATCCTATAGGGTCACACACCTAAGCAAACTGGATAACAAATACTGGGAATGATCATTAAAGTAATGATCTCATCAATGTGTAATTGTTACACGTTGATATTGAGTTTACATGAGAGTGTCGATCGACACAGCCTATTGGTGTCGATCGACACTACTCGGGATTAATGATACCGGGTTTAATTTAACTTACTGAATTTAAACCGGTTAATCCAAGGGTTTATGGGATTTCGTGCTTGACTCCTATATATGTAAGCCAGAGCCACGAAATCACCAAGTAGTAACCCAAGGAACTTGTCCTAGCCGTCAAGTAAGAAACTCAGAAGCTCCCAGAGGCACTAGCATCCCTGATCCAGTCTTGTGTGCGTGTGGACTAGCTATAGAGGCGCAGCATCTGAGGCGCTCCAGATCTCGTTTTACCTATCCATTCCGCTGCCAATCACCAGGTAAATCTCTGATCTGAGGACATAGATTCAATAAGCATGATCTTGTGGCAATAGGAATTTGACAGTCTTAAAGAGTTAAAACCCACCAAATTCCTTCAGGAGGACCTTGTGATCACAGAGTACGAAGTTTTAGACAAAGGAACTGGAGAAATCTTGTCAACCGAGCAATCTGAAAACCAGAAGCAAATCGTGAAACCATAGGTAGCACCTCGGCCGGTGAAGAAGAAATTCATGGCAAGCCCGTCTCCGATAGGTTTCGGCATCAAGAAGCAGCTTTTGGGCAAGGGAAGACATTCACCAAAGGCCCAAAGGAAAGGAACGGCTGCGGGGCTTACTGGGCCTAGGCCAGGCCCAATTCCATCAGATTTAGCCCCAGCCTCTCAGGTACATATCCCTCTGAATGAGGAGCCTACGACATCAACCACACCTAACTTGGACCGCGAAGATATCAACCCGGAGGCAGACTTAGAGCCTCCTAACCCTCAAGGATGAACGTCATCTCTTGGAACTGTCAGGGGGCGGGAGCCGACCTGACTAAAGAACTCCCAAGGGAGCTACATCGGTGTTTTCAACCTAGTTTTCTTTTTTTATCAGAAACAAAAAACAATCGTTATTTTCTGCAAAATATGCAAGTCTCCTTCGGATATGATCATGTTTTTACCGTTGAACCGCGAGGTAGAAGCGGTGGTTTGGCACTCTTTTATATGAATGATCCTTCAGTTATTATATGTTATTCGGATGATCGTATGATCGATGTTGAAACGACTTTAGAAGGACACAAAAATTTTATGACCTTTGTCTACGGAGATCCGGTAGTTGAATATCGAGAACGAGTTTGGGAACGTCTAACCCGTATGAGCTTAAATCGGAAAAATGCTTGGCTTATGATTGGAGATTTTAACGAAATCACCGGGAATCATGAAAAACGAGGGGGAAGACGAAGAATGGAAGCCACCTTTTTGCCTTTCCGCGCGATGTTAGAAAATTGTGGAATGATCGAATTTCCCTACAAAGGAAATTCCCTCTCTTGGGTGGGAAGCCGGCGGTCCGGAAAAGTAAAATGTCGCCTTGACAGAGCCGTAGGAAACGAGGAATGGCATTATCTATATTCTCATTCCCAAGTAGAATATCCGAAACTATGGGGTTTGGATCATCGGCCAGTATTGGCTAGCATTCAAGCCATTCCTTATCACAAAAAACGAAATTTTCGGTTTGATAAGAGATGGGTGGGAAAATACGGGTTTAAAGAAGCAGTCATTGAAGGTTGAGGAACGTTTGGAGAGAGACCTAATAGAGATTTTCATCAGCGATTGTCCTCATGTCGGAAATATATCTCATCTTGGAAGAGAACTCTGCCTACTAATACGGCAAGACTTATAAAAGAACTTAAAGATCGGCTAGATGTGGCTCAAGCTGACGACGATACCACCCTCGAAGAAATCGAAGATATTAGAAGAAAATTGTGCTCAGCTTTTAGAGAGGAAGACGTCTTCTGGCACCAGAAGAATAGAGAGCAATGGCACGTAGGAGGAGACAAAAATACTGGATTCTATCACGCATCCACAAAACAGAGGAGAGCACGAAATCGCATCATATGCTTGAAAGATAACAATGGAAATTGGGTGGAAAGTGAAATTGGAATTGAAAAGGTAGCGACAGAGTATTTTTAGGATCTCTTTGCCACATCGGACCCAACCGACTTCTCAGTATCTCTCCGGTATATTATCGAGAAAGTGTCTGAAGATGCTAATCGATCCCTTGTGGCGACTCCTTCACCTGAAGAGATAAAGATGGCAGCTTTTGATATTAATCCCGATAAAGCCTCGGGGCCGGATGGCATGACAAGCAGATTCTATCAGAAATTCTGGCAGGTCACATGCCAAGATATAACAAAGATAGTTCGTGATTTTTTCGAGAAAGGCGAATTCGATAAAAGACATAATCAGACAAATATCTGCCTTATTCCCAAGAAGGACAGCCCAAGAACGATGACAGAATTCAGACCAATAAGATTATGCAATGTAAGCTACAAAATCATCTAGAAGATTCTTTGCAAAAGATTGAAGAAAGTACTCCCAAACCTTATTTCGGAGACCCAATCAGCCTTCATGGCTAGACGTCTAATCACAGATAATATCTTGCTAGCTCAAGAAAATTTTCACGCGTTACGCACAAATCCGAGCTGTAAAGAAAAATTTTTGGCCATTAAAACGGATATGAGCAAAGCATACGATAGAGTCGAATGGGGGTTTCTAGAAACCATTCTTCTAAAGTTTGGCTTCTCGGAGAAATGGGTTAAACTTTTGATGTTTTGCATCTCTTCTGTCTCATACCAAGTCTTAATAAACGGAGAAGCTAAAGGAAGGATTACACCATCACGGGGCCTCCGCCAAGGAGATCCCCTTTCTCCATTCCTGTTCATATTATGTACAGAGGCTCTAATTTCCCTTCTTAAAGGAGCAGAAGAGGAACAACGCATTACAGGCTTAAGGATTGCAAGAGCAAGCCCTAGGGTCTCACACCTTCTATTCGCAGACGACACCTTATTTTTTTGCAAAGCAGAAGTCCTGCAATGTGCAGAGATATTAAAAATAATTTATACTTACGGAACAGCCTCAGGACAACAGTTGAACGCTGCAAAGTCATCAATCCTTTTTGGGATTAAAGTAGGACAATCCCTTCGTAGAGAGATAAAAATCACTATCAGAATTTCTAATGAAGGAGGTATGGGAA
Source organism: Alliaria petiolata (assembly GCA_020283515.1). Classification (NCBI taxonomy): domain Eukaryota; kingdom Viridiplantae; phylum Streptophyta; class Magnoliopsida; order Brassicales; family Brassicaceae; genus Alliaria; species Alliaria petiolata. Next base: position 64,977,893 of record JAHZTW010000002.1, on the reverse strand, counting down.
TGTATCTAGGTCTTCCCGAAGAGATATGTGGCTCAAAACAGAAAGTCTTCGCATATGTTCAGGATCGTTTGACCAATCGCGTAAATAATTGGTCTGCGAGATTACTTTCTAAAGGAGGGAAAGAAGTACAAATAAAATCTGTTGCTCAAGCACTTCCGACTTTTGTTATGTCGTGTTTCCTACTCCCGCAAGGTGTAATGGATAATTTCAGAAGTGCGATCTCAAACTTCTGGTGGAGCTCTAAGCAAAATAGTAGAGGCATGCATTGGATCGCATGGGAAAAACTTTGTCTCCCTCGAGAAGAAGGAGGAATTGGGTTTAGAGACCTCCATGACTTTAACATCTCTTTGCTAGCTAAGCAATTGTGGCGTTTAATACAATATCCAACTTCTCTCTTGGCTAGGGTGATGCGAGGGAGATACTATAGACTGTCGAGCCCTCTTGATGTTCACAAATCATATTCCCCGTCGTATGGGTGGAGGAGTATCTTGGCAGCAAAACCCCTCTTGCTTCAAGGCCTCCGAAAGATCATTGGGTCAGGTTGTAACACTCGGGTCTGGAGCGAACCCTGGATTCCTATTATCCCGGCGAGACCAGCAAGAGAAATCACCCCGATAATTAACAGGAACCCAAATATGTTAGTCCATGAACTCATGAGGGGAGATACGAAAGAGTGGGACACTCAGACTCTCCGCGAACTTTTCCATCCCGACGATATTAGGCTTATCCTCGGAATGAGACCTAGTCAAACTCTCACTCTAGATGGGTATGCCTGGAATCACACAAAATCGGGGGTCTACACAGTCAAGTCAGGCTATGAACTAGCACAACGCTTAAAAGCGACCCAGAAGCCGACTATGATGATGGAACCAAGCATCACCTGTCTATTGTGTCACGTTTGGGAGATTCGTGCACCCCCGAAACTTCAGCACTTTATGTGGCAAGCGTTATCAGGTTGTGTGGCTACTTGTGAAAGGCTTACATTTCGACACTTAGGCACAGATAAAAGTTGCCCCAGATGCGGAGATCCAAAAGAAACTATAAATCACATGTTGTTTGATTGCCCCCCTGCTATGCAGGTGTGGGCTCTTTCGGACTTTCCGTCCCTTCCGGGTTGCTTCCCGTGTGCATCTCTATATGGAAACCTAGATTTCCTATTTTGGAGGATAAATGAAAGGGAGCTACCTGCGCCCCAAAGGGATATTTTTCCATGGATTATTTGGTTCATTTGGAAGGCAAGAAATGATAAGGTATTCAATGGGAAAGTCGTGACACCCATTGATACTCTTCAACATGCTACCATAGAAGCGGAAAGTTGGCGAAAAGCAAACGAGAGAGAGATTGAAGAGGAGAGAGAGGAGAGGCTAGCCCTGCCCCCCTCGGATGAGTCTCTTGCGGTCCCCCAAATCCCCACTTGTCAGATCAATGCCTCTTGGATAGATCATGGACCAGTTAGTGGAATTGGGTGGTACCTAACAGACACGACGGGATATACCATCACCGGACAACAAGGATGCCGAAGGAGTCTGTCAGCTCTACATTCGGAATTTGATGGGCTAATTTGGGCTTTGACTTGCCTACGAGATATGCGGTTCGACAAAGTTTGCATTGAAACAGACTGCTCGAATTTGATCCAGATGACCGAGGATCCTGTTGATTGGCCAGCTTTTAGATCAGAATTAGAGTATTTATGTACCCTTAGGAACTCTTTTGAGGAATGTGTTATTCGCTTTATTCCTCGTAGTCAAAATGTCCATGCCGATACGTTTGCTAAAAGGGCGAGAGCACGAAGGATTATCTTCTCCCATGTAGATCATATCCAGTTAATAGGAATGGAATCTGCGGAATCCGAATCTATTAAGCAAACTTGATTTATTTTATGGTAGTTTGTTAACAAAAAAAAATGAAATTTCTCATAAAAAAAACCATTAAAAAAAAAAAATTGTTCTCGGATATGAACAAGCCTGGAAATAGAGTACACTAGCTTTAATGATGGGCCCTCACGACAAAAGAAAGATCCCAACTTTATCTTAAAATAATATTTCAGATAATCCACTTGCCACACTCCAAGACAACAGTAAAAACTAAACAAGTCAAAAAAGATATTGAAAAGGATCCTTCCTCTCACGAACCCAAGAAGCCAACTACGAAGCCTCTCTCAGTCTCACTTCCCTCATTTATATAATAAACCTCCAATCTCAAAATCTCAACAAACAATCAAAAACCACCACAATCAAAGAGAAACAAGACTCTTAATTTTCATCTATGGCTTCTCCTTCTTCACAACAACAAGAACAAGACCAATCAGCTTTAGATCTCATAACTCAACACCTCCTTACCGATTTCCCTTCTTTAGAGACCTTCGTCTCAAGCATCAACCACTGCACCGCTTCCACTCTAAGCCAGCGCAAGCCACCTCTTGCCACCATTTCAGTTCCTGCTACATCACCGGTGGCTCAAGAGGATGATCAAAGGCATTACAGAGGCGTGAGGCGAAGACCGTGGGGTAAGTACGCGGCTGAGATCAGAGACCCAAACAAGAAAGGCGTTCGTGTCTGGTTAGGTACTTTTGACACAGCAATTGAAGCTGCAAGAGGTTACGACAGGGCTGCTTTTAAACTACGAGGAAGCAAAGCCATTCTTAACTTCCCACTCGAAGCAGGCAAGCACGAGGACTCTGGAGACAACAAGACCGTGTCTTTAAAAGCAAAGAGGAAGAGACAAGTGACGGAGGATGAAAACCTGAGCAGCCATAAAGCTGTGAAAAGGGAAGAGACGGAAGCTCAGGGTGAGGCTTGTCCGTTAACGCCGTCAAGTTGGATGGGGTTTTGGGACGGTGTAGATGGTAAAGGGATGGGACTATTCTCTGTGCCTCCCTTGTCTCCTTATCCATCTCTTGGACACTCTCAAGTCTCAACTCGTGGTTAAGTAAAGCTTATGGGCGTCAAATTGGGAAAATTCCAACATTAGCTGACATCAGAAACTTTTGATTATACATCATCCACAAGCAAAACACCAAGAAGATGATAATAATAACAGAAACGGATTGTATTCAAGATTCCTGATGGAGTGAATTAGCTTCTAGATTGGTTGATTGTAAATGCTTTGCTATATATTCATTCATTCTTATTATAAGACCTCAAGAGGATAACAGTTTTTTTTTTTGTAAAACAAACTTACAAGACCATACTAATGAGTCCTTCGAACAATATGATGGCCACAAATCCAAGACTTGTGTCGTCGTCTAAAAGAACAGACACCCGCATGGAGATGCACCTTCCTTCAACCCTAGAAATTTCACCATAGAACAAAAAAGCTCAGCAGGTAAATAAAGCAGATGGCAGCATATAGTTATCATGACTGACCCACTAGTTACTACTGATGATGGTGAACTAAATTCTTACATGCCGACATCAAGCAAAGGTGGACCTACCTTCAAGAGAAGTAAATGAAAAGATATCACTTTGGAACCATTGGGATGTTCATCCTAACTATACATTGAAATCTTTTAACTAAGCTAAATACATGCTGCACAACATTAAACCAAGTGGGTCTTCGATCAACAACAGAGTTCTTATGTGAAATACTTCAGTTCAACATATTTGTACACACACAGGCAGCCATTATACTGAAGGAGACCATTGAATTGAAGCACATAAGACAACAGGGCAACAACTTAAGGAGGTCCTGAACCAACAAACCTGTATTCTCCAGGTAATTGTCAACGTCTTGACGGCAGATACAAAATGCCCAAAACGGAGATAATATTTTTAATCCATTCCTTTGTCGCCCGCTCCACCAGAGCTTCTGTTTCCAGATGTACTTGATGCTAAGGTCGTAACATGTTTACATCTTACAATATGATACGATTACCTTGGCTATTCCAAGTCACCAAATCAAATGCAACAGAGGGGAATATTGAAGATGAGAGTGTGTATTGATTGCACTTTAGTGCTTCACCCTGACTGTTAAGACGTTGCTTATCAAGTGAAATGCCAACTCAGTAGGAATTCTTCTAAGCAGATCGAATAAATAGGTACAAAACTTCCGTTTTAAGTACACTATTTTTTACTTTCCATTGCATAATATCCATGAATACATGATACAATTGAATTGAATAAGGTTTCCTTTGTTGCTATCACCATGTATCAAGTGAATTGACCATAATCGACGTCTTGATACCTGTAATCACAGAGAAAATGAGATGATTTCATTGTATAAACAACTAGGTGACATATAAACGACCAACTGGAAAAATGTTGCTTACCTATAAGAAACATGAGTCCTTCATTGTCATGTCCCGGACTCGTGGGTGATGAAAATTCTAATGATTTAGGCGTGGAAATGATCGATGATATGCTCTATGACATCGGCTCCTTCTATATGCATAGCTTTGTCTTTAACCTGTACACGGCATAACACAGGCTATTAGACTTTATGTATTTTTACAAGAAGGTATGTAGAGATTAATATTATCTGAATGAATTGGCACCATGTTATCATGCAAGCTTATAACGACGGAAAGATAAAATATCAAGAGAAGATGCAATTAAAACCCTTAGGAGGGAGGATAAACAAATGTTATATCTTAGGAACACGTGAGGGATGGCGTGAGAGAGTGAGAGACCTGTATAACACTATGGGCAGCGAATCTCTGCCGGCTACTGTGAAAGCTAACATCAACCTTTTCCCATGAGACAGAGGAGAGACCTTTGATCATTTCTTCTGAAAAATCGAAAAGGCACTACGTTATTAAAACATCATGCTCTACCTGTACATGAAAATAAGAAAGCAGAAGCACTAGTCTACATATGGTAGACCCACATATGAACTGTTTGTACTTGACACTAACTTTTTTTACCAGCTAATGAGATCTAAAGCTTAGAAAACAGAAATATAAATCAGAGGAGCAATGAGCAACTAATTCTGCAACAGAACCGATAAACCCCTAAACGGCAGTGTGGAAGCTGACCTTCTATGTCGTTTGAATGATTCTCTCCTTCTGGTATTTCCTCAGGATCACATGACTTGCAGAGCTCTTCGTAAACAATATGAGGATACTTCTCATTCAGAGAATCTTCCCACTGGTAAACAAGAGACTATTCAATTATCAGAGACCCATCATATCAAAATCCTGAACCAAATGAGGTAATCCAGTCAGAGTCAGATACCTTAGGCAACTCACTGTCACGTCTAATAGATGCAGTCCTCCAGCCAACGATGTCTATTTTCAGATCTAGTTAAGGAAAAGAAAGGTAATCGTACATGCTAAAGAACATATTACTACAAGGAACACAGACAGGATACGATCATGGCCCACATTTGAATAAACCACCCGCCTTTTGAAGGCACGCAGTGCAGATCTGCAATAGAGGAAACATAATCTAGTGAGAACATCTTCGAGACATGGTTAGGTAAACCAATTACTTCTGACAAATGGGGCAGAGGAGGGCATACATGAAATGACAATCACCGGTATCTTCCACCATGCGTCGAAGCAAGGGTGATTTTCCCTCTTCTTCATCTTTCAAGAAAAGGTGACGGCCCGTTCTTTTAAATATCCAGTGAATAATCAGACCTGCAACTTTCTCAAAGGAAGAAACACCAAAGAGAAACGGAACCTGGAAACAAGTACCAAATTGTTCAAAATCCTATGAGAATAACATTCATACATAAGTAAAATGGTAATTCAATCATACAAACAGATTTCCATGGTGCAAGAAAACCTAATATATATGACTATGCAAAGTTGGATAAAACAGAGTGCCAGGTTGTAACTAGCTTTATTAAGATATCGCAAAAGTCATGTTTATTTTGTTTGTTTTTGCATTCACAAGAAATCATGTTATGCAATGAAATTTTGTAGAAGAAAACCGGTTTCAAATTCAAAGAGTTTGTAAAGACGATTTAACAAAACAACTCACTACAATAAATGTGCTACGCAATTCGCATAAGCACAGTTACCTGTCTATTACCCATTGAACCCAAATGTGGTGTAGCTACAGTGATGAAATTCATAGCCTCGAGGCCACATATCGTGCCTTTGGAAGTCCCTTCGCTACTGTCCCCTAACGAGTCTTTCATATCTTCCTCATTAGCTGGCTTGTACAGCTTCCCAATTGCATATCTTGCTGCAAGCCCTCCCAAAGAATGTGCAACAAAGGAGATTTTACGGATATTTGGTCTTGTTTGAATAATTTCAAGGACCTGACACATGCAAAGAGTGTTTTTTTTTTTTTATCATGCATTTTCGTTNTTATTACCCATTGAACCCAAATGTGGTGTAGCTACAGTGATGAAATTCATAGCCTCGAGGCCACATATCGTGCCTTTGGAAGTCCCTTCACTACTGTCCCCTAACGAGTCTTTCAGATCTTCCTCATTAGCTGGCTTGTACAGCTTCCCAATTGCATATCTTGCTGCAAGACCTCCCAAAGAATGTGCAACAAAGGAGATTTTACGGATATTTGGTCTTGTTTGAATAATTTCAAGAACCTGACAAATGCAAGATTGTCTTTTTTATCATGCATTTTCGTTCCGACTTGGCTAGTGTCAATGAGAGATGAAGTAAGTGATGCTGCTTACCTCAGATGCAAGACGCTCACCCATTACATCCACACCATCTAGAGTAAGCGCAGACGCATTTTTCTCACTACCTGCTTAAATACAGCAAGATGGTAAGAGAATCTTGGGGGCAATATAAGTCTCAGTAATGAACAAGTGCCATCAGGAAGGATCCAATAGGAGCAAGAAGTGGAAACAACAGAGCCTAATTAGTAGACGGAAGATTTAGGTAAAGGGACCACTAACTGTAATATATAGTTTATTTCTGAAAAAGGAAAAATTCGTTCACATTTGCAATTTTCTAAAATCATCACTAATCAAGAAGCATTGACTACTTACAGTGAACAAATACTTTGTCTGGCAGCATTTTGACGAACTGTTCGGCTCCAAATTTCCAATCGTCCGTACTGAAGAAGCAAGCAACGAGATAACATAACAATTCCTCGTCCCAAAATTGTATACATAGAAGATAATAACAACGCGAAAGAACAATTCTAGTTACTGGGAATTTACGAATTGCAGAAATTAGCACAATCGAAGAATCAAAATTCTCAAGCTCCTCCATCAAAGAGTCAATACCTTCCCAAGATCCCATGGACCATAACAACGAGGTGATCGGCGGAAGAAGAATCGGAATTCTTACAACTCCAAACGTCAAGGCTCCTCCCGTCGACAGATTCCGCCGAGCAAACGCCGTCCTCGTGCTTCTCCATTTTTGATCAATCGAGGTCAAAACAAAAGAATTCGATCTGATTATATCCAATTACAGCAGCGAAACCACCTCCAAGCACCCAATTTCAGAATCTCCCGACGATAGAATGAGGTGTGAGGAGAAATAGGGTTCGGTGAGATTGAAAAAAAAAAACCGACAAAAAATGGTGGGGGAAATTAAATGAGGATAGGCTTTTGTGCTAACAGTAGAAGAAAACGGTGAAGTGGAGATGAAGAGAGAAGAAGAAGACAGACTTGCCAGAGAAGGAAACGAACGAAAATGTAACGTGGAAGAAGGGAACCGTGAAGAGGTCGGCTTCGAGAATCGAGAGGGAGATGCCGACTTCCGAGAACCCAAAAAAATATCTCTACGGCTTTGCTTTTTATTTTATTTTCTTCAGAATTTTGTTTTTTTTTAACCAAAACGAAAAAAATATTGACTTTTTGAACATGTTACTAGATCATCGGTTATTTTTCCCGATATAAATAACGATTTATAGTTATAACGGAACTGTGAAAAATGTGTTTCTACCTTTTTTTTTTTAACATAACTCAGTGGAACAATGCGTTTAGAATTTGATATTTTGATGGTTTTTGAAATTTCATGCGTTTTCTCCTTGATTAGATTCATTTCTAAAATATTTGAAAGGGAATTACAATTGCGTTATTTCTGTATCTAATCCAAAAGTTCTCATTCAACATCTTCAACCTCAAAGGTCTTGCTTCAAATGGTCGCGCTTCATAAACTTGTAATAAGATTTTTCTCCCACAAATCTGTTGTACGGTACGAATCAGGATCCCCGATATGAGAAATGCAATTCAAATTGTAACACTAGAATTGGAATGTCATTTTATACGATAGAGACCATAAAACCGACAAATTAACATGATTTTCTTCATTAAAAATAGTTTTTTGGGGCAGATTCAGAAGCTAAACTGTTTTAACATCGCGTGATGCACAAAGCATCTCAGATCAAGTGTTGGATTAGATTAATTGCTTCATCATTATCACCGTCTAAATGCACCCCACAGACTAATCGGATTGTAAACAAAAATAACGAAACAAGAAAAAGAAAGCAACTTTTCAAAACTAGTAAAGAGGATAATAAGGAGATCACTCAGTGATGGCTAGTGATTTTAGGTTCGATTCTGCCAGCAGATCTCTTCAGCTGTAATCAGAAGAGGGAGCTGTGTATCCTCATCGTGATCTCCACAAAATCACCTCATCAAAACGCAAAAACGATTTAAAAATCAAAGCGATTTTCTAGAGAAAACTCAAAATAATTGAAAAAATCCGATAAAATTCCAGATTCGAAAAACAGAAATCAAAACCGAAAGAAAGAAGAATTAAATGGGAAAGAGAAGGCTCAGTTCAGCGGGATTATCGACACAGAAACGAATCTCCAATAATGAAAGAAACGCCTAATTCCGGTCTGTTGAGCTTGAATATTCCGAGTCATCACTGCCTTTTCTCTCCCACCCCAGTAAAAAAGATTATCGAGAAACTAATGAAATCATGAAAAAAAGACGATTAGAACAGAGAAAGCGATAAAACCCTAGATGCAAGATGCAATTGATTTGATGAGACTCTCGGCGATTGCTTTCTACTTTATAGTGAACGTAATTAGGGTTTAGCTAGGTCTTCAATGGAGTTTTGTGGAGGCCCATTATCGGCCCGTTAGATGATTACATGATGTTTTTGTTTTCTCGGATGTTTCGGTTTAAATCCGGTTTGATTTAGTTTGGTTCGGTTTTGGTTTATTGCGGTTTGGCTTTGAATTGGAAACATAGATGATGTCGTCTCTCTCTGTTGTAGTTTCTTTTTAATTTACGGGGGAGATGGAAGCACTGAGAGCTTCCTACGGCGATTCTTCATCGGACTCCGATACCGATGATCTTTCTCCGGCGGGTTCTGGTGCTGAAAATTCCGGCGAGAATTCAACCGGTGTGAAACACGAGAAGGAGTCGATTTCCTTGCCTCCTCCGCCGCTTTCGCTTCTCGATTCCATTGGATCCAGAGGTGATTGATGATGCTCACGAATTGTTTAACTCTGATTGTTCTTCAAACTAATTCATACTGATTGCTTCTCTGGAACTTGAAGGTTCGTTGGATTTCTTCTCAACAGAGCCTGTGGTTCGAGTAAGGAACTTCCCTCATGTCGATGGAAACTACGCCTTGCACGTTTACATCCCTGGTAATCGCTTTTCAGAAATCCGAGCTTCACCATCCTTCATTTCTTCTTATGAATTGAATCACTTTCTCCTTCATTTTTGTTTTCTGGATTCTAGTTTGGATACCTCTATCGCCCAAGAAGGAGATTGTATGTTTTCTAAAGAGGGTTGCATCTTCTGTTCCTCATCTTCACTTGGTGGAATCTGATGTTCCACTCAGCATCCTGTGCAAGGATGAGCAGAAGCTTGAGCATGCCTTGGGGAGAGTTTTCCACATAAGCTTGGGAAGAAGCGTTCCTCTGCGTGTTCATCAGATTAACTCGGTAGTTTCTATGCTTCGTCAAAAGCTTCAGTTACAGAAGAGGTAAATATCACTTTTTTTTGGTCTACCATATGAAACCAATTTGATTGTATACACGATGGGATTTGTGAATTGTTTTCTGTTGACAGATACTGGATCGATTTTAACAAGTGGGAAGTCTTTGTGAATGACGACTCTACTCGCTCTTTCCTTTCTTTGGAAGTCACCAGTTCTGGACTATCTGAGGTATGCAGTACAACCAAGATGTTACCTTGAATGTTAGCTCTTTCTGCATACTCATTACCTCTTTTTTGGGTATTGAACTGATTCTCATATGTTTAACTCAGATATGTAAGCAAATCGATGCTGTTAATGAAGTTTACAAGCTTCATAATCTGCCAGAGTTCTACAAGGTCCGTTTCCTTCTCTGCATAGTACTTTACCGATAGTACGCTTGATAGTGTTTACTCTTTGGCAAATGAAATCAACGTCACCAACACTTAACACATCGTTTCTGCTTCATTTAGGATCCGCGGCCGCATATATCCTTAGTCTGGGCGTTGGGTGATATTAGAACTTCCTTAAAGGGAGCTGTTGACGGGGAACTGAGGAAGCTTAGAGCTGGTGGTTGCGTGCAGAATCGTATCTTCACCTCGAAGTTTTGTGGGATCGAGTGTAAGATAGGAAACAAAACACACAAAATATGTAAACTTCCAGATGAATAATTTCTCTGTGTTCGAAGACCTATATCAGGTATGCATTTGTAACGACATATAAAAGTATCAGTTTATTTTTTTTCTTGGGTTGTCTACATTATATGTCTTCATAAATCATAACATCATTCATAACAATAATGCTGGTTTCTAGACAACGCAACAATAGTCCAAGTGATTGGGAAAAGATAGATATTGAACTGGTCTTTATATTACAAAACCTCTCCATGAAAATATTCTTTACTGAAAATAAATCAACAGATTTTCTGTAACATGGAGTGCCAGAATCGACCGAGCATGCCAATAGGCTTCTCGAGCAACCTCATCAAACTCGGGGTGAAAGCAGCGAGGATGGACGTGATGCAAATGCAGTAAATCTTGACATGATCAGGCGCAACGCTGGCCATGGCTGTGTTGTGCGAGAAGTACATAGCCGTCATACATATCTGAAGCTGGAACCGCAATGGGAACCCGAGGGTGAGAATGTTGAGCATAGAAAGTGAAACCGAAAACCCGATTGTGTTGAAGAACACAAACAAAGTGAAAGCAACTCCATTAAAGGTCCCCATGATAGATTGCCCTGCTATATGAGCTTGTTGATTTGGTGTATTCACGCTCGTTCTGTTCTGGGAAACACCAGGTATGTAGCTATCTTGCCAGGTCCCACCTGGTGGAGTCAGGCTGGCCTGAAACGTGGCTGTGGCGACTAGTGAAGCCACCACCAGCAAAGCGCTGCGTGCCTCTGATGGTGAGTCTCTGTGCTTTTTGAAAGTGAAGTACTTGACAAGATCTTTGTGGCTTTGTGACTCCATTGCTCCCATTTGGCATGTGGAAGAAGTAGAAGTGGTTCTCTCGACATTGGTTGTACCGACGTCTCTCCCTCTTTGAGCCCCGGATTCGATGAGTTTCTCGTAGATTTCTCTATCCCCAGCTTCGCTCGGAAACATAACCAGCAAATCCAGTGCAGAGAGACCCATATTGTTCATAGCATTCACCTCAAATGTCCTTGACTCTTCTGGTATTGCCTGAACCAACACTTCAATCACCTGAAAGGTTTTAAAAAAAAAAAACAGATTGTCATTATACTCTTAAGACAAACTATTTAACCGCAACGTAAATTTTCTTACCTGGCGATTTTTTCTCCATGTTGCTAGATGAAGAGCTGTGTTACCCTGTTCATCTTTCTTGTACAACACTTCGATTTGATTCGTCCCTGTGATCAACTCAACAATGGCTATAACCGCTCCTATCTCTTGGTGCAGAACAGCAAGATGCAGAGCTGTTTGACCTTGAACCGTCTCGTCTTCTAAACAATCAACACAGCTCGATACAATCTCTCTGATCACATCGGTTTTGCCTCTCATCGCTGCTAAATGAAGTGGAGTCTTTCCATCTCTACCATTTATCCGGCAAAGCTTCTTATCAATTCCCAAAAATTCCCTCACGGTATCTACTTGGCCGGCTGCTGCAGCCGAATGAAGAGGGCTAAAACCTTCTTTGTCCAAGTCAAAGACTGACCACTGCCGGAGGATCTTCCCGGCGACTGCATACTCTTCACGCCTGGGATCAAAAGAGTTATGGAGAGGAGGATCAGGCACGATCTCTTTCGGTAGATGAGTCTCAAAAGCATCCATTTTGGTGATGATGCAGAAGAGAGAGAGAGAGAAGAGAACAACATTGATTGAATATACTATTGAAGGTTATCACGACAATCGCTTGAAATTATTCTATTACAAAACTCCCTTTGACATTTGACTTTGTAGCATATGAAGAATTCCTTAATTGAAACATATGGTTACAAGTGTCAGTGGTTTGCATTCTACATCTTTTGAATTGTAATAATTTAACCATCATGTATATACTGTATGTGCAACATCCATATCAGCTTTTGACCAATAGAAACGAAATCACAACAATTTGAGTATATAATAACTTTTTTGGGTATGAGAATCAAAAGACCAAGTCAGATTTTTGACAAATTGACTTAGCTTTATATGTTTTTCTTACAGCCTGGTAGATCAAAGCTTTGAAGAAGTAGTGTCTACTTGCTATGATCCGTGCAGGTAGCTCGAACTCTTGGGAAAACCCTGCGTGCGTTTCAGCCCACAATAAGAGAGCTTCAGGGTTTGTTTATTCTTTATCTCAAGACTCCCTGGAAGAACGAGCTCTTTGTTTGATAGCTTACATGGCTGTTTCTTTAGGATGTTTCAAGAGATCTCAAAAGCACCCTTGAGCGTGAAATCGGCCTCGATGAGATCTCAACTCCAAATGTGAACAGAACGAATCCTGGTCCTCCTCCTCCTCCACCATCAGTCCCTGTGACTGCAAGTGATACCAGTGAGTGGTCTATGTTTACTAATGCATATGCTCACAAAATAGGAAGCATACTATGGATTTGACTGTGAGGCATATTATGAAAATAAGTTTAGTTTGATTCGTCTAGACCACAATCTGTTTCATGCATTTGTTTTCCATTTTCGTATTGATGTGAAGCTAAGCTATAAGGTAAACAGATGATGATGCTCAATCACGAAACGCTTACACAACCGAGGATTACCTCAAGATCACAGAAGAGCAGCTCAAAGCTTCGTCTCCAGGTGAAATCCAAACAGATGATCAAACTCAGACTCAGGAGAAGCTAAAACCTACGACTGTGCAAACGCCCCCACCGGAGAAGAAAGCCAGCCTTAAGGTTAAGCCATGAGTAGTATATTGAAGAACTCTCTCGTCGTCTTCCAAACTTGTCTGAAAACCGGGTTTGTTGCAGGTACAGCGAGAGAAACAGCAGCTGCATCCCCTCCAAGACAAGATTGAAAAAGCACCAAAGATTTTACACTTGTAGTGTTGAAAACATAAGCCAAAGAGACCGAAGCCATTAGCTCTCAGGACATTCTCGCAAAGCACTCTGTGTTTCTTGATGAATTGTGTATTTACTGTTCCATCAGTTTATATCTTAATGATAATTGGGTTCATTAGGCATTAAAGCTTTGAACTCTTGAAAATCAATTATTCTATTCTTAATTGACATGTTAACATTATTGTATGAAGCTCATTAAAATTTAAGGAGAACAAAATCTGATAGAAAATAGTTTTATATAGTTCCAAATATGAATCAATTGGATCCGTTACATATACACGAAATAAACGGTAATACCTAAAGGATTAGAACAATTAATTAAGAGTTTAAAGAGATTAAAACCCTACTAATTAACCGCGCATACATGAACGATTCAAGCTACGAACTGACCAGATTGGAGCAATTCCATCTCTTCTTCATTGAGAAATTGACTAATGTCGATCCAAGTCAGAGAGTTGTTGTTAAGACCCAAGTCATCGTCTTTAAAAAGATTATCCAAAAAGCTCCTCTCATCATCATAGCCACTCAGATTCATGACCACAGGCTCTGTTTGTGTTTCTTGTGTTAGACTCAGTGAGTTGTTCTTCTCATCCTGTGTTTCCCATAGCTCGTTGTTAAGACCGAACACATCCTCCTTGATGAGATTGTCCCAAAAGCCGCTCTCATTATCATCGCCTTGGACAGAGGAGGAGCTAGGGTTTTGTGATGAAGATCCGCTATAGATGTCGTGGAGAGAAGATGAGCAATTAGGGTCCTGACCAAAAGAAACAAACTTTGAATTAGAGACATCGCTGAGGGCAAAATCAGACACAAATCTCGAAGAACCGCTAGGGTTTTGATCGAAATCAGACACAATTTGGGGCGAAGAAGAAAAAGAAGAAGAAGGCTCGTCGAGAGAAGAAGTGGTGATAGGGTTTTGATCGGAATCAGAGACGGATTGTGGGTTTTCTTTCTTCTCAAGACGAGCCGTAAAATCTTTCTCCATCCTCTCAAGGTGGTCCTCGGTGAGATTGATCTCGGAGAGATGGTCACAGTAACGGTAGAGATTGGGGTCTACCCACCAAAACCCTAGCTTGGGAGGAGGAGACTTGCCCTTCAAGTAAAAATCGGCCATATCCAAGGCAGAGGAGGAGAAACCGGAGAAAGAGTAAACAACATCTGAATCCTCGGCGGGAGAGGTTACGAAGGCTCCAATGTTGGCTCCGCCGTGACGGCAGAGATCGGAGGCTTTCGAGAAAACTGTTTTGCGGCGCTTAGAACAAGCCACGGATCTCTGTTGTTTCGTCTCGCGTTTCTCGATTTCGATCTTTCTCTTTGTTCGTCTCATCATGATTCTTTGTCTGCAACCAAATGAAACAAAAATCTCAAGAATTGTTCTTTTTCTTGCAGAAATTGCAAAAACAGAAATTGGAGGCGAGAGAGAGAGAGAGTGAAAATAGCGTGTTCACTAGCCGTATATATATAGTGATTGGTGTGATTTTCTTAGAGCAAGAACAATGGTAAAATTTAAAGAAAGTTCTTAACTATTTTTTTAATGTGGATTTAATTTAAGAATTCCTTAATTAATTTTCCTCCTCCAATGGGAGATTCTTAACTTAAAAAAAAAGAAGAAAGTTTTTATTTGATGAAAAGTATATTCATCGAAACCAAGATGATCTTTATGTGTGGGCTGGAAGAATCATTGCAGTCTGTAACGAGTTTAATGAGAAGAAGGAATCAACCAACAAGTCTGTTTGAGAAAATTTCTTCTTTATAAATCTACTACTGTTCTACTGTTACAACATAACCAGTGACATTGTTTATCCGTGCACGCCAAGACCCAAAATAACAGAGTTGAATGAAACAATGTTTTTCTCTGGAATTTCTCGCGAACAACATAACCAGTGACATTGGGTTCGGAATCAGGTCCTTTAAATTCCATATCGTTTGTTATCGTGAGTACTCATCTACAAAACACAACAATTAACAGCAGTTTCAGTCTTAGTATAGAGAGTGTCAGAGACAATAAGTTCTAATCACAGTCGGTTTTAATGACCAACTCAAAAACTCAATTAGAGAGTGAATTGAGTTTGCAAAGGAAGATTGGTGGAAAGAGACCATGAATCGAGAAATACAACACCTAGCATGATAAGTTATGACTAACAATACAAGAAAATTTCATAACTTATCCTGCAAATAATTTCAAGAGTCCCCTCAATCATCCAAAGAGTTTCATCTCTAATGAGTTATGACTAACAATACAAGAAAATTGTGATTAGAACTTTACCATCCCAAGAGAAGTAAAAGCCGTCCAGAGGAAATATTCCTGCGACCACACCTGTTACAATCGACGATTAAACGTGAGCTTCCAATAGAAATCACAACATCGATCAAATTTTTATAGAACTCAGCAAGCCAGGATTCGCAAATACTCGAATCCAATAATTTTTCATCGAATTGGTTGTACTTGACACGAAATCGAATTCGAATTTCCATATATATAAATCCACAATTTACCGAAAGTTGGGTTTAAAGCAAGAGATCCGTGCAATCAAACGGAAATCCAGACTCGGAGAAAGCATGCAATCGAAATCGAAAGCATCAGACAGAGAGAAGAGACGAAAAAATCTGAAGAAGAAAGAGAGAGAGGGACCATAAGCTTGAGGGAGAGAGGAGGAAGGCAAATCCTTGCCGATATTGTTACCGGCGGTGGCCGCAAGCGTCAGGCAGATCGACTCCCACATGGTTCTCTTTCAAACATTGACGAGAGAGAGAGGAGAAGGAGGAAGAAAAATGACGACGGAGAGAAAGAGAGACAGATAGGCACGAGAAGATGCTGGACTTACACGTGTCCTTGAAGAACCGATCTTAAAAGATCTTAATTAAGACTCGTTTCTCTGTTTTGTAATTAATTTTCATTTAAATTATATCCTAAAAACACTAAGAACCTAACCTAAGAACTACCGTTGTGCATGGTCTTATGTAGGATAATTTTATTATTATTTTATTTACATTTGATATATAAAAGATTTACTGCGCATTAAATTTATCTTCAGTAAATAATGTATTATGAATGCATATTAATAGAATTATTGGAAAACTTCATAATTGTATATATGTATCGTTAACCACTCCACTAATTAATTAAATTGCAATCATTTATAAAACTATCTATTCGGACTTCTGTGATGTTCACACAGAGGAACACACAGCCAGTCTCATGTTATTTTGGTAAGAAAACCATAATTTAATATGTGTTTTTGTTTTGATCAATTAAGAATTAAGATAATGGTACCGTTTAATCAGACAAGTTTTAATGTCAGCATATTGTTTAAAAATAAAATAAAAACGCAAGAAAATATTTTCTGTTTTATTTAAGTAATCAAAATGTATCATTTCATGAACGATCCCAAAATTAGAAAGTTTCTCAATGGCTCTCAAAATACAACAACTAATCCATTCTCGATGGCATAATCCTTCATCACACCTGAAGAAGACTCAACTCGTTTTGTAACCGTGATTTAAGGAGAGATTTATGGCTGACGCATGGCACAACCGTGATGGATCCAGAAAGAATAGCTCTGCGTCGGGAGGAAGAAGGAAGGTGGAAAGACTTGATTTCAAATACAGATTTAAGCAAAGGCGTGGAAGCTATTCACAGTCACCCACTTGCTAGGAAATGTGTCTCTGGTATTGCACATCAAGTGTTTGACAGTATGTCTTACCAGATATTACCTTTAATAACTAGGAAGAAAGAGGGTTAGGTGCTTCAAGTTCTGGAAATTCCAAAGATACAAGACGGGAATGGTTAAGCACCACGTTTTCATAGAGTTTTGTGGTTCAAATCCCGCAGATTTAAGTTCAAACAGAAGCTATGGAGTCGAAATGTCAACAACTCATGTTCATCAATCATCCAACATCAACTATGTTCATTTCAATGGGTGTTTTTTTGTCTGTTTGGAATGGTTTGAGAAATAAAACACTGCAGCAAACTGGAACACTTGAGATTTCAGGGTTACCATTACAAGATGAAGTTGTGAATCTGTCCTATGGGGTATGCAATTGCAGCATTGGAGTCCATGCAGCAAGACATTACAGCGTGGGACTGTGATCTAGTAGAGGTAAAACCAAGGGATTTGGTAAAAAGCAACGCTCTGTTGCGAGGAGTTATGGAAAGCAAATGCTGCTACAGTAGATTCTGCACAAGTGCAAAGATTGGTTGATGCTCATTTGATGAATTCAGATCAGAAACGAATAATGCAAACAGAGAAAGTGTTGCAAGTCTTGGCACTTCAAATATAAATCAGGGAAGGAGAAGAAACAGAGACCAACCATGCAGCTTCTAGGCTTAGCAATGATGAGTGTACTTGAGATTGATAGGCTACACAAGAGAAACGAACATCAGTTTTTGACGAGACATCCCAAGAAGAGGAGACCAAACATTCGGCTTCTACGTTTAACAATGAATGCACTTGAGGGTTGGCTGGTTAAGAACAAAACAGAAGCCTTTGTTGTTGAAGTACAATTGCAACTCTGTGCTGGCACAAGGAGTCATACAAGTTGTGCACCACGCTCCATTTACTATGGAAAAGCTGGGAACCATTAAGGATCGTGAGGTATTACTAATGAAACAGATTATTCTTGGTTCTGTGAAATTCAAAGTGAAGCACAGATGGCGATATAAGCCTGGCTCTTTAGCATGCGACTACTGTACGTCTCCACAAATCTTCTCCATTCTGCAACTTCTTCTCATTGAATTTAAGAAGAGACAGTTTTTGTTATTTGTGGGAGGAGAGTTCACCGAAAACAAAGACACTTGCTTAAAAAAATATTACTCCTAAAACCTACCTTTTGTAGGTGTAGAACAACGTCATATGGGACAAACGTCAGGGAGAAGTATAGTGGAAATGTTTTCTTGAATGTAGCCGACATTGCATTAGCATTTTGGGCAAGGCACGAGTTAGTGTTTGGATGAATAGCTGAACAAGGGATGATTGAAGCAAGCTCTTCCACTTTCACGTCGCTGGCTTCGTTTTTACTAGAAATATAGGCCGCTAAGGAAGGTACATCGATCGGACAGCCTCTGCAGCATTCTCGTGCAGGTAGCTCGAACTCTTGGGAAAACCCTGCGTGCATTTCAGCACACAATAAGAGAGCTTCAGGTTTGTTTATTCTTTATCTCAAGACTCCCTGGAAGAACGAGTTCTTTGTTTGATAGCTTACATAGTTACATGGCTGTTTCTTTAGGATGTTTCAAGAGATTTCAAAAGCACCCTTGAGCGTGAAATTGGCCTCGACGAGATCTCAACTCCAAATGTGAACAGAACGAATCCTGGTCCTCCTCCTCCTCCACCATCAGTCCCTGTGACTGCAAGTGACACCAGTGAGTGGTCTATGTTAACTAATGCATATGCTCACAAAATAGGAAGCATACTATGGATTTCACTGTGAGACATATTATGAAAATAAGTTAAGTTTGATTCGTCTAGACCACAAGCTGTTTCATGCAATTTCGTATTCATGAGAGGAATCTAGTGAAGCTTATGAAATAAGTTAGTTTAAAAACACAAGCATTTCTCCATTGAGAAGCTTCGGAGGGTTTTTTGATCTGCCAAAAGAGACGAAGCCATTAGCTCTCAGGACATTCTCACAAAGCACTTTGTGTTTCTTGATGAATTGTGTATTTATGCTCCATTAGTTTATTTCTTAATGATAATTGGGTTTATTAGGCATTAAAGCTTGACATATTATAAACGGCAATCTTCAAAATCATTTATTCAATTCTTAATTGACATGTTAATATATTGTATGAATTAAAACGTACTAAATTTTTGGAAGGAGAACAAAATCTGATAGAAAATAGTTTTATATAATTCCAAATATGAATCAATTGGATTGTTACATATACACGAAATAAACGCTAATACCTAAAGGATTAGAACAATTAATTACGAGTTTAAAGAGATTGAAACCCTAATTAACCGCGCAAACATGAACGATTCAAGCTACGAACTGACCAGATTGGAGCAAATCGATCTCTTCTTCATTGAGAAATTGACTAATGTCGATCATGTAATCGTCTTCTTCGTTCGCCAGAGAGTTGTTGTTAAGACCCAAGTCATAGTCTTTAAAGAGATTATCCCAAAAGCTCCTCTCATCATCATAGCCACTCAGATTATTGACCACAGGCTCTGTCGTTTGTGTTTCTTGTGTTAGACTCAGTGAGTTGTTCTTCTTCTCATCCTGTGTTTCCCATAGCTCGTTGTTAAGACCGAACACATCCTCCTTGATGAGATTGTCCCAAAAGCCGCTCTCATTATCATCGCCTTGGACAGAGGAGGAGCTAGGGTTTTGTGATGAACATCCGCCATAGATGTCGTGGGGAGAAGATGATGAGCAATTAGGGTCCTGACCAAAAGAAACAAACTTGGAATTAGAGATATCGTTGGGAGAAGAAGCGAGGGCGAAATCAGACACAAATCCGTTAGGGTTTTGATCGAAATCAGAAACATCCTCCTTGATGAGATTGTCCCAGAAGCCGCTCTCATTATCATCGCCTTGGACAGAGGAGGAGCTAGGGTTTTGTGATGAAGATCCGCCATAGATGTCGCGGAGAGAAGATGAGCAATTAGGGTCCTGACCAAAAGAAACAAACTTTGAATCAGAGATATCGCTGAGTGAGAAATCGAACACAAATCCGCTAGGGTTTTGATCGAAATCATCAGAAACAATCTGCGAATAAGAAAAAGAAGAAGAAGGCTCGTCTTGAGAAGAAGTGGTCTTTTGATCGAAATGAGAGACGGTTTGTGGGTTTTCTTTCTTCTCAAGACGAGCCGTAAAATCTTTCTCCATCCTCTCAAGGTGGTCCTCGGTTAGATGGATCTCGGAGAGATGGTCACAGAAACGGTAAAGATTGGGGTCTACCCACCAAAACCCTAGCTTGGGAGGAGGAGACTTGCCCTTCAAGTAAAAATCGGCCATGTCCAAGGCAGAGGAGGAGAAACCGGAGAAAGTGTAAACAACATCTGAATCCTCGGCGGGAGAGGTTACGAAGGCGCCAATGTTGGCTCCGCCGTAACGGCAGAGATCGGAGGCTTTCGAGAAAACTGTTTTGCGGCGCTTAGAACAAGCCACGGATCTCTGTTGTTTCGTCTCGCGTTTCTCGATTTCAATCTTTCTCTTCGTTCGTCTCATCATCTTGATTCTTTGTCTGCAACCAAACTTCAGGTTTTTTTTTCTTACGGAGGCGAGAAAGAGAGTGAAGACTTGTGGTGAGCACAAGCAATATATATATATACTTTTATATATATCCTGATTTTTTTTTTTAGTGTTAAACACTTCAAGGGCTTTTTTTTTTTTTTTAAACTGTGAAAATTCTGACCTTTGTACATATTTTTTTAACTCTTACTTTTTTTCTAAAAATACTAACGTACGCATACCATGATTTTCTTAACATTGTATATGTATGGTAATTTTATTATTATTTTATTTACTTTGATATATAAAATTTAATGGGCATTAAATTTATCTTCAGTAAATAATGTATTATGCATGCATATTAATAGAAATTTGAAAATTCATAATTGTAGGTATCGTTAACCATTCCACTAATTAATTAAACTGAAATTATTTGTAAATGTATATAAAATAAATTAAAATTTATGCAATATTCTCAGTGATAATCAATAATCAAATAAAAGTAAATTATTGGCTCATGTGATGTTCACACAAAAAAGAACACAGAGCCAGTTTCATGTTAATTTGGTAAGAAAACCATAATTTAATATGTATTTTTTTGTATCAATTAATATCTAAGATAATTTTACTGTTTAATCTGACAAATTTTAAATGTCAGCATATTGTCAACAAAAAAATAAGGCTCTTTAAAAAAAAAACTAAAATTAAATAAAGCTTCTAATTCCAAATGGAGAGGTGACAAACCTGAAACGTTGACTTGTTTTGGCAATAAAATATTTTCTCTTTTATTTTTAAGTAACCAAAATTAGAAAGTTTCTCAATGGCTACAACAAAGGGTTGTGTTTTGCTCTTTAGCATGTGACTGCACGACTCCACAAATCTTCTCCATTCTGCAACTTCTTCTCATTGAATTTAAGAAGAGACATTTTTTGTTATTGTGGGAGGAAAGTTGAAAGAAAACAAAGACACTTGCTTAAAAAAATATTACTCCTAAAACCCAAAAAATCACTTTCAATCTCTCAAGTTTCTCTCTGTGGATGAAACGAACCCTTTTTTCTTCCAGGGAATTTCAACATTAACCTCGTATCAAAATCATTGTCCACGACGATGCTAATACAGCTCTGGAAAGTATTTGAAACATGTTTTGCTTTCTAAAGACCAGGAATTGCCTCAAGGTTATACTTTTCTTCAGCTTTTTGAGTTTCACCTTCTCGGCTCTCGGGAGTCTTCGGCTTCTCCAACGCATCTAGAGTCGGGAGATACATATACGAAGAGCTTTGACGGATTTTGCTGCTAGGATTGCTTATTTGACTAGCAAGAAACCTACGGATGAGTCCCCTCAGAAACGGAGCCAATGTATCAGGCTCATACTCTAGATAGTACATGATTCCTCCCATACATCCACAGAATAAAGCCACCTGATTTTCGTTGATTGCGTAAAAGAATCAGTTTCATTGTTAATGGGAGGATCAAAGTTGGAAACAACCATTTGTAAGTACCTCAGCGTTTTTGATATCGGGAAGAAGGTGGCGGTTGATGAGTATCTCCCACAGAGAATCTCCTGCTCGGGGAAGAACATACAGAGCAAGCTCAGAGCGTCTTGGTTTTTTCTCCAGCATAACCGAAAGAGCTGCTACACCACCCGCGAACCAATAAACGAGCTTGTGGTCCGTGGACGCAACTTTTCTATGGGCACATATGAAAGCCTAGTGCAAATGGGATATAAGTATTTAGGCATGGTTTTAGGAAACTAACTGTGTGAAATGAGGGAAAGATGATCAAATGTACCTGAAAAATTCCAACAAAAGCAGACAAGAAGGAAGTCGATCGAACAGAATCTCTGATTGCGTGCCAAGATGTCCGGTAAGGAGAAGCCATGAACTGAAAGTGCAGAAAATACATGTGATGTCTGAATACAGGATTCTATAAGATTGAAACGGAAGAGATTCAAGGAAAAGCCTTACCTTTTGCAGGTGTAGAACAACATATGGGACAAACGTCAGGGAGAAGTATAATGGAAATGTTTTCTTGAATGTAGCTGACATTGCATTAGCATTTTGGGCAAGGCATGAGTTAGTGTTTGGATGAATAGCTGAACAAGGGATGATGGAAGCAAACTCTTCCACTTTCACGTCGCTTGCTTCGTTTTTACTAGAAATATAGGCCGCTAAGGATGGTACATCGATCGGACCGCCTCTGCAGCATTCTCTCACAGCCTGGTAGACAGGCCTTGCGACTGGACCGGTCTTCTGAATAAATTCTCTATATGATTTCGGTAAGGTCTCAGGACGCATTATAAAGGCATACATCACCTGAACCGAGCGCATCGCAACAGAATCAGAAGAGAATAAGTCTGATACAAAGCTTTTCTTTTCCACACTACAACAAGCCAATAGATGAAACTACACGAACTTGTCCATTAGATTTCTTCAACTATTCAGACTACTACTAGTACTAGGAAAAGAAGAAAAGAAGGAAGAATCTCAATTACCTGGGAACAAGCAAGGGAAAATAGTAAAGAATCTCCATGTCTCCAATGGCTTCCCCAGAGATGGAATTTGTTCTTTGACTTTGCGGAATTGTAAGCCGCCTGTTTTCACAAGAAGAAAGATCAGACTCCCAAAAATACATATTTGTAAGTGATAATACTCGTATGACAGACAATTTGAAGTACCTGGCCTAATCTAGCCAAGAGGTAAAGAGCAAGTGTGCGCCGCTGGTTGGAATCATCTAAAGCCAGGACAGACAAACCCGCGATTGAACCTGCTAAGACCCTGCTCCACCCTTAATCAAAATCATAATAAGGAATGTACTTTTCAAGCACTATATAATGCACAAGCAAACAGCAGAAGCAAATAAGACTTACGTATTCAATGGCGTCTCCTTCTTTCTCCATTTCCTCAAACAGCATCTAAGTGCGTGGTAAGAGCCGGTAAAGCCGCCAAAGAGTAGACCAATACGACATGCTTCTTCTCTAACTATCAAATCTTTCTCCGAGACAAGTTGCTGCAACCATCGTTGCTCATGTGTATGTCAATCACATAAAACCAAGACTCATAGTGTTATTCAAACACATCCTAAACGAAATAGCACATACTAATTCGAAAAAATCAATCGTGTAATGGCAATGCTTGATCTACAGGAAGAGATAATAGAGCTTGTGTCAAGATTTGAACACCTTAGCCTCTTCATAGCAACATTTGAACCATTTTGGAACCGCTTCATATTTTATGTCCAAGTCAATGACCCATTGGCCCTAATTTCAAAAGAATCTCGATCAAACGAAATGCTGAAGCAGACTCTTAAGAACTCTATATCTCTATCAAAACCCATTGAACAGAAACCCATGAAATTGCCTTTAAAGTTAAACTATCTATCCACTTCCTCGGTTTTTTTGCTCACCTTCAGATCGAGAAGCTGGGAATAAGACTGCCCCCTGGCGAGCTTGAAAGCGCGGAGAAGGATTCCGATCCCAACTCTAACGCCGTAGGAGAGGAGGAAGCTCTGGCAGAGATTGCCGATGGCATTGGCGACGCAGGAGACGTCCGCGTGATCGCAGAGGTCCGCGTGAGATCCACGCGCCGCCGAGCGCTGTCTGCGCTGAAGCTCCGCCATGGCGTCGCGTAGCCTCTCCTCCGCCTCGCGAAGCCGGCGCTCAGCCTCCGAGCTGTCTTGGGCCAGAGGAGAATTCTGCGGAGGCGACGAAGAGGGATCCGAAGCCGGCTTGGAGAACGACGAAGGCATCTTTTGCAATCAAGGAATCGTTGAACGAATCGGAAGCTTTCAAGCTCGCGGCTAAAAAATGATGCAATTGGAAATGAACAATTTTCAGAAGGGAAAGAAAAAATGTTGGGAGTAGCGAGGAAGAAGAAGAAGCGATGGGGATAGGCTATGACACGTCATCATATATTTTATTTTTATTTTTTTCCTTATATGGGAAAAATCCAAAAAGCAATTATTTTACCCAAAGGCTAAAAATGCAACTTGGTTTTGCAAAATCCAGTTTTTGCGATGTATTCACGGACGCACACATTTGTGTGATATTGTTGGACGAAGCCATTAAGCTCTCAGGACATTCTCACAAAGTGTTCTATTAGTTTCTTTCTTAACGATAATTGGATTTATTAGGTAGCTTGACTGATAAAATTATATGTATTGATCATATATATAATTTATAAACTGAACTCTATTTCAATGATCTATTTCAATGATGGATACATCACCAATTCTTCAATTCTTAATTGACATGTTGTTAACATTGTGTGAATTTTAAAAGTTCAAAAAAAAAAACATTGTATAACTTAAAAACAACAAATTACTAAAAATAATACTCCCTCCGTTTTTTATTATATGATATTTTAGAGATTTGCACAAAGATTAAGAAATCAATTAATTCTCTATTTTCTCAAAATAAAACATATTTTTTTGTCAATTCCAAAACAGTTCAACCAATACAAAAATAGGATTCAGAATTCAAACAGTCAAAACAACAAAAATGCCATTAATTTTTACATAGAAATTTGAAAACATCAACTATTTTAGAACAAAAAATACTCTCTTAAACATATTCTAATAAAAAACGGAGGGAGTATATAATCAAACTTAAAAAAAAAGACTTTTAGAATCAACGAATCAAAATTTGATAGAAAATAGTTTTATAATTCCTAATAAACTGGATTAATCCTCATTGTTCATATCAACCATTCAAACTCTAAATGTATTTCTTAACTCGCCTTATGCTTATAGGTTATGGTTATACAGGGAGAACGGCCAATTCCTACCCAAACTCTGGGTTGCGGTCCCGATCCGTACATATACTTCCGACTTGTGCGAAAACATACACATACTTTATATTTTTATAATTTCATACCTAAACTCTAAAAAAGCGGCCAAAATATACATTGACCTTAAACCCGTCAGTCAACCATTTGATATTGCTGACGTGGCTACGACGTGTCTGCTGAATCAACAAAAAAAAATTATAAAAAATGTGATGTGTCCGGCGAATCATAAAAATAAAAATAAAAATAAAATTAGAGATTTTTAATTTTAATAATTAATAAATTTTATCAAACCAGTTTAATATACATAACTTTCTTCGTAAAAATGTGACTTATGCGATAAGTCTCCAAAAATGAAAATAAAAATAGAATAAAGTTTTTTTGTTTATCCTAAAAAATAAATTCATTTTTTGTATTTCGAACCTCTAATCTCCAAGATCCCTATATTTTCGGTAACCAAGAGGCTTAAAGATCCATACATCATGGAGATCACATGTTCGATTAGGTTCAATTTACGTTGGGAGGGGTCTGCTCTCCAAATAAGAGTAATACTACATGGTTTGGACCACGCCCTGGGGAACGTACGGTCTGTGGGCCCAAAACGTCATGATCATATAAAAAAAAATGCTGGCAGTTAGAATTATTGACATGCTTAGAACGCAAAACTTCACATATAAGTCTATCCAACTAAAACATTTTTTCATTATAAATTTACTTAAATAAAAAGAAATCAAAACAATCTATGATATTTATCTCTCTTATAAATTTATATTATATTTTGAATTAAAATAAGATATAAAAGAAAAAAAGGAATTTATTAATTATTAAAATTAAAAATCTCTAATTTTATTTTTTTTATTTTTTATTTTTGTGATTCGCCAGACACATCAAATTTTTATAATTTTTTTTTGTTGACTTAGCAGACACGTCGTAGCCACGTCAGTAATATCAAACGGTTGACTGATGGATTTAAGGTCAATGTATGTTTTGACCGTTTTTTAGAGTTTATGTATGAAATTGTAAAAAATATAAAGTATGGGTATGTTTTCGCACAGGTCAGAAGTACAGGTACGGATCGGGACCGCAACCTAGAGTTTGGGTAGGAATTGCCCGTTCTCCCTGGTTATACAAATGTGTATTTAGATATCATCGCTAATTAGTTATAGATATTTGAACATATGAGAGATCTAGGTTATAGAAAAGAAAACATATAATAACACAATATAGTTCCCTACTTTAGAGTTTAGATGCACTTACATCTTATTTACCAGATCCTCCTCTAGCTATCTCACAGTAGTACTGTATACTGTCAAATTACACTGTCAAATTACAAATAACGATATCGAAAAAACATAAATTATGTTAGTTTTAATTTGTCTATTTAAAAAGCACCACCTCTCCATTTTCCTCAGTCTCACTCAACTAAAGACAGAGAAAGAAACCTTATTATTCTCTTACAATGGCAATTCATGCAAATCCCTCAGCTTTTTCCTTTCTCTTACTTGCGTTCTTGTTTCTTGTAGCCAACTCTATTTCGGATCTATAATCTTATTTCAAAGGAGAGTTCTCTCTTCCATCAGCCTCCGAGTCTGATATGATCTAGCTCGACGACATCAACCGGTCCCTCACCTTCGTGAGTAACACTTGCCACGGAGATGACAGCCTGTCAAACCCTCTTGACGGTGTTCACCATGATGTCTTTGTCGCTCTCAGAGAGAAGGCGTCTTGACCTATTGAACATGTTCTTAGAGCAATCCATGTGGCGGGTAGAGATTGCTATGAGCGTCATGAACGAGGCTAGATCGGGCTCCATTGGTGTGAAGGAAGACGCAGATCTAGTTGACTGCGAGGTGATGATGAACTCAGCAAAAGATCGGATGGTGAATTCACTGGAGAAACTCCGAGGAGAAACACTGCTGAAGTTGTAATCTCAAAATCGTCGCAAATTAGCATTGATTTTGCTATAAATTTATAATTTTAACACTAAATCATAGCAAAATCGTCACTAAATGGCAGCTATTTTTAGATGAACGATTTCATCGCAAATTAGCGACGAATTCGAGAAGATACTCGGTTTCGTGCAAATTTAAAGCAGTTTCAAAGCAAATTCAAAGCAAATTCAAAGCAAATTTGTGATAATATATTTTTATCACAAAATTCCGTCGCAAATGTCTTGTATTCTTATAGTGTTAATATAATATTTTGTTCTTAACTAATTAACACCAAAAGATTAGTCTATTATATGAAAAAATTTAACTATGGAAAATGTTAGAAATTGTGGTAGGTTTGGACTCAAACATGGTTTGATGGTGTTTTAAATTATTTCTCTATATATATATTACTAGATTTAACATATCCTTAGGGCGAGTGTAATTTGTAATTTTTTGTTGTATTGATTATATTGCATTTTTGTTGCATTGATTGAGTCATGATCATGTTGGAGGACCACTGCCCAAATTGGGTTTGTCAAGTCACAAGGTGCCACCGCCCACTACAGGGTTTGACAACGGCTCGTCAGCCCTTTCCCGATCACTACAACTTCACAATAGTCCCTCGTTGTAGGCCGTCAATCAACACTAATCCGACCGATCATCGGTACAATATCGGCAACTAAGCCACACACAAAAATACTATCTTCTGTATAACTTCCAACTAACAAGCACTAAATACCGATCATATGACAATTACCACATTTATCAACATCAAGCATCAATCAAATTTAATCCCTATATCTAGTATACAAATGTTTCTAATTCAACTAATGCATATTTAGGAATCATAAATCAATCCCCACCTTTGAGTTCGGTTGAAAATGAGAAGTCAGAAAAGCGGTTACTGAGGTTGAAGGTCGAAAACTGCGTTAGAAAAAATAGCGCTTAGGTTTCCTTAAATAGAACTTCTATAAGTTAGAACATTCTAAAATAAGAATTTCCTAACTAAGACTAGGATTTTTCGGATTAGGGTTCATAATTCTATAATTAATCGGTTTGCTTGCGCGGAAAGAAATAGGTATAACTCACCGAGTAGAGCACCAATTCGCATGATCTTAGATTCTATGGAAACCTTGGAGTGTCCTCTTTCCAACGGTACCAATATCAGTCTCTTGGTCTTTCCGGTTCGTCGGGAAAATGGCTCGCAATCTCAACTACGAAAACTGGGAAAAATCAGGTATCCGGGTTTGCACATAAAGATCCGCTCATGATGGTAACTTGTAGAATATACCTTCAAATCGGACGATTCAAGAGACGCTGGAAAGGTCAGAGAATCCTCTTTCCAACAAGACCAAGATCGCGATCTGAGGCTCTCGGAGTCGACGGGAAAAGATCTCGAAAGTCGGCGGCTTGGAGATTCGATCTACAGAAATCGGTTTCGGGAAAATGCACATAACTTTCAGTATACAACTCTAAATGACGAACCGTTTTTGGCTTGAGATCAATCTACGAGTTAAGAGCTAACCCCTCCAAAAATCACGGCAAACAAACCCGACCTGACTAGCCGTTTCGTAACTGTACACAGACGGGTGGGACTGTCTCCTTTAGCCTTTTAGGTTGCTCCTCCTTCTTCCTCCTCTCACACACTTTCTCTCCCTTTCTTCTTTCACGATTTCTTCTTCTCCTCCTCTCCTCTCACGCTCTTTCTCACCTTCTATAAAGAATGGAGGAAACGAGCTTTAGGTGAAGAGATTAAGTGGGATTTTTAGTGGTGGGGCAAAAAATTTTGGTGGCTAAAGTTTTGGTGTTGGAAATTATAATGATAGTCAAAAGAGTGGTGGGAAAATTAGGTGTGATTAAAAAAAGAAGAAATGTAGTGGTTTTGGGGATGTCACAGTTAACCTAATGCTTAGGAGGTGATTCCCAGTTTTTTTTTTTTTTTTTAAGGTCTCTCCCTTGGACTTTTCCTTTTTATGATCTAAATTTCTATCCACTTCTTGAGATAATAGTCTCATTCCTTATTTTTGCAACTGTTTACAAAGGAGAGTAAGCAATTCCTTCAAAGAAGAATTTGTTTCTATTTAACAAGATCATACACCATTGATTGTATTTTTAGTTAGAACATGTTATTTTGTTGGTGTATTTAATTTTTAATTTTTTTTAAAAACTTTTTACTCTTGGTATTTTACCTTTTTAACTCTTGTTTTTTCTGAGTGACACAAGGACCACCCCTAAGATTAATTCTAAAAATCAAAGAGAAAAGAAGAAGAATGAAACGGAAGCAGCAAGATGACGACGACAACGACGCCGTAGAGAAGCCCGCCTCTTCGGCCGCCACCGCCACCATGAACACCACTGACATAGTTTTGCAGACATCTCCGAAACTCTCACAGAAGCAGGACTACATCTTCCATGGCGGTACTAAAAACGAACCCAAAAATCTCTCTTACTTTCCTCTAATTCAACTGATTTTTCTAGGTTTTTTATTTATTAATTGCTTTGATTTTTGTCTGTGAAGGGAGGCGCCATGTGAGGCCGTACTACTTCGAGTTCATCTCTCATGTAAGTGTAGTTATTTCTATCTTTCTTATAGCACAAAAAGTCACAGGGAGATTGAGAAATTGGTGCGATGCAGGTGAATAAACGCTGGACGGGGAAAACAATTGTTGATTTGTTCGCCGACGAATTCAAAGGAAGAGCTCGTGAATACTATGTATGGCTCATGCTTTAATCTCATATTCTCAATGATTAATTCGGTGTTTTTGGTTTTTTTTTTTAATTTTGCATCAAATTCGTAGGTTGGTGCTGTCAAATGTGGAAGAATCAAAGTTGATGGTGAGATTGTACCAGTTTCATACATTGTGAGATCTTCCCAGAAGATTACTCACTTCCTTCACAGGTTGTCTCTTATTCAAAATCCAAATTTTACAAGTAGCTCTGGTTTTTGCAATTGCATTGGATTCGAATGTATATATATCTAAATGTAAAAATGTGTGAAAGGTTTCAGGCATGAACCACCGGTGATGACTGATGATGTAGTGATCCTTGTGAAAGAACCTGACGTAGTTACTGTCTGCAAACCAGCTTCTATTCCTGTGAGTCTTTCCGTTTGATATTTGTGGTCTCTGGAGAGGAAACACTTTGTGTGCTCGTTTGCTAAGGAATATAGGTTCAGAATGATTGAATTAGACTCTATTCTCGTTAGTACTATATGAAGCGTTATCATATATCTAATGTTGTGGATACAGGATTCAAATTGTCTACATATATTCAGAATAGTCTTCTTCTTGTTATAGGTTCATCCATGTGGCCAATACCGTAAGAACACGGTTGTTGGAATCCTTGATGCTGAGCATGACTTAGGCCCTCTATTTCGTATCCAGACAACAAATATTATACGAGGATACTTGGTCTTAGTTTACCAATTTTTTTTTTTTTTTTTAAATGATACAATACGAGCTATATATCCTTGCATCATATCACAGCTATTCACCGATTAGACCGTTTGGTTTCTGGATTGCTCATCATAGCAAGAACTGCTGCAAAAGCTGATTTTTTCAGGCAACAGGTACTCGTAAAAGCTGGTCTCATTTTGCTTGGCTATACCATAATTCATAAGATGCTTATTGGCTCTCGTTAATCAAAAATCTCATAAGTAACTTATCTTGGCTGTTTCAGATTGAGGGTGGAATGGTGAAGAAACGTTATATTGCAAAGGTTATTGGCGTGTTCCCAGAAGATGAGGTTTGAAGTTTTTTCTTACTCTATTGATCATCTGTGGACTGTTTCTGATTACCACCAACTTCATATATTAATTAACATTAAAACTGATTTGAAGCCAGTCATAATATCCAAATCTAAGAAACTTTATCTTCAATGATTTTGATGTGTCAGAAAGTAGTCGACGCCAACATAAATTATAATGGCAGCGAAGGAAGAAGCACAGCAGAGGTAAAGCCACATTATGCCTCTAGATTACAAATCATAAAGTCTTCTATTTGACACTTCTAAGTAAAATATCGGCATGTGTATGAATTACGCAGGATGTAAATTCGAGTGGTGATGATAAGAAGGTGAAGGGAAAGCCTGCGTGTACCAAGTTCACTAGAATCGATACAAATGGGACTCACAGCCTCGTCTTGTGTGAACCAGTGACAGGGAGAACTCATCAAGTAAGCAAGTGATTATACATAATAAGATAAACGCAGATTTTGTCAGCCATTATACATATATAGTCGTCAGAACTCTTCAATCTTTAGATCTTATTAAGCCATGAGAAGTGTTGATAGAGAAGATTTTGGCGTTTCGAGGTTTCTCATATCAGTTTTTTTTTACGGATTGTAGATACGAGTGCATTTACAGTATACAGGGCATCCCATAGCGAATGATCCGCTTTATCTCAATCAACATGTGGATAATCTTGAGACCAAGATTGCCAAAAGAATCGATGCGGGTGAGAGAAAGATATTTTCCCCGGACGACTACGTGTATTCCAGTGAAGATTTCAGCATCGATCCATTGTGCACAAACTGCCCAAAGTTGATCCCGCAAGGGTAAAAGATAGACGATAAATAAATCCACCATTGTAGTGTTGTTGTATTGAGAGCTAAATGTTGTCTCACGTTTCTAATTATGCAGGTACGAGGAGCATGACGAGGCTCTTTGGTTGCATTGCGTTCGATACTCTGGAACAGGATGGGAGTACGAATGTCCTTATCCGTCTTGGGCATCCCTTGAACCACATTTATTTGTCGTTTCTTAGACAAGAAACTGTAATTCTTATTACCAACATTATTGGCTAGTGGCTATTGTGTTGTATACAGGTTTTCTACAAGTATCAAGTTAAATTCATTTGATTCAGAGATTCTCTCATTTCGCTTTCAAACTTTATGAAATAAGTTTTTGTGCCATTATCAGTTGAACCCGTTTACAAAAAAGAGGACCACCACTTTGGGATTGGATTAGAGAGCCTAAGCAGTAGCAAAAATACGTTACATAGTAGATATGAAGCGACTTGTAGTTGTTCTTAACACATCTTGTGTTCAACCATGTAATTTAATTTGATTTTGACAACTTGTTCTTCTTCTTCAGTGAGGCCTCTGGTTTGTTATTTTCATTTCTGGAATGCAAGGATCTGTCTATCAAACCCTTTGTTTGCGCCGGACAAGCTTGATGTAAGATCTTCCACTGTTCTAAACCCAATCTGTTCCAAAACCAAAAAACACCAGTAATGCAACATGAGGATCCGTCTCCAAAACAAGAAAAAGCCAGGGCTACTACTTCGTTACACAAATCTCTTGTGCTGCACATAGTTTTGATCTACACTTAACCTAAAACTCTTAATTTAACCTCAGACAACACTAAGAGTCTAAGACTATGCATGGCCTAATTTATAGATCAGGTAAGAGTATAGGCAAACTAAGGAAGCAAATGGAGCAGGAGGAGTACCTTATCAAGAAGAATTTCTTGGAAACGGTCTGGACGTAAAACAATATTTCGGTAATTCATTGCAGTTGTCTGCAATTACAGAAGACAAACACAGATTAAAACTATATATATAGCTAACTTGTGCACTCTAAAACACTAGAAGGAAATTTTGTATATGCATCTACAATTTTCTACATGCCTCTGAGACACGACGATTGTTTTCATAAGATTTCCAAGGCTGAGGCTCCATTACAAAAATACCACCCTACAAAACCAAAAGCCAACTGTCAATTGCTGCGCATATGAGAAGGAAAAAATGGGAAAATCTCAAGTACAATGTAGTTACCGGGTTAAGAAGTCGCCAAATTTTTGAAAATAAGGTGATCAAACCATCGTCACCCCAATTCAAATGAACCCATTTTGTCACACTCAAGCTGCACCAAAGAGAAACATTTGTTAATTTCAATCTCAGCAATAAGACAACCAACACAGAGGACATTTTGATTTCAACTAAAAATGATATAACTCCTTTAAGAGAAAGTGAAGTCAAAAGGCTTAGTTACGTAAGATTCTTTAACCCAAAACCTCAGGCAAATATTTTCTCAACTACAGTTGAAAATAATCTCTCCAAGAAGCCAAACATATAAAGAAGAGGCAAAAAGAAAGGGATTTTTACCATAGAATTGTATCATAACGATTGTCGTCAAGATTTCGAGTCTGAACAAAATTCTCTTTCTGAAACGAGACAATCTGAGACAGGTCTTTGGTTTCTGGGCCGTCTGTCTTTGTCTCGCCATTGGAGAGAGAAACAGATTGTTTCTTCGCATCCTCTGAACTCTGCGTTCTGACAAACTTCCTTAAGTGCCAGTGAGCACTCACAACAAGACCTTCAAAGAAAAATCTACTTCAATCCAACAGTAAATGATTACTTAATTACATATCAGCCAAAAGTTTCAATTCATCTCCTACATAAACAAAACCTTGGAAAGATATTATGTCAGCCAAATAGTTCTTACTTGAATCAATATCAACTCCAAGAATGCTCCGGCAACCAAACTTTTTAGCTGAAGATAAAAGAAAAAAAAAAATATCAGATAACGATCCTCGCAAAGTGATGAAGCTAAAAACCACAATGATCTATCACCCAAAAGAAGAACCATATATGGCTACAGAGAGATTACAAACACAAATCTTCAACCAAACACTAGTTATGAGCAGAAACATACCAATATGGATAGTCATAATCCCGCTGTTGCAGCCGATGTCAAGACAGTCTTTGCCTTCAAACCATTCTTTCTTCAACACTTTAAGCCGAGGATCTTCATCCATATCATGGCTAATCTAAACACGTCAAAAGAAAATCCAAAATCAGAGACTAAAACCAATATGAAGAGAAGACTCTTTAACATTGAAAAAAAAAAAAATGAGAGAAGACTCTCACTCGATAGCCATAGTAGTTTCTGTAATTTCCGAATGGGGAATCCTCTTTGCTTTTCTTCTTCTTGCTTGGATTAAAATTCCCTTGTTGTCCTTGTTGCTGCTGCTGCTGCTTCTGCTTCTCTTCGTTAGTTACTACTACTTTCTCAGCACTATTCCCATTGCTTCTTTTTCTCTTCTGCTTCTTCTGATCCTTGTCCCGACCCATTCTCTCACACGCCGCCTGTTAACGAGCGAGACTGAACAAATCCCGCGAAGCTAGGGTTTCTATGTTACCGCGATCAAATTCGATGTTTAGAAAATCGGAAAAAACGTCTAAGAGGAGGAGATTCGAAGAAGGTAGATTTTTCACCGAGAGAGGTCGAGTAAGCGGCGCAAAGAGAGCGAAGAAGAAGAAGAAGCGACGGTAAAGGGTTCTTAAGGAGTCTCTTTAACTAAGTAATCTTCATAAACCGACTTTTGTAAATATAGAAAGTTTCATGTTACAACAGTAAATAATTTTTATACCATTTTTTTGCTTCGGAAATTAGTATTATTATCGCATTTTTCACAATATTAACAATAAAATTCAACTCTTACCAAAAAAAAAACACAAAACCTTTAAAAATGGTTCAAAATTCCGTAATAAATGTGGGAGGTCGTCGTTCTCAACAAGAAAGAAAGCTTTTATGAGTTTTTATGACTTAAAAGTGTTTGAAAGATAAACAAGAAAGGAATTCAAAATGTTGCTCTTCTCTCAATCAAATATTGTACATAAAATCTAAACATAATCCTCTCCTTCTTTGCTTCCATCTTCTGCCATAGATTTCTTCAACCCATCTCTGTTAACCGAAGCAACTTCTGATAAACCGATAAACCGGGCTGACGATTTAAAAAAGCCTTCCTGAAGCAAAAGGCAGCTGCTACTTTTAACACCAATTCTGCCTTAAATCAGTATGGTCTGTAGCGCATGGGCCGTCTGAACCTCGGAACTCTCCTGCAAAAACAAAGAACCATCCGCGATTTATGAACAAATATTGATGACATCTCTCAAGATATAGACACTGAATCTAACAAAAGGGACTTCTCAAATCCATTTTTATCAGAATCTTTAGTTGCGCTAGTTTTTGATTAAAAGAGAGAAGTTTCTAGAACGTACCCATAAGCATATGGAGGATAAAATGGAGGTCCAGGCATGAATCCCCTCATGGGTCTAAAGGCACGTCTTCCTCGGAATTGCTTCATTCCAGGGACGTTAGTTCTCTTTGCAGATACCTGAAAGATGGGTTAAGCAAAGTTTTTGTAATGATATATATGTTTAGCTACAAGATAATTTAACTACATGGTTCTTGAACGAGTATGCACCTTTATCTGACGACCATGTAGTTCTGACTCGTTCAAAATAAGAGAATTCTGAACGGCTTCTACTTCCACGAAATCGACGTAGGCAAAACCTTTAGGATGACCAAACTTATCCGTCAGAATCGTAACCCTATTGACTGTTCCACAGGATTGAAAATGCTGCTGGACTTCCTCTGGTGTACATGCATAGTCCACCTAATAATATACACAAAACCAAAGACAAAGGAAAAGCTTGAGAAATCGTAGGGAACTAGAAGATTTTCACAGGTACTGATAAAAGCAAAGAGGTGAGACAAAATATACAAACATAAATGAGAAACATGTGAAAAATTAATGGTGGAAGCCTCACATTGCCAACATATATCGAACGCGCATCCACTTCCTCCTTCTCAGCTGAACTAATACCACTTGATGGATCTTCATTGATATGCAACAAAAAACAAAGGGCATTCACTCACCAAATTAGCCAAGTGTGTTCTTGCCTAGAAGACTAGAATAGTTTCAATAGATTTCAGCACCTAAACGCAAAATTCCCATTAGCATAACACATAATATTTCTTGATTTACTACAAGATTCCAATACGATAGCAAAAGTCGTATCACAATCAACAAGACAAGCTCTAAACCTAATCCGTCAAGATTCAAGGTCTATGTGAATTACGCGCAAAAGGCATAAAGAAGAAAGATTCTACGCAATCAGCACAGCTAAAGATAAGAACAAACCTTGACCAGAACCCATATCTTTCTCAGCTTTGGCTTGCATTTCACGCAAAGCCCCAGCTTCTTCCTCGATCTCCTTGATTCGCCTCTTCATGTCCTCTAAATCCTATCGAACCATACGAGCAATAACAACAGAACTTAAATTAAATAACAGTAGGAAACAAGGAAGGGTCAATTAGAAAAAATCAAAAGCTGGATCGAAGAAAAACTCAATACCCTAGAGCCAGAGCCTGGTTCAAGCTCCTCGTCTCCGGCGGCGGCGCCTTCTTCACCGACGTGTTCATCATACTCCTCCGTATCCATCTCTCCTTCTTCCTCCTCTGGGATCTCTCCACCGTACACCTCATGCTCTTGCTCGTCGTGCAGGGGCATCCTTCTCTCTCTCTCTATCTCTATCTCTCTCTCTCTCACTCGGCGACTGTCGTAAAGCGAGCAAACACAAGTTTCGGAATTTTAGGGCTTGAAATCGAGAAAGAAAAAGGAAAAAGGGTTCTTCGTAATAACAGATATCCACAAAGGGTAATTTTGAAATTTACAAAATCTTATAAAAAAAACAGATTTCCCAAAGTGAACAAACCCAAAATTACGTCGGCTGGACCTTACAATGGGCTTATTAAAACGTGACGTGTCAAATGGGTCCTGCTTTAGTTTAAGATGGGTCCCATTAATGATGACGTGGCATCTCACCCTTTAAAACTCCTCTCAAGTGTGGTCTAAAAATCGTTTCGCTCTCCAAAATCAAGAAAGCTCTTATCTTTCTGTAAACAGAGCAAACCGATTCCGATGGCTGCCACGTCATCTCCGCCGTGTCATATCTCAGTCTCATTCCTCCGTCATCTTCCTCCTTGCACCACCACCGTTCAATCCGTCGGTTTCTCACCAACGGTTGGTACACAACGGAAACTCGGCCGGTTAACGGTGACCCGGAACAATCTGGCGCAGGATTTTCTCGGCGATTTCGGAGCTCGTGACCCTTACCCGGAGGAGATAGCGAGCCAGTTCGGAGATAAAGTGTTGGGGAACCAAAGCACTGAGCATAAGATTCTGATTCCTAATGCCTCTGTTCTCTCTCTCTCTCNCTTATTTTTTGAAGTATTTACAGTGGTGCCATTTTGCTGATGTGTCACCACCTCACTTATTCTCTCATTATTTTAATACAAATTTCTTTTTTTGATTAGACTAATTACATTATATGCCCTGTCTCTTATACACATCTAGATGTGTTGATCTCTCTCTCTCTCAGCTCCAGTGCTCCCCTGTTTCGCCTTCTCAGGCTCCTTTATCCGCCGATGATGCCAAAACGCTTCTCCATAAGGTTAATTTTCTCATAAATATAACTTTTTTTTTTTACTGATTCTATGTGATGTAAAAAGTTAGAATTTTGTTTTTTTATAAGTTCGTCGTTTGATCAAAATGTGGTGAAGATTTTGATTGGTATAGGGTTTAATGGGTAAGGGCTAAAAATTGAAACTTTCTTCACTCTGTAAAAGCTAGAATCTCAAACGGACATATAGTTCCAAGAAGATAGAATTTTAATCCAAGATAGATGAGTCAGAAAAGATTTATTATCATGAGAAATGATGGTTAATAGATTTTTTTTCTTTTTTTAAATAGATCAGTGTTTATAAGGATCATGTGTTACTCTTCTCATTTTATCCAATTGGGTTTTAAATGTAACCCATGATGTTGCAACCATAGTTTATGAACTAGTTAGTGTTCATATTGTTAAATATCATATATCAATCTGAATTTTACAATCAGTTGAACTTGTTTTTGTTTGCACAAATAATAAGCATTGTGTTACATATATCTCCTACTTGATTTGGATTGACACTAGTGATGTGCCATCTTAAATATCTACGTGATTGTTGTGTAAACGTTTCAGGTTTTGGGATGGAGTATAGTCTGTCTCTTATACACATCTAGATGTGTATAAGAGACAGGGGCAAATCTTAAGTACAATGTAGTTACCGGGTTAAGAAGTCGCCAAATTTTTGAAAAGAAGGTGATCAAACCATCGTCACCCCAATTCAAATGAACCCATTTTGTCACACTCAAGCTGCACCAAAGAAAAACATGTGTTATTTTCAATCTCAGCAANTTTGGGATGGAGTATAGTGGAGGATGAAGCGGGTGGTCTTAAGATTAGATGCATGTGGAAAGTGAGGGATTACGGATGCGGTGTAGAACTCATAAACAGGATACATAAGGTTGCTGAAGCTTCTGGTCATTACCCTTCTCTCCATTTGGAAAATCCTACACAAGTTAGAGCTGAACTATCCACTTCTTCCATTGGTATGTCAACATAAAAAAACAAACAAACATTTTGAGTTTTGAGTTTTTCTTTTAATATGTTGTTTCTTAAAACGGTTTGTTGTTCGTTATTGGATGAACAATACAGGAGGGTTAAGCATGAACGATTTCATAATGGCGGCAAAAATAGATGATATCAAGACTTCTGATCTTTCTCCTAGGAAAAGAGTTTGGGCATGACAAACTTGGTTTTTTTTTTTTTGTTCTTTACTTATTTCATTATTTTGTAACATTTTTGTTTGATTATATATAATGTACGTGATGGATTCTTAATTGTGTATGGTATGGTCTTCATGTCAAGTTATGTAGAAGCTTAATGTATTCATCATCATATTGAAAAGCATTTTAGCATCTAAGTGCAGGGGAGGATCCAGAACCAAAATTTATGTGGAGCACAAATTTTTTAATATAATAATATTACTAAATAATTATGATTTTTTTTTGGAATTTGTAGTATACTTTTAAATTTGTGTTTAATTAGTTAAAACACTAAAAAAATTCATTAATTGATTTTTAATTTATAAAATTATATAATAAAATGTTTAAAAAATTTATTAGTTTTTACATCACACAAAATTTGGACTCTAAAATCTATATTTTTAATAAATTTTTTGGATTCTAAATATTATTTAAACTGAAAAAATAAAATGTAATTTTCCACTTATTAATTTTATTACTTTTAGAATCTAAATAATAATGATTTAACTAAACGACTTACAATATATTTATTAAACATTAAAATTCAAATTTCTTTGAAAGAAACAACAGGTTTTGGTATATAAAAAAAAGAAAAAAAAAGTGCATAAAACGCAATCATTCAAAAGGAAAACAAAAACAAGTAAAAAGCAGCCACACAAAAAAGGAAGAAGAAATGTAAATTCAACAAAAACAAATTTGTATGGAAATTAGAATCCCCTATATATTAATTGAAATTTTTTAGAGATTAACCTTAATTTTGTATATTATTTACAATGGTGCCATTTTGCTGATGTGTCATCATTCACCATAATCACTCTCATTAAATATATAAAAATGGACTTATGTTACTAGATTAATCCTCTATATATTAATTGAAAAATATTTTTAGAGAGTAGATTTACTTTTTGAACTATTCACTGTGGTGCCATTTTGCTGATGTGTCACCACCTCACTTATTTTCTCATTATTTTAATACAAATTTCTTTTTTTGATTAGACTAATTACATTATATGCCTTTAACCATTTATTACTTTTAACATTTAATTTATTAAGATATAATTTATGACTAATTTCTTTATATCATTTATTTATACACAATTAAACATTTAATTTATGAAGATATTCTATTTCTTTCTATTTCTTACCAAAAATATATCATACTAATTATTTTTTTAAACATTATATTTCTTCTCTTATTTTTGTTTAAATTTAGGTTTGTAAAAAAATAAATCATCAGAACATTCATATAGTAAAACATATATAGATTTTTTTATACATGTGTTATAATTCGAATTTTTTAAAATGAATATAAATTACTCAAATGATTAATAAATATGAGTATGTTTTAAAAAGTCCCACATTGGAAATGAGGATGTGTAGATGGTTCAAAAATCATTATAAAAAGAACATAAATGATAAAAAAAAAAAACTGAAAAGCAAGAGGCTTGATTTAATAGTCATCGATATTTATAAATATTTTTTTGGTTTAATATGGTTTGTTAATAAAACCATATAAATTAACCAAATAATATAAATATTTAAACTTGATAACAAGTTAAAAATATTATATCCAAAAGTCGAAATATTAAAATAGTTTAATATGTTAAAAACAAATAATATTATAAATATTTTCTTTCTTTATGAAGAAAACATCATTTAGTTTATGAAGATATTGTCTTTCTTTCTGTTTTTTTACCAAAAATATATCATACTAATTATTTTTTAAAACACTATATTTTTTTCATATTTTTGTTTAAACTTAATTTTGTAAGAAATAAAAATCATCGTAACATCCATATAGTAAAATATATATAGATTTTTTTATACAAGTGTTATAATTTGAATTTTGTTTTTAATGAATAAAAATTACTCAAATGATTAATAATATGACTATGTTTTAAAAAGTCTCACATTGCAAATGAGGATGTGTAGATGGTTGAAAAATCATTATAAAAAGAACATAAATGATAAAAAAAACTGGAAAAGCAAAAAGATTGATTTAAATCTTTAATAGCCATCCATATTTATAAATATTTTTTTGGTTTATTATGGTTTGTTAATAGAACCATATAAATTAACCAAATAATATAAATATTTAAACTCTATAACAAGTTAAAATATTAAATCAAANTCGAAATATTAAAATAGTTTAATATGTTAAAAACAAATAATATTATAAATATTTTCTTTCTTTATGAAGAAAACATCATTTAGTTTATGAAGATATTGTCTTTCTTTCTGTTTTTTTACCAAAAATATATCATACTAATTATTTTTTAAAACACTATATTTTTTTCATATTTTTGTTTAAACTTAATTTTGTAAGAAATAAAAATCATCGTAACATCCATATAGTAAAATATATATAGATTTTTTTATACAAGTGTTATAATTTGAATTTTGTTTTTAATGAATAAAAATTACTCAAATGATTAATAATATGACTATGTTTTAAAAAGTCTCACATTGCAAATGAGGATGTGTAGATGGTTGAAAAATCATTATAAAAAGAACATAAATGATAAAAAAAACTGGAAAAGCAAAAAGATTGATTTAAATCTTTAATAGCCATCCATATTTATAAATATTTTTTTGGTTTATTATGGTTTGTTAATAGAACCATATAAATTAACCAAATAATATAAATATTTAAACTCTATAACAAGTTAAAATATTAAATCAAAAAGTCAAAATATTAAAAATAGTTTAATATGTTAAAAACAAATAATATTATAAATATTTTTTTCTTTATGAAGAAAACATCATTTAATTTATGAAGATATTGTCTTTCTTTCTATTTCTTACCCAAAATATATCATACTAATAATTTTTTTAAACACCATATTTCTTCTCTTATTTTATTTTAAACTTAGTTTTATAATAAAAAAAAATCATCACAACATCCATATAGTAAAAAAATATATAGATTTTTTTATACATGTGGTATAATTCGAATTTTTATCATTTATATAAATTACTCAAATGATTAATAAATATGAATATGTTTTAAAAAGTCCAGATTGAAAATGAGAATGTGTAGATAATTCAAAAATAATTATAAAAAACATAAATTATTAAAAAAACTATAAAAGTAAGAAGATTAATTTAATATACATCCATACATATTATTTATATATATATATATATATATATATATAACACATTAAGTTATTTTTATTTTAAACAATTTCAAAATCATCTTTAATAAAATTCTTTATTGATTTCTCATCCTGCGCAGGACGCATGTTATCACCTAGTTATATGTTATACCACTCACATTAATTTGTTGGACAATTTTTTATATCATTTATTTATACATAATTGAGCATTTAATTTATGAAGATATTCTCTCTCTTTCTATTTTTTACCAAAATATATCATATAATTATTTTTTAAAACACTTGATTTCTTTTCTTATTTTTGTTTAAACTTAGTTTTGTAAGAAAATTAATCATCACAACATTTATATAGTAAAAAATATATAGATTATTTTACATGTGTTATAATTCGAATTTTTAAAAATGAATATAAATTACTCAAATGATTAATAAATATGAGTAGGTTTTAAAAGTCCCATATTAGAACTGAGGAGGGTAGATGGTTCAAAAATCATTATAAAAAGAACATAAATGATAAAAAAAAAACTGTAAAAGCAAGAAGCTTGATTTAATAGACATTCATATATATAAATATTTTTTTGTTTAATATGCTTCGTAAATAAAACCATATAAATTAATCAAATAATATAAATATTTAAACTTGATAGCAAATTAAAAATATTATATCAAAAATCGAAATATTAAATTATATTATTCATATAAATATAAAATAAATTAAATTATTTTTTCTTTAAAAAATTTTAAAATCATTTTTAGTAAAATTATTTATAGATTTTTCATCATGCGCATAAGGCAGATTATCACCTAGTAAACATGAAAACGCAAGAGGAACAAAATGGCATCAAATTACGGTGGCTAATTAGAAATTTGTTAACATTAGTATGGGGCACGTACCCTCATTCTCATTCTCATTTTCACTTCATAGAAGATAGATCCGTCACTTTCTAAGTGTATCGAGATCTAACATAATAATAATTAAAAGATGAAACCTTTAAGAACACGACAGTCATATATAATGTGATTTATATGACATATAAAAGTACAAGTTATATTTTATTCATCAGTCAACTGTTGCAACATGTTGTTGAGATTCATTCAAGCCGCTCTACTTCTCTGATTTTTAAACTTCAACTATGGACATTATTACGGATTAGATAAAAAAACCCTTGACGGAAATATAAGAAATGCAACATTATTGATATTAGATCCAGGGCCGGTCCTGAGGAGATCCAAATGAAAAATTTGTCTTGGCCCCCAAATTTTTTACTGTTAATATGTATAGATTTTTTGACCTCCAAGCATTAAAAAAACTAATTATGTATGTATTTAAACCAGAAATGTTTATGGCCTCTTAAATCTCAGGCCGACTCTGATTAGATCACTGCTTCTTCTTTCTGTGTTTCTACTTTCTATAACATTATGGGATTAAAATTTTATTTCAAAAATAAAGTTTTACATAGCCATTTTATAATTCTAAAGTGTGGTTGGAGTACCAACCAGTTTGGAACATTATGATACTTTACGGCTGAGTTATGATACTTTGCAGCTGAGTTATGATATTTTATGGCTGAGTTATGATACCTTACGGCTGAGTTATGATACCTTGCGGCTGAGTTATGATACCTTGCGGCTGAGTTATTATTCTTTATGGCTGAGTTATGTTAACGTAGCGGCTGAGTTATGATACTTCATATAAACATAAAACACATAAACCAACAGTCATGTTCGATATTACCATATAGGGAAAAAAAAATACATGCCAACAATACTACGTAGGACAAGTTTTCGCATTATGCCCAACTAGTTTACATCGAGAACATACGTGTTGCTTCCTAGGGCGTTTATTTCCAAAGGCAACTTCCAAAAATGATTTAATCCTAGTATTATTGGGCCTTCCTGGCTGGTTTACAACAATCGGAGGCAAGCACGGTTGGATAGTTACAATTTCAGGAACAGGTAGCGCTGTATCTGAAGGCATGATTGAATCGGCATATGCGTTAACCAAATAGCCGCTCTTATAGTAAGGACTGCACAGAGATATACGAGACACACCCATATGCTCTGCAGCTGCGATTGCATGGACGCATGGTATTTTTTCGTGGTCGAAACGACGACATGTGCATCTTTTTGCATCCACATTTACAACATGCAAATATGTTTCATATGTTACCTCTACACGTAAAGCATCAATCGTTTGTACATCCATAAGTCTTGCTGCGGTGACACGGGCCTATTTACAATAAAAAAAAAATGTTAAGGCTGATTTATCAAAATAATGTCTGGTTTATGAGCATTTGACGACTGACTTATGTAAACGATTACAGCTGAGTTACCTATAACAGTTTTTCAACGCCTCGTGAGAGCGTTGTTAGCTGCGACTTCGCATCCTCTCTCCGTTCAGCAAACCATCTGGTCATCATAGTCCGTATCGATTCTAACAGTCGAACTATGGGAAGACTTCTAGCATTTGACAGTGCTTTGTTCATTGATTCCGCAATATTGGTAGTCATTAAATTGTACCTTTCACCCGGGAAATAAACACACGCCCACATTCGGACACCAGCTCTTTCGAGGTATCCATGTAGTTCAGGATGAAGCGCTTCAATCTCATTGAACGCCTCAGTAAAATCAGCCAGCCTAAAACACCTTGCCGCTTTTTTCACCAAGGGGAACAAATGTTTTCCTTTGAATTTCACCAAAATGTTCTTATACAAATGGTAAGTGCAAATTCCACGAGAAGCCAACGGATACACATTACCAATTGCTTTCCCTATTGACTTATGTCTGTCCGAGATTATCGCAAGATCCTTATCGTCAGGAATAACAACTTTCAGTTGCGTAAAAAACCAATGCCAAGAATCATCATTTTCAGTGTCAACAACACCGAACGCTATTGGGAAA
Source organism: Alliaria petiolata (assembly GCA_020283515.1). Lineage (NCBI taxonomy): Eukaryota > Viridiplantae > Streptophyta > Magnoliopsida > Brassicales > Brassicaceae > Alliaria > Alliaria petiolata. The sequence goes on along the minus strand of JAHZTW010000002.1, from coordinate 64,933,231 downwards.
ATCTGAAAATTACCATCCTGAGCTAGGGCTGTTAGAAGCGTCCCTTTGTAACTACCATGGAGAAAAGTACCGTCGACAACAACAACTTTGCGCATAAAAGGAAACCCAGCAACACTCGCACCAAAAGCAATGAACACATACTTGAATCTTCCACACTCATCAATTTGAAGAGGCGTGACTGTACCCGGATTTGCCCGTCTTATCATGTATAGGTAAGAAGGCAATTCTTTAAAACTATTCTAAGGAGTCCCCAGATCGATCTGCCTTGCAAACTTTAGCGTCCTATGTTACTTCCAATAATCCATATGTCGACACCAACATATTAATTAATCAGCCGAAATGAGAATAACTCAGCCATAATATATCTATAACTCAGCCGTAAACAACCTATAAGTTAGCCGTAAACAACCTATAAGTCAGCCATAACGTCATGATAAATCAGCCGTCAATAACCTATAACTCAGCCGGTGTGTATTAATAACTCAGCCGGAGTGTATTAATAACTCAGCCGAAATGAGAATAACCCAACCGTAACGTAATGACATTTCACACATAATATATGAATAAGTCAGCCATAAAACAATCTATAAGTCAGCCGCAAACAATCTATTACCTTTATGCTAAAATGCTTATTGATAATTATTCCGACACTGCGAGGTTTAACGGTCGGACCAACGTCACCAAGAAAGTCCTTGTAAAGAGCTCCCAAAATATCAGGTGTTGCTTGTCGTGATCGATTAGAACGTTCCGTCACAGAACATGTGTGTTCCGAATCGTATATACGAACATAGAAATGCGGCTCATCCCCTTGTTTAGATGCACGAACTCTCCAACGACATCCATCCACCCAGCAAGTCATAATCACTGTACTCGGATTTGATACTGGTACATCAAAATCAAATCCATCCCTTACCGAAAGAAGTTTCAGTCGTTTCTCCAACTCGTCTTTGCTCCCGTATCGTTGTCCTACAGCGAGGTTTAGCGAAGACATCTCCAACCTTAAAGCCTCCGAGTTCCCAATCGATCCGGTCGTTTCAATGTTCTGAGGTCTCTTCTTAGGAGGCAGAGTCGGTGAATCTTCGTCTTTCTGAGGCTCGCCGTATACAGTGAAGTTGTCATCATCAGATGACGCACCATCGGAGTCGTCGAAAACATCAAATCGGCTTGAAAATTCATCATCTTCTTCTTCGTCATCTGCTTCTTCGACATCTTCAACGTCTTCTTCGTCTCTGTTTTTACTATAATCATAACAGAAACCATCAAATCCCCCACCGTAATCTTCGTATCTAGATTCAACTTTTGAGTCAGAAGGCCGTTTCATCCTTCCTCTCGATCCATCATTCCGACTAATTTCGGTAGACTCTTTCTCCGTAAACTCCACACTGAGACGTAGCCGATCGATTTTCCATAGGCTTAGAAAACATTGCAACTGTCGATCATTGGAGACATAAACTGGTGGAGTATCATGCGACATATTTTTCATAGCCTTGTTCGAGAACATGTAGCTCAGCTTTACCTGATGGCTCAACTCCTTCAATCCGTAGTCATCGAGAACCAACTTCACAAGCTTGTCGTGCGTTGTTTCCGCATCTATCTGCACAACTCTACACCCTCTATCGTCGGTGTTAAATACATATTTGTGTTTCTTTACCCAATTACCAGAAACTACAATTACCGAAACCGGATCCATCATATATCGGAGAAAGATGAAAGAAAATGAAGAAGAACGAGGAAGACGATGACGAACAGATCTGTTCATGTGAAGAACAGACATCGACGGCGATAAAAACGATGAACACGGCGAGGAAGACGAAGAGGAAGACGACGTTTCGTATTTCTCTGTTGATGATGACATGGAAATATGCATCCGACGTCATTTTTTAATTGATGAAGTGGCAAGTAAGCCACCAAGCGATCACGTAAATTAACTGTCTTAAACCAGCCATCAAACAAAACTTTAAGTCAGTCGTAACATGAATACTATTACAGTAATTAAAAAACGAAAAAAACGGCTGCCAAATTCAGCCGTAACTCAAATGAAAATCTTTAACTCAGCCGTATCGTTTCATAAGTCAGCCGTCAAAACATGCTATTGTAGTAATTAATCTTTCGCTACCAAATCAGCCGTAATTAGGCCGAGTTTTCGTTAACCCAGCTCGTTACGGCTGAGTTATGACACTTACACGAAAATCAGCCGTAACGAAGCAATAACTCAGCCAGCCGGAGAAAGTTAATTCAGCCGTGTCGAGACAATAACTCAGCCAAATTTTGACAACTCAACCATCGGGTTATAACTCAGCCGTAACTTATGTCTGAGTTATCTCGTAAGTCAGCCGTTTTCTCATAACTCAGACATATTTCGTTAACTCAGCCGTAACGTATGTCTGAGTTATCGCGTAAGTCAGCCGTTTTCTCATAACTCAGACATATTTCTTAAATCAGCCGCAACATACCGTAACTCAGCCGTGATTGCCGCTGTAGCGCTTTACGGCTGAGTTCATTAATACACGTCAGCGATTTCTGACGTGGCGGCGCATTTTTTCTGATGTGGAATTAAAAAGTAATTGCATTCTTTGTAATTACGTTTTTTCCTATAACATGTAACAAAGGCACGCTGAGTATGGAAAATATAGGCAAAATATGATAGTAATAAAAAAAAATTTTGTATGTTTCTGGTCATATCACCTAATTTTTATGATATCTGAGTAAACTTCTCTAATTTAAAAGGATATCTGAAACTGTTTTGATAGCAATATAAACCTAATGCTATTTAGCATAAACATGTATTAATTGCATTATTATTCACAACTAATTGATCGTCCATGCAATATGTTAGTTTTTTAAAAAATGTAAAATTTATTATTTAAGAAAAATATATTTATCATGTTTGGAAATAGTTAAATAAAACATTGAAAACCAGCATTAAATCGAAAAACAGAGCATACATCATCACAAGTCCATTAAGACTATGGTTCAGCCAACCGGGAGATTACATACGATAAGCCAACGTGTGAACTGTGAACATATCTAATAAAGGTTGATATCATTGACCAATACAAGTAAATAAGTAATTCAAAATAAAATTATCTTGGTCATTCTAATGTCAAAAAAGTTTAGTCAAAGTTTGATAGCATAATTATTATATATGCATCACACTAACAACAATTATTCCAATCATTTTCAGTTTGTCCATTTTGACAGGTTTTGATCCGATCTTTCGATCTAAATTTTGTATCTCATATCTGAATCCGTTAAAATAAATACATATTTGAGACAATTTAATATATTTCAGCTGGTGCGGGAATAGATTAGATAGTATTTGAGGTATTCGAATTATCCATTTGGGTAATTCTACTTTTGAAATCACAAAAAGATTATCAAAAATACTTCAAAGTTCAAATTATCCAAATTCTTAAAACAAGTATGTATACTCCAAGATTAACCAAATTTTTTTGATTTAATGTATATCTAAAGATTCTAAAAAATTATTTGATTCATCGATTTGTTCATATCAGTCAAACTAAATGTTGCAAACGGTGACATCCTCATATCGCTGATTTTTCATTTTTACTTCGAATCATTTAGCTGAATTATTGGTGGCTATACATTTATCTCTTAATAATAGCAAGTTCACTTAAGAGTTTGTATGGTTGCTTCTTTCTTAATTGTTATTAAAAGACTGGGGTTGTAATCTTTGATGGGTCTCTTCTTTAAAACGAAATACACACACGCATTATGAGTTGGCAGAAAATAAAAACGAAATACACACGCATGCATCTAGGAATATTAGTTAAAGTTACAAAAATAGTGTCTCACAACCTAAGTAATATTAAGCCGTTGACCCCAAAAAAAAGAAAAATGTCCCACCACCACTATATAAGAGTAAATCATACTATAAATAAATAACAAACTAAAAAGGAAAAATCAATAATGCAAAACATAACAATTATACTCGACAACAGCGTTCCCTGTCTTGATATCAAACACATGCGTTCTTGCCTGAACATAACCCCTAGCAAATCGGAAAAGTCCACTTCCTCCGATCACCGGCATCTCCCTCACCTTATCAAACACCGAATTTCTTCCGAAAACTGTGATTGTGCTTCCATTGTATTTCCCCTCCGAAATCGCGAAATTCATAGCCATCAACAATCCAACCTCTTCTTTGGATGCGGCTGCATAAAACCCTTGTGCCCTTCCCACCATTTTGGAGCTTAATTTCGGAGTGAGCGTTAAAGGGTTATCGATCATACGCGTAAGGCCGAAACCCGTTGCTCCGGTGTAGTTTTTCGGAGGATTCATGATTTGGACCGAAGTCGGATCCTTGCCGTCCAAGATATCATGCCAATATACTCTGAAATGAGTTAGTTTTTCTTTCTTGTGACGCAAGAAATCACGTTCGAATGTTTCTCCTGTGACCGAAATTAGGACGAGAGCCAGGGTTAGAGAAGAGAGAAGAAAGAAAATAAAAGTGGCCATGGTGGAGAGGATGACTTTAGTGAGTTTTGTGGGTTACAATTTCAATTTTATGGGTTGATATAGACACTATTATATATGGCAGAGGACCTTCTAGAAAGTGTGAACGGTCGTGTTCATGTGTAATGATTTTTGGAGTTGGTGTACCAACTCCAACTCATTGAAAATAATGTCGGTAGCTTTCTAGAAGAGTAGTTAAATTAAATAATCTTACTAAGAACATATGGAAGTTCAAAAAAAAAAAACATATGGAATATAAAAATAAATAAATGATAAGTTATATTTTTTAACTTTTTATTTTTTGCTCATTTTTTTTGAACTTAAGAGTTTGACTTGTTTAAAATTTAGAAATTAACATATAAATTATACAGGGTAAGTACACAATTTAATTTTTGGTGACATATAAATTATCACCAATTATTTTAAAATCAATTCAGTAGGCCCTTTAACCAAAAAAAAAAAAAAAATCAATTCAGTATAATTTTTTATGTATGTTTTTGCATTTTCTATTTTTTTTTCTTCAAAAAAATGATTTGATTCATCGATTTGCTCATGTCAAGTCAGACTAAACGTTGCGAACAGTGGTTTTGTTTATCATCAGCCTCAACTCATGTCAAGATGTCATGTTTACAGTGTGGTTAGAGATAAAAACATAATATATGTTCTATCTCCAACAAGTATGGAACAAAAACCAACATAGTCACGTGCTCATGTTTATTTTTCTTGTTAGAAAACCCGGATTTCCAGATGCCCTATGGATTAGTCTGTGTTTCGGCTTGGGATTCTCTCGGTTAACAAAAGGAAAGTATTTTCGATCGAATTCGCCTCCCCGATTAACTCTCACGTGTTTATGTCACATGAAAAGAAAATCCGGATACATATTTACGGAGGTCATATAATAATTTTTAATACTAGAATAACGACAAAAAAATTATAATAATAATATATTTTTGTTGTAAAAAGTCATCAAATGAAGGAGGCGTGCAAAACATTTATCAAAATATGCGGCGTCAAATATAAACGAAAGTGGAGCCCACCATCACTATGCGCGCACAGTAAATTTCTCTTTTTCTCTTCTATATAAACGAACGATTTCGTTCATTTGTAAACACACCAAAAAACATTCAAATATAATACAAACATCTCTCTTATCTATCTTACCAGTACTTTCTTCTTTTACGGGTAATAAATTTTTGTCTTTATTAATATGTATCTATACGATAAATCATATAGTTATTATTATAACACGNAATACAAACATCTCTCTTATCTATCTTACCAGTACTTTCTTCTTTTACGGGTAATAAATTTTTGTCTTTATTAATATGTATCTATACGATAAATCATATAGTTATTATTATAACAATTTTAAAGATATATTTTACATTCATTCGTATACTAGAATTACTGTTTCATTTGTTATTGTATTAACTTGTTTTTCAATAATAATAAAAAAGACAATTGCTTAAAAATGCATCACAATGACGTCTTCACAATACTTGTCGCTCTTATCGTGGTAATCTTGAATTGAGAAGTTAAACACTTCCTTTTTGTTTTTTTTATTAATAGAAATAATTAGATTTAGGTAATTAATGGTTTCATTTTCTTTCTTTTTTGGTCAAAATGGGTTTCCTTTATTTTAAAGTTATTTGTGATGATTATTAAGATAAAAATTTTAAATATTTAATATATTTATTTGAACATAGTTAAACTAAAATTTTAGAGGGGTCAATAATTATTTTTAAAATGGTTCAATTAAAAGGTATTTAACAAAAGTTTAGCTATTTTTGCAAAATTCATATGGGTCATTTGACCCCCCTGCTACCATGCTGCCTCCGCCACTGGATACATACAATTGTGATTCTTAAACTTGATTAGTGGTGGTCCCAGAAAATATTTTTATTTGGGTCATAAACTAATTTTAATATTGTTATTGCCATAAAATAAAACAAAAAATTCTGCTATGTATGAATTAGGGGGTGGAAGGTTCAAGCAAAGTAAACTTAACCAGCTGAGCCACTATTTGTTACCATTATTGTTTAAAACTTTAACATCTTATATTTAACCGGGGGTCAGATGACCATCCTTCTCTCTTCCGCCTCTGATGATTATATCTATTTGTCATAACTCTAAGTTTTGTCTAGTATTTTTTCAATAATAAATATTTTAGATAAAATTACTTAGAATTGCATCTCTTAATCATAACATGTATTATCATTTTTCGTCATTCGAATTCAAATCAGTATAATATATTATTGACAAAAAAATATTTTATATGAATAAATGCAAACAAAATTGTATTTATCACGTTTATAGTCTTACAAAATTTGATTAGAAAATGTTAAACTATTACTATAATTCATTTTATCATTATGATTTCTATATCTTTACATATTTCTTTTTTTCTAAACTGCTTGTAAGACTCATCCAAGCTAGAAAATTCTTTAGAGATTTCTCTAGGGTTAGGCCGATGGAGATAACATAATTCTCTTTGAGATTTTTATTCTCTAACAATTACAACATGAATTAAGATGTAAGGTTTAGAGATACGGATTTGGTTTTCATTATTTTTCTATTAATCTGCAGATGAGGTACATGAGCAACATCAGATGAAAAACTTGAAAGAGAATCATGGAAAATCTGAAAACGGGTACAACTTCGAGAGTATATCACTAAATGTAAGAAAGCAGATAAACATGATGTGTGCCGCTGTCCAGTAATCCCTCAGGATAATATTAACCCGTTGTAGAAGTTACAAAATGTTAAAAGTTGAACATTAAGTGTCACATTGAACATTGGAGCCCAAAGGAATAAATTAAACAAAAGTTGGTATTATATGTTGTGATATACAGTGTTGACATATCAGCCCACCCTTTATTGGTCCATCTTAATTATTTATTTACAAAAACCACGAAATAACACAAATAAATAATAATTTAACTATTAAAATAAATAGAATTCATTTAATTTAAATTTAAATATTTTAAAAATTAATATAACATAAATATAAAGTAAATAAAATTCAAAATTAATTTAAAAACATCATAAGCGTATAAATACTATATAATACAACATTTTAAATGCATCATTCTATTTTTTAGGTAATTTAATCCTCATGATTTCCAAAGAAATAAAGATAATTTCATTTAAATGCAAATGAAAAAAAGAGAAAATTATGAGACTGGATAAGTTAAGAAGTTAACTCCAACCTATAAAATCATAAAACACAAAAAAATATTCAATAAACAATTGAGAAGATAACAAATTAGATAAAAATAGAGAAAATATGAAAAATATAGAAAAAGAATGAATACAAGAAAATATACAAAATTTTAAAACATGAAAAAATGTGATGGATTCAATCAAAGATATATATAAAGAAAACTTCAAAATGGTAAACAGAGAAAAGTTAGAAATTATAGTTTAATGCAAGTGAAGAAAAAAAAAGTTATGAGACTAAATAAGTTAAAAAATTAACTCCAACCTATAAAATTATAAGATATAAAAAATATTGACTAAACAATGGAAAAAATAACAAATTATATAAAAACAGAGATAGAGAGAAGAAGAAAAAATAGAGAAAAATGGATACAAAACTATACAAAATATTAAAACATGAAAAAGGAGATTGATTCAATAAAAAAAAATATAAAAATAAAACTTCAAAATGGTAATTTGAGAAAAGTTAGAAATTATTATAATATTAAAATTTAGACGAATGAAAAGAATATGAAAACTGAAAAAGAAATAAATATTAATGAAATATATTACAAAGATCATCAAAAGAATGTAAAAAATACAAATTTATAAAGAAGCAAGAGAAAATCGATAGTCAAATTAAAGATCTAAGAACATATTATTTAAAACTTAAATTAAAATAAGATCCGTGCATAGTGTGGGTTCTCTCAAAGTATAATTAAAAAGTAAACTTGATTCATTTTTATTTTATCACTATAAGATACAAAAAAATCATAAACTTGATCTTAGGAAGGAGGATACTTATTTTGACAAACGTCTTTGAAGATATGAATAGCGTAAGTTTTGCCAGGATAAACAAGCACGAAGCAATCATCAGGGTGTATCGATCTCACTACTGTGCAACAATCTTGTCTTAGCCATCTGAAATCTGCACTGGACGCTAATCTTATCGAATCAAAACATCCCGGCATGTTTTCTATTGCCGTTGTCGGACAGTAATTCGGGTCCCGCGCTTCAGATTGTCTAAAAATCGATGCCGAGATTAGAGCTAACAAGAAAAACATCACTTTGATTTGTTTTAGTGTCATTTTTTAGAAGATTCATAAAAAAATGGGTTTGCGAATTTGGATAGTGTGGAGTTGAAGTCTTTGTTTCAGTGAATAAATAAAGACAAAAATTATATTATATGGAATGTGGGGAATTTTTTCATACAAAAGGTTGACTATAGTAAATTTTTGGAAAGCTTATATATATGGTTGACTGACAAATAGTTAGGAGATTCGCAGTCATTTTATAAGGAAATCATTAAACATTAAGAAATAAAATAAACTATATCTTTGAATATTAAGAAATTATTCAAAGAAAATCATTAAATATTAAGAAATTAGTAAAGTGTATATCATATCCATCTTTGAATACTCAGAATTCTATCAATGTAAAAAAAAATCGAAATTTTCTAGATGAAAACTAATATTTGTATATCTTATATCTTTTTAACAATCATTTGCATTATTTTATCTATGCTTCTAAAATCATATATATATCATTTAAACTGCACAATTTTGTTTTAAAAAAAATGCTTGTCTTGTATAGCAAGAAGGCCTAAAATTTAGAATAAATGTAATTGGTTTAGTGTAATATCATTACAAAATTATAATAGCTATTTTATAGTCTATAAATTATGGAATAATATGCTGCTTGATAAATATTGTGAGCATGCTTGAGATTTAAATAAAGAAGAAAAATGAAGTATATGAGAATGTATCTTTCAGGTTTTTTAAACGTCTGGGAGATTCTAGATTCAATTTTGTGTTTAGCTATACTTTTTTTGGGTCAAAAGTTTAGTTATTACATATTCGGTGATAAATACACTTGGGTTTTAAATAAACACTAGGTGATAACCCGCGTGTACACGCGGGATTACATTTTATTTATATATTTTTAGATTTGTAATGATTATATCATTTTGTTTTAAATATATTAATTGAATAGTTTTAAAGTTGTTGACTAAATAAATATTGTTAAAAAATTAAAATATTCACTCTTTCGCTTATAGTTTTAAATATTATTTTTATTTAATTTTTTTTCATACTAAAATTCTCCTTATATTTCTTTGTCTTGAGCTTGTAAAAAAGAAGAATAATTTCTTTTCAAACCAAATAACTTAAGTTTACAAAAGTGATATGAAATAAATCGGTAATCGATTATAACTCTGGAAACAAAAATAATCACTTAAAAAAAAGATAAAAATTGTTTGATGTCACCTAAACTCAGCAGTTTAAAAGAGAGAAAAGAATATGTAAAGAAATAGAAATCCTAATGTTAAAACGAATGTTAACCAATATGTAAGTGTTGTTAAATATTTCGGTGACACATAGATTAAAGAGAAAATTTGGGAAAATACATCAACACTAGTTTATAATTTGAAAACTACATCTTTATTATTTTTTAATTTTTTAGAATTAATTATATATGAAAAGGCTAAATTAACCTTATTTTGAATTCTTATAATTTAAAATTAATTAATAAAATTAAAATAAAATAATATTTTGAAACTAAAGAATATATATTTAGAATTTACTTTATTTATAAATTCTAAAATCTTAATTTTATACTAATCTATAGAATATTCTATAAAAATATATTTTTTCATAGGAAAAAAAAAATCATAAGATTTTTATATATTATATACTTATCTATAGATTATTCTATTAAAACTAGTTTTAAATTTGTATAGACATTTCTCAAATATTAATTTTTATCTGATTTAAGATTTATCTAATTGAAATATTTATATAAATATATAATTTAGAGAAAACCCTAAGATTTACTAATTAAATATTTCTCATATATTTAATTTTTGATTTTGATTTTAATTTATAAAAATATGTATTATTATAATCTGGTCAAAATAGTCTTTTTATTTATCAATAAATTTAGTAATAAAAAAAAATTAAAGCAGTGTATTTTTCAAATTACAAAAGTTAATTAGGGTACATTTCCAATTGCCCCTAGATTAAAACTAATTGAAAAAATATAGAAAACCTGGCCTTTTGTGTTCAAGAAGCAAGAGAAAATCGATAGTCAAATTAAAGATCTAAGAACATATTATTTAAAACTTAAATTAAAATAAGATCTGTGCATACTGTGGGTTCTCTCAAAGTATAATTAAAAAGTAAACTTGATTCATTTTTATTTTATCACTATAAGATACACAAAAATCATAAACTTGATCCTAGGTAGGAGGATACTTATTTTGACAAACGTCTTTGAAGATATGAATAGCGTAAGCTTTGCCAGGATAAACAAGCACGAAGCAATCATCAGGGTGTATCGATCTCACTACTGTGCAACAATCTTGTCTTAGCCATCTGAAATCTGCACCTGACGCTAATCTTATCGAATCAAAACATCCCGGCATGTTTTCTATTGCNCATCTCTCTTATCTATCTTACCAGTACTTTCTTCTTTTACGGGTAATAAATTTTTGTCTTTATTAATATGTATCTATACGATAAATCATATAGTTATTATTATAACAATTTTAAAGATATATTTTACATTCATTCGTATACTAGAATTACTGTTTCATTTGTTATTGTATTAACTTGTTTTTCAATAATAATAAAAAAGACAATTGCTTAAAAATGCATCACAATGACGTCTTCACAATACTTGTCGCTCTTATCGTGGTAATCTTGAATTGAGAAGTTAAACACTTCCTTTTTGTTTTTTTTATTAATAGAAATAATTAGATTTAGGTAATTAATGGTTTCATTTTCTTTCTTTTTTGGTCAAAATGGGTTTCCTTTATTTTAAAGTTATTTGTGATGATTATTAAGATAAAAATTTTAAATATTTAATATATTTATTTGAACATAGTTAAACTAAAATTTTAGAGGGGTCAATAATTATTTTTAAAATGGTTCAATTAAAAGGTATTTAACAAAAGTTTAGCTATTTTTGCAAAATTCATATGGGTCATTTGACCCCCCTGCTACCATGCTGCCTCCGCCACTGGATACATACAATTGTGATTCTTAAACTTGATTAGTGGTGGTCCCAGAAAATATTTTTATTTGGGTCATAAACTAATTTTAATATTGTTATTGCCATAAAATAAAACAAAAAATTCTGCTATGTATGAATTAGGGGGTGGAAGGTTCAAGCAAAGTAAACTTAACCAGCTGAGCCACTATTTGTTACCATTATTGTTTAAAACTTTAACATCTTATATTTAACCGGGGGTCAGATGACCATCCTTCTCTCTTCCGCCTCTGATGATTATATCTATTTGTCATAACTCTAAGTTTTGTCTAGTATTTTTTCAATAATAAATATTTTAGATAAAATTACTTAGAATTGCATCTCTTAATCATAACATGTATTATCATTTTTCGTCATTCGAATTCAAATCAGTATAATATATTATTGACAAAAAAATATTTTATATGAATAAATGCAAACAAAATTGTATTTATCACGTTTATAGTCTTACAAAATTTGATTAGAAAATGTTAAACTATTACTATAATTCATTTTATCATTATGATTTCTATATCTTTACATATTTCTTTTTTTCTAAACTGCTTGTAAGACTCATCCAAGCTAGAAAATTCTTTAGAGATTTCTCTAGGGTTAGGCCGATGGAGATAACATAATTCTCTTTGAGATTTTTATTCTCTAACAATTACAACATGAATTAAGATGTAAGGTTTAGAGATACGGATTTGGTTTTCATTATTTTTCTATTAATCTGCAGATGAGGTACATGAGCAACATCAGATGAAAAACTTGAAAGAGAATCATGGAAAATCTGAAAACGGGTACAACTTCGAGAGTATATCACTAAATGTAAGAAAGCAGATAAACATGATGTGTGCCGCTGTCCAGTAATCCCTCAGGATAATATTAACCCGTTGTAGAAGTTACAAAATGTTAAAAGTTGAACATTAAGTGTCACATTGAACATTGGAGCCCAAAGGAATAAATTAAACAAAAGTTGGTATTATATGTTGTGATATACAGTGTTGACATATCAGCCCACCCTTTATTGGTCCATCTTAATTATTTATTTACAAAAACCACGAAATAACACAAATAAATAATAATTTAACTATTAAAATAAATAGAATTCATTTAATTTAAATTTAAATATTTTAAAAATTAATATAACATAAATATAAAGTAAATAAAATTCAAAATTAATTTAAAAACATCATAAGCGTATAAATACTATATAATACAACATTTTAAATGCATCATTCTATTTTTTAGGTAATTTAATCCTCATGATTTCCAAAGAAATAAAGATAATTTCATTTAAATGCAAATGAAAAAAAGAGAAAATTATGAGACTGGATAAGTTAAGAAGTTAACTCCAACCTATAAAATCATAAAACACAAAAAAATATTCAATAAACAATTGAGAAGATAACAAATTAGATAAAAATAGAGAAAATATGAAAAATATAGAAAAAGAATGAATACAAGAAAATATACAAAATTTTAAAACATGAAAAAATGTGATGGATTCAATCAAAGATATATATAAAGAAAACTTCAAAATGGTAAACAGAGAAAAGTTAGAAATTATAGTTTAATGCAAGTGAAGAAAAAAAAAGTTATGAGACTAAATAAGTTAAAAAATTAACTCCAACCTATAAAATTATAAGATATAAAAAATATTGACTAAACAATGGAAAAAATAACAAATTATATAAAAACAGAGATAGAGAGAAGAAGAAAAAATAGAGAAAAATGGATACAAAACTATACAAAATATTAAAACATGAAAAAGGAGATTGATTCAATAAAAAAAAATATAAAAATAAAACTTCAAAATGGTAATTTGAGAAAAGTTAGAAATTATTATAATATTAAAATTTAGACGAATGAAAAGAATATGAAAACTGAAAAAGAAATAAATATTAATGAAATATATTACAAAGATCATCAAAAGAATGTAAAAAATACAAATTTATAAAGAAGCAAGAGAAAATCGATAGTCAAATTAAAGATCTAAGAACATATTATTTAAAACTTAAATTAAAATAAGATCCGTGCATAGTGTGGGTTCTCTCAAAGTATAATTAAAAAGTAAACTTGATTCATTTTTATTTTATCACTATAAGATACAAAAAAATCATAAACTTGATCTTAGGAAGGAGGATACTTATTTTGACAAACGTCTTTGAAGATATGAATAGCGTAAGTTTTGCCAGGATAAACAAGCACGAAGCAATCATCAGGGTGTATCGATCTCACTACTGTGCAACAATCTTGTCTTAGCCATCTGAAATCTGCACTGGACGCTAATCTTATCGAATCAAAACATCCCGGCATGTTTTCTATTGCCGTTGTCGGACAGTAATTCGGGTCCCGCGCTTCAGATTGTCTAAAAATCGATGCCGAGATTAGAGCTAACAAGAAAAACATCACTTTGATTTGTTTTAGTGACATTTTTTAGAAGATTCATAAAAAAATGGGTTTGCGAATTTGGATAGTGTGGAGGTGAAGTCTATGTTTCAGTGAATAAATAAAGACAAAAATTATATTATATGGAATGTGGGGAATTTTTTCATACAAAAGGTTGACTATAGTAAATTTTTGGAAAGCTTATATATATGGTTGACTGACAAATAGTTAGGAGATTCGCAGTCATTTTATAAGGAAATCATTAAACATTAAGAAATAAAATAAACTATATCTTTGAATATTAAGAAATTATTCAAAGAAAATCATTAAATATTAAGAAATTAGTAAAGTGTATATCATATCCATCTTTGAATACTCAGAATTCTATCAATGTAAAAAAAAATCGAAATTTTCTAGATGAAAACTAATATTTGTATATCTTATATCTTTTTAACAATCATTTGCATTATTTTATCTATGCTTCTAAAATCATATATATATCATTTAAACTGCACAATTTTGTTTTAAAAAAAATGCTTGTCTTGTATAGCAAGAAGGCCTAAAATTTAGAATAAATGTAATTGGTTTAGTGTAATATCATTACAAAATTATAATAGCTATTTTATAGTCTATAAATTATGGAATAATATGCTGCTTGATAAATATTGTGAGCATGCTTGAGATTTAAATAAAGAAGAAAAATGAAGTATATGAGTTTGTATCTTTCAGGTTTTTTTAAACGTCTAGGAGATTCTAGATTCAATTTTGTGTTTAGCTATACTTTTTTTGGGTCAAAAGTTTAGTTATTACATATTCGGTGATAAATACACTTGGGTTTTAAATAAACACTAGGTGATAACCCGCGTGTACACGCGGGATTACATTTTATTTATATATTTTTAGATTTGTAATGATTATATCATTTTGTTTTAAATATATTAATTGAATAGTTTTAAAGTTGTTGACTAAATAAATATTGTTAAAAAATTAAAATATTCACTCTTTCGCTTATAGTTTTAAATATTATTTTTATTTAATTTTTTTTCATACTAAAATTCTCCTTATATTTCTTTGTCTTGAGCTTGTAAAAAAGAAGAATAATTTCTTTTCAAACCAAATAACTTAAGTTTACAAAAGTGATATGAAATAAATCGGTAATCGATTATAACTCTGGAAACAAAAATAATCACTTAAAAAAAAGATAAAAATTGTTTGATGTCACCTAAACTCAGCAGTTTAAAAGAGAGAAAAGAATATGTAAAGAAATAGAAATCCTAATGTTAAAACGAATGTTAACCAATATGTAAGTGTTGTTAAATATTTCGGTGACACATAGATTAAAGAGAAAATTTGGGAAAATACATCAACACTAGTTTATAATTTGAAAACTACATCTTTATTATTTTTTAATTTTTTAGAATTAATTATATATGAAAAGACTAAATTAACTTTATTTTGAATTCTTATAATTTAAAATTAATTAATAAAATTAAAATAAAATAATATTTTGAAACTAAAGAATATATATTTAGAATTTACTTTATTTATAAATTCTAAAATCTTAATTTTATACTAATCTATAGAATATTCTATAAAAATATATTTTTTCATAGGAAAAAAAAAATCATAAGATTTTTATATATTATATACTTATCTATAGATTATTCTATTAAAACTAGTTTTAAATTTGTATAGACATTTCTCAAATATTAATTTTTATCTGATTTAAGATTTATCTAATTGAAATATTTATATAAATATATAATTTAGAGAAAACCCTAAGATTTACTAATTAAATATTTCTCATATATTTAATTTTTGATTTTGATTTTAATTTATAAAAATATGTATTATTATAATCTGGTCAAAATAGTCTTTTTATTTATCAATAAATTTAGTAATAAAAAAAAATTAAAGCAGTGTATTTTTCAAATTACAAAAGTTAATTAGGGTACATTTCCAATTGCCCCTAGATTAAAACTAATTGAAAAAATATAGAAAACCTGGCCTTTTGTGTTCAAGAAGCAAGAGAAAATCGATAGTCAAATTAAAGATCTAAGAACATATTATTTAAAACTTAAATTAAAATAAGATCTGTGCATACTGTGGGTTCTCTCAAAGTATAATTAAAAAGTAAACTTGATTCATTTTTATTTTATCACTATAAGATACACAAAAATCATAAACTTGATCCTAGGTAGGAGGATACTTATTTTGACAAACGTCTTTGAAGATATGAATAGCGTAAGCTTTGCCAGGATAAACAAGCACGAAGCAATCATCAGGGTGTATCGATCTCACTACTGTGCAACAATCTTGTCTTAGCCATCTGAAATCTGCACCTGACGCTAATCTTATCGAATCAAAACATCCCGGCATGTTTTCTATTTCCGTTATCGGACAGTAATTCGGGTCCCGCGCTTCAGATTGTCTAAAAATCGATGCCGAGATTAGAGCTAACAAGAAAAACATCACTTTGATTTGTTTTAGTGTCATTTTTTAGAAGATTCATAAAAAAATGGTTTTGCGAATTTGGATAGTGTGGAGTTGAAGTCTTTGTTTCAGTGAATAAATAAAGACAAAAATTATATTATATGGAATGTAGGGAATTTTTTCGTACAAAAGGTTGACTGTAGTATATTTTTGGAAAGCTTATATACATGGTTGACTGACAACTAGTTAGGAGTTTCGCAGTCATTTTATAAGGAAATCATTAAACATTAAGAAATCAAATAAATCATATCTTTGAATATTAAAAAATTATTCAAAGAAAATCATTAAATATTAAGAAATTAATAAAGCGCATATCATCTCCATCTTTGAATAATCAGAATTCATTCAATGTAAAAAATAAATCGAAATTTTCTAGATGAAAACTAATATTTGTATACCTTATATCTTTTTAACGATCATTTTCATTCTTTGATCTATGCTTCTAAAATCACATATATATCATTTCAACTGCACAATTTGTTTTAAAAAAATGCTTGTCTTGTATAGCAAGAAGGCCTAAAATTTAGAACCAATGTAATTAATTTAGTATAATATCATTTACAATAATTGGTACAACATTATAATAGCTATTTATAGTCTATAAATTATGGAATAATATGGTGCTTGATAAATATTGTGAGCATGCTTGAGATTTAAATAAAGAAGAAAAATGAAATATATGAGTATGTATCTTTCAGGTTTTTTTAAACGTCTAGGAGATTCTAGATTCAATTTTGTGTTTAGCTATACTTTTTTGGGTCAAAAGTTTAGTTATTACATATTCGGTGTTAAATACACTTGAGTTTTAAATAAAAGGTAATTAGGACAATCTTTTCTATGTATATCTGGAATTAATTGACATTAAGTTGGGAAAAAGGAACCAATTGGGGGCATTTTTTTTTTTTGAACCAACGCGGACAAAACATTTTTTAAGTATGGGGGCTTTTTCAAATATGAAGAATGTATAATGCAAAACTGTATAACTTGAATGACACAAGAATATTAAAAAGGTATGTTCCCAAATATGAATGATGGATCCATGTGAAGATACTCAGCCGAATTATAGTTCAACAAATTTGAAGAATGCATCTCAGGATATGAAGAATGCATCTCAAGAGAGATGGTGGGCTTGGTATACGAACATCTCGGGATATGAACAAGGCGTTGTTAGCGAAACTTGGATGGCGGTTATTGCAAGATCAGAACAGTTTATGGGCACGAGTAGTTCGGAGGAAGTACAGACTTACTGAGGTCACGGATACGCGGTGGAGGATAGCAAAGGGAACATGGTCCTCAACGTGGCGGAGCCTAATGATGGGGATGAGAGATGTGACTTTGCCGGGGTTAAAATGGTTAGTTGGGGACGGGAATACGATTAGATTCTGGCAGGATAGATGGTTAACAGACAAGACACTGGTGGAGCAGGCAGTAGGGGAGATCCCCGAACATATGTTGGCATTACGGGTACGAGACTTCTGGTTAACCGGCAGGGGATGGAATTTCACTCAACTTGAGCCATACATATCGACGGAGATTATACTCCGGATGGGAGCATTGGTGTTGGATGAGGTGACCGGAGCAAGAGATCGTCTATCATGGGGGGAGCATCAGGATGGCATATTTACAGTTAAATCTGCCTATGCCTCGCTTACCAGAGATTTGACACCTAGGCCGAACATGAATCACATCTTTGATCGGGTTTGGAAAGTTATAGCTCCGGAAAGAGTGCGAATGTTTCTATGGCTAACTGTGCACCAAGTACTAATGACGGATATGGAGAGGATGAGAAGACACTTAAGTAACACAAGCATATGCCAGGTATGCAAAGGTGGGGAGGAATCTATTTTACATATACTCCGAGATTGTCCGGCGATGGAGGGAATTTGGAGGCGTATTGTCCCAACGGACAAGCGTCGCTCTTTCTTTGAGATGTCTCTGCTCGAATGGATATATGGCAACCTAGGGGATTCGAGTGTGGTGGGAAGTAGTCATTGGTCCACTTTATTCGCAATGACAGTATGGTGGGGGTGAAAATGGAGGTGTGGAAATATTTTTGGCACAGTTATAAAATGCAGAGACAGGACAAGGTTTATAAAAGATTTATCAAGCGAGGTTGTCATGGCGCATCAGAAAATCCGGGGGAATGCAGACATAAGTGTAAATGAGGAGCGGTTAATATCGTGGAGTGTCCCAAGTGTAGGCTGGATCAAGCTAAACATGGGCGGAGCATCACACGGAAACCCGGGGTTAGCGACGGCGGGGGGTGTGCTACGAGATACTAGCGGAGCCTGGTGTGGTGGCTTCGCGCTAAATATTGGAATATGCTCAGCCCCACTGGCAGAACTGTGGGGTGTGTATTATGGGTTCTACATAGCTTGGGAAAGAAAAGCAACGCATGTGGTCTTGGAGATTGATTCGCAATTAGTGGTGGGGTTTCTTACGAAGGGGATCAGTGCTTGTCATCCCCTTTCCTTCCTAGTACGCTTGTGCTATGGCTTGTTATCGAAGGACTGGACAGTCTGTGTGACTCACGTGTATAGGGAGGCTAATCGCTTAGCGGACGGGTTAGCTAACTATGCGTTTCTTTTGCTTTTAGATTTTCATTCTTTTGATGTTGTTCCGGATAGCATGACTTCGATTTTGGTAGAGGACCTTAACGGATCTTCGTGGCCTCGTACTAATCGTTTGTAAGGTGTTTGTTTTTTCTTAATAAATTGGGGGATTAATTGATCCCCTATCTCCTAAAAAAAATCTCTAATCATATAGAAGAACTAAATATAACTTTTTGCAGATTAGTAGATATAAATAATTTATAGGATGCTTGAAGTAGAATTGTGATCCCGCATGCTAAAGATACAATAGTTAATCGTGAATGTAATGCATGTAGAATAATAATTTTAGATTTGGAAACAAATAAATCTTATACTTGTAAACTCTTCTCTAGATTGAACGCCAATTATTGAAAAATTAATATAAGTGAATGCTTGATAAAGACAAAAGCATACAGTAATACCATTTTTTTTTTTTTAAAAGTGAATGCTTGATAACTGATAAGGTTCAGAAAAAAAAAAGGCTCCAGAAATTAATTTAGATTTTTGTCAGAAAAACTTCCGATTGTAGAAAAAGGAAACANAGTTTATGGGCATGAGTAGTTCGGAGGAAGTACAGACTTACTGAGGTCACGGATACGCGGTGGAGGATAGCAAAGGGAACATGGTCCTCAACGTGGCGGAGCCTAATGATGGGGATGAGAGATGTGACTTTGCCGGGGTTAAAATGGTTAGTTGGGGACGGGAATACGATTAGATTCTGGCAGGATAGATGGTTAACAGACAAGACACTGGTGGAGCAGGCAGTAGGGGAGATCCCCGAAAATATGTTGGCATTACGGGTACGAGACTTCTGGTTAAACGGCAGGGGATGGAATTTCACTCAACTTGAGCCATACATATCGACGAAGATTATACTCCAGATGGGAGCATTGGTGTTGGATGAGGTGACCGGAGCAAGAGATCGTCTATCATGGGGGGAGCATCAAGATGGCATATATACAGTTAAATCTGCCTATGCCTCGCTTACCAGAGATTTGACACCTAGGCCGAACATGAATCACATCTTTGATCGGGTTTGGAAAGTTATAGCTCCGGAAAGAGTGCGAATGTTTCTATGGCTAACTGTGCACCAAGTACTAATGACGGATATGGAGAGGATGAAACGACACTTAAGTAACACAAGCATATGCCAGGTATGTAAAGGTGGGGAGGAATCCATTTTACATATACTCCGAGATTGTCCGGCGATGGAGGCAATTTGGAGGCGTATCGTCCCAACGGGCAAGCGTCGTTCTTTCTTTGAGATGTCTCTGCTCGAATGGATATATGGCAACCTAGGGGATTCGAGTGTGGTGGGAAGTAGTCCTTGGTCGACTTTGTTTGCAATGGCAGTATGTTGGGGGTGGAAATGGAGGTGTGGAAATATTTTTGGCACAGTTATGAAATGCAGAGACAGGACAAGGTTTATAAAGGATTTATCAAGCGAGGTTGTCATGGCGCATCAGAAAATCCGGGGGAATGCAGACACAAGTGTAAGTGAGGAGCGGTTAATTTCGTGGAGTTTCCCAAGTGTAGGCTGGATCAAGCTAAACACGGACGGAGCATCCCACGGAAACCCGGGGTTAGCGACGGCGGGGGGTGTGCTACGAGATACTAGCGGAGACTGGTGTGGTGGCTTCGCGCTAAATATTGGAATATGCTCAGCCCCACTGGCGGAACTGTGGGGTGTGTATTATGGGCTCTACATAGCTTGGAAAAGAAGAGCGACGCATGTGGTCTTGGAGATTGATTCGAAATTAGTGGTGGGGTTTCTTACGAAGGGAATCAGTGCTTGTCACCCCCTTTCCTTCCTAGTACGCTTGTGCTATGGCTTGTTATCGAAGGACTGGACAGTCCGTGTGACTCACGTGTATAGGGAGGCTAATCGCCTAGCGGACGGGTTAGCTAACTATGCGTTTCTTTTACCTCTAGGCTTTCATTCTTTTGATGTTGTTCCGGATAGTGTGACTTCAATCTTGGCAGAGGACCTTAACGGATCTTCATGGTCTCGTACTATTTGTTTGTAAGGTGTTTGTTTTTTCTTAATAAATTGGGGGATTAATTGATCCCCTATCTCCTACCAAAAAAAAAATTTGAAGAATGCATTATTAAAAAGAGGTATGTTCCCAAATATGAATGGCTAATGTATGGGGGCTTTTTTAGTATGGGGGCTTTTTCACATTTGAAGAATGTATAATGCAAATATGTATAACTTGAAAGACGCAAGAATATTAAAAAGAGGTATGTTCCCAAATATAAATGACTGGGCAAAAATACATGGATTTTTGTTGGGTGTGGCTTTTATTAACAATAACAACAGTACTTTGATTCTTTGTTTTTTCATTAGATCATTAAAAGATACAAAAACGTTAATTATAAAGGTGAGCTAGCAGGGACATGACTCAGACAAATTTTTTTGAACGTCTTAATAGGGCAAGCTCTGCCAGGATAAACAAGCAAAAGGCAAGTATCAGAAAGCGTTGAGAACACTGTTCTGCAACAATCTTTTGATAGTCATCTGTAATCTTTATTCGATGCTAATCTCAAAGCATTGAAACATCCCGGTATGCTTTTTATATTTTCTGTCGGACAATAATCAGCTGAGCAGCTTCCGATTGTCGGTCAATCAATGTCGAGATTAGGGCTAATAACAAAAACATTACTTTGGTTTGTTGTTTATTTTTGTGGGTGGATTGCGTGGTGTTGAGATCTTTTTAGTGAATAAATTAAACAAAAGTTGGTATTATATGTTGTGTGTAGGAGCTTTCCTATAAATAGAAGATGGGTGAAGAAAGTTTTGACGGTAGAATAATTTTAAAGTTTTATATATTAGTTTGACTTGACCCATTTGCATATTAGGAGAAAACCCATAGAAAGAGTCAAAGAGGTATATATTGCTTGCTAGCATCACATAATTGATAATACAATTTGACTGTCAATCTCCTAATATGAAAGATATTACATATCATCTCCATATTCAAATAATAAGAAATCATTCAATGTAATTTTTTTGTTGAAATATTAAGAAATCAATTAAGTAGAGACCAGCTCCATCTTAGAACAATAACTAATAAGAAATCATTAACAAACAAAATAATCATTGAAGAATTGTTTACTTCTTCTTTTAGCGATCATTTACATAGTTTACTTGTGACACAAGGTACAAAGTCGCATTATTAGATATGAGAACAATTTCATATTCCTCCAATTTCAAATCTCTCATCACATTATCAATATATGGACTTTTGGTGGTTGTGATCTTATTAAGAATAACAGTAAATTTTAACCCAAAAAATAATAAAACATACTATCATTCGTAATTTTTTCTCTCAATGAAGGCAAAAAGTCCTAAGTCATTTTCTGGTTTTTGTTTTAGAACAGGAGATATAAAACGGAATTTGTATTGTTGTAGAGAGGTGATGTAAAGTTTTGTGTATGTGTGTTTAGGATTTAATATAGGGTGTTTCCTTTTTGTAAGAAGATTGAGTGAAAATAAACTAGAAAGTCGACAACGCCATATTTTATTTTCATGATTCATCTTTTGCATGGTTTATATATAAATCATGATACCAAGTCAAAACATATGATTTAATTCGTGGATTTCTTTCAATCAAACAAGTGCTCACATGAATTTTTCGCGGAATCTAGCTGAATTGTTTTTAATGATTTTTAGCTGAATTTAGCAGAATAACTAATAATGTAAATGGTAACAGAGGAATTGCGCAATAGCTGAAAAAAATATTTTTTAAAATTATTAAGAAATATGAATTAATTGAATAAATAGATGCAAAAATTTGTTTTTGTATTATTAATGTATTAAACAATATAAATATGTAAAAAACAAAATAAAGTAAAAATTTTCCCAACAGTTTAAATTTTCCACTCCAATGTTTACGTATGATGTTATAAATTTCATTTTTAAAATAACAGAAGTTTTTTTTAAAATTTAAAATTTAAAATTATTTTTGTGATTTTAAAAATTCTTCAACTGTTAACTTATCAAAACCAAAATGAAATTTGGAAAAGACTAAAGAAGTTATGCAATCTAGGTGTTGTTATAATTAATTTGTTTTGTATCTTGACATCATATCTTGAAAACTTTGATAAAATTTTTTTTTTTTTATAAAATATAATATTTTATTTTTTTCCATACTACAAATGTACATTCAATTACATAATCGTTTTTACAAAAGTTTAAAAGTTATTAAATATAATAAATATTTTTTAATTATCAAAATTATCTGAATATCTAAAAAGTATTCAAAATTATATGTAGTTGTCGGAACTAACAGATTCGGAGAATCCTATACTACATTTCAGTTGCTTTGTGAAAATCAATCTATGATGTTACCATAAGAGGTGAATTCTAATGGGAAATTATCTGCGTAAAAGGTTCAAAAAAAGAAGAACAAAAATTATATACGTAAACTAAAATAATTAAGACCGACAATAAACATATTATACCAAATAAAACTAAAAGACATTTTAACATGAAACTAATAAAAAAACAAATTTTAATTAATAAAATTCTAAAATTATATATATAACTCTGTGCTGTATGTACATGTTAAATAGTTGTATATCTATATGCATGAGACCAAATAGGTTTTACATAGGCAATCTATTTATCTATCTATCTATTATAATATAGTAAGATTTGTTTTAAAGTGAGCTTTGAAATGCTGTCATGTGGCATGTGATGTGTCACCTATATTTAAAGGAAAAAAAACATAAATACATTAAAAAAATTAAAAACATAATTGTAACACTTAATTCTTTAATCTCTTTATTTTGTTATTCTTAATTTAATGATTATTCTAATATAGTAATTGTTTTTAAAGTGAGCTTTGAGAAGCTGCCATGTGGCATGTGATGTGTCACCTACATTTAAAGAAGAAAAAAAACATAGGATTATATGGATGAATAACAGAAAAAACAATAATTAACTACATAACTATAGAAAAAACAAATGTGATATTATATAACATATAATAAAGTTTTTTCATCAGGAGTACTGAAAATTTTGGGATGGGTTTCACATTCCCTCCTGTAACGTCCCGAATTTTTCGTCCCATTCCCTATCCCTTTTAAAACAATTACCCATTCGAAACTATTTATTTTATTAATATGGGTATGGGAAAGGAATGAGTATTAGATTGTGTACCCGAATTACCCGTTTAAAAATGAAAAACTTAAAAATTCAATATATATTTTTAACACTTAATTCTTTTATCTCTTTATTTTATTATTCTTAATTTAATGATATGATTATATGGATGAATAACAAAAAAAAACTATAATTAACTACTTAACTATAGAAAAACAAATGTGATATTATATAGCATATAATAAAGTTTTTTCATCAGGAGCCCTGAAAAATTTGGGACGGGTTTTCCGTTCCCTCCTGTACCGTCCCGAATTTTCCGTCCCATTCCATATCCCGTTTAAAACAATTATCCATTCGAAACCATTTATTTTATTAATATGGGTATGAAAAGGGAATGAGTATTAGATCGTGTACCCGAATTACCCGTTTAAAAATAAAAACTTAAAAGGGAAGTCATTTACCTATCTGTTTACCTTTAACATTGTATTATACATTGATATTTGTATTACAAACTGTCTACGTGACCTTGTCCATAATACAATGTCCAATCTAAATTGTTCATAATTACTTGTCCATACACAATGATCTTGTACAATACATCATTGCCTTCCTCGAGGACCCGGCTATGCGATCTAGTGTCATCAAATCTTATTGGTTCGTGTTTCTTCTCCTGCAATAAAAATAAGACATTTGAGATTAATAACTCCCATTGATACAGAATTATCTGTTTTATATTTATGTGAATAATATAATTTAATATTTCGACTGTTTGATATAATATTTTTAACTTGCTATGAAGTTTAAATATTTATATTATTTGATTAATTTATATGGTTCTATTAACAAACCATATTAAACAAAAAGATATTTATAAATATGAATGTCTATTAAATCAAGCTTTTTTATAAATATAAATATTTACTGTTTTAACTAATATTCATTTAACAATCTTTCATAATTTTATATGTATAAGATCTAGAAATTCTAATTATTTTGATAAATTTCTCACCATCACTAATTGAGTTATAAGTCGTGTATGAATAATCAGCAAACTACATTAAATAATTATCACGTTTAAAAATTTTATTACACAAAGGTCTCAAAATTCTCAACAAAACACAATCCGAAATATAGCAATTACCATCCGAGATTATCATGCCGACGGTATGAAACATAACGGGCTTATACGATATTTCTGCGTGATATTACAAACTTCTGTGGTCTTCTTTGGTCTCCCTCTCCCTCTCCCTCTCCCTCTCCATCTCCCTCTCCATCTCCCTCTCTGAGCTGTAGGATTCTTTCCACCCGGGTACCACATTTTTAAAGGTATTATAGGCCGCGAACTACACCTCCTCTGTCCTGACTCAGCACTATGTTCCTGCACCATCAAATAGAATAGAACTGCATTGAAATATTCATGTAAACTCATGTAAATATGTATCTATTCTACAACGCTATTCTATATGGTTTATATAGTATGTTGATAAATGGGATTACCTCTTCACTATCAATGAATTCATCTGTTCCCGTCTTATCAGTAACCTGCGTTTCAATCCCATAAAATCAGTTATATACAATTTCTCTACATAATATCTCCATACTACGTATGCATTAGGATATGTTACCTCTTCAGTTTGGTCAGATATAAATATGTTGTATACATTCCATTATATACGTTCTATGTGTTAAATATGTGGTAAAGTAGGTGTCACATAGGTATATGGGATTACCTTGTCACCATACACGACTTGCCTTTCTTCTGATTCTTCTCCACCAGAACCTGTCCGACCAGTAACTTGCGTTTGGTCTTGGTCTCCCAAAACGTTCGCAAGTGAGGTAGGTGTCACATGCGGAGGTGACTTTTCCTACACAGGAGATATCCCATAAAGATTTATCTGTGTCACATCCACAATTTCCCTTGCTTCTCCACCGGTCTGAGTACCTATTGTGTCAGATCCATTATTTGGGACTCCCAAACAGGTCCAAGTGGTGTGATTTCACTGTTTGCCATATGTGGAGATGACGGTGCAGGAGGGCACATACATAACATATCACGCACTTGATGACCACCCAAATTGTTCAGACCATGTTGTTCGAGCCAGTTGTCCAATTGTTCAGACCATCGACCACTTCTGTTGTGCATCCTCTCATTTTGCAGGTCGTTTATCTGGTCCTTCAGCTGATTTATCTCGTCATTTATTGGAATTTGAATTGGAGTTTTGGAGTTTGGTTAAGTGTGGTTAAGTGCTGGTTAGAATTTGGTTCAATAATTACAGCATATTCCAAGAAGATGCAGATACATGAAGGCTGTTTAATAGATCGTTTTCAGTTCCGTAACAGATGCACATATTGTTGTAACTGGGCTAATAAAGTACCCCGTAATTAAATGACAAAAAATATAATAATTGCTGGAAAACAAAAACTGAAAACAAAAGTGTTGAATTCAACCAATTCCCCACAATTCCTCTGATTACCCAACTGGTGTAATAAAAGTTTTTTCAGCTGAAATTCAGTCATATTCAGCAATTAAGTTGTTACCCATTTGAGTGATTTACATAATGAGTCACTTTAGTATAAGTGGTTACAGAGAAAGTCACTTACGTGAACTGTGTAACTTTGGAGAAATGAGAAGATCAAAATGCCCACGCATAACTGTTTGCCTTTCAAAGTGAAGATTTTATTTGATTCAATTAAAATTATTCTTAGTTTCGACAGACACCGTAGGAAATCTAATACATTGCCACCGACGAGAACACAGAAATACAAACCCCGCCTACTAAATCGAAACCCTAAATCGATTGAAGAGAATCCATCGAGTCGATTTGTAGTTGGGCCCCTTGACATCGGAATCAGAATCATCCGTGCTGGATTGGAACCCCTAAATCGCTCCATCTCCCATTAGCTTGAAGCCGACACCGGTCGTGTACTGTCAATGATCCCGAGAAGCTTCGACGGATTAAAGTTAGGCGGAGGCACGCACTCTAACTGCATCGGAATGGAAGGTAAATCGATCGCCGCCGTCTGTGGAATTGAATTTTTTTGCAAGTAGCTATGGTTAAATTCATGAGGATGATGAAATCGGTGAGATAATAATTTGTTGAGGATCCGACGATAACATCCATGGTTAGGCGAAAAGCTTAAATTATTGGGGTGAGTGGATGAGATCCCACACTACCATCTATGAGATCTGAGGCCATCCATGTAGTCTACGTCCACAAGATGTTAATTGTGTCATTCTTTTTTGTTTCCAACGTTAAGTGTACTTTAGAGCATTCAAGTTTATTTGTATAATCCACCGAAATGAAAGACATGAGTTAAGTAAGTTTTGATAGATTGAATGAGTGTTGTCCACAATTTCTGCGCATATAGCTATTTGTTTGTTGATATTGAAATGCAATTATATCATCCACTCTTAATCGTCCACGGGTGTGTTCCTCATTATCATGAATCATCCATGACATAGTCATCCATTGACGACGAACCAGATAGGTTTAGGGGTACATTAGATCATTCAATTGCATTTGTATCATCCACTGAAACAAAATCCATGTGTTAAGTAAGTTTTGGTAGATTGAATGAGTGTTAACCACAATATATGTGCATCTAGCCATTGTTTCGTTGATCTTGAATTGTAATTGTATCATTCACTGTTAATCATCCACGGGTATATTCCCATTATCATAAATCATCCATGACATAGTCGTCCATTGACGATGATCCATGGATGTACAAGCATATAGATATCAGTAGGTCATCCATGTTTGATGGTTCTTTATTGTGGTTTAATATTATTTGAGGTAATGTGGATACATGATAATATTATATGATATTAATCATCAACTCATCCATCCAATCATCAACTCATCCATCCATTGTTTCGTTGCCCATGAACTGCCTGTCTTTTTCATCCATCAATAGTCATACATGATTACATATGTTGGAGTGGATAGGATCTCGCGGCACTATCCATATAGACATTGTTACGTTGATCTTTAATTGCATTTGTATAATCCACTGTTAAGGGTCCACCAGGTGTATTCATTTTCGAGTATGAGATATCACTAGGCCATCCATGTTGATGGTTCGTTTTATGGTTTGGGTTCAATGTAATCCACATCACTGCCTAAGTATTGCAATTATGTATACATGGGAGTGAGTAACACTTTGTATTGGATAAACAATTATGTATACATGGGAGTGAGTAACACTAATTATATTTTTTTTTTCAGGAGAAGAAGTTAACCTGCTGACCAAGAAAGAGTTTGTGTCGTCCATTGATTAACATACAGCGAATGTGGCAATGTTAAATTGTTAGTCGTCCATATGAAATCAACATCTCTACAATAACCGCACTTGCATCCATCAGAGACTCTGCCGTGTAAACCCCTAGTTTCTGGGGCACTTGCATCCATCGTTAACTGCACTTGCTTCCATCCATGAGTAGTAGATAGTAGGAACTGTTGTTTTGAAGAGTAGGTATCAAAAACATTGTAAATCCATGGCTTGCAAGAGCATACATACAGATTGTCAAAGTCAACGAATTGTTTGTATGTATTATCCATATTTAGTATCCATCGGTAGTCGTACACTAGTTTATGTTTGAAGTGGAGGTGGTCGTATAAACCATCCAGGTTGCGTAGAAATTTTGTTTAAATATGTAAAAATGTTATCCACAATATTTGCATATCCATCTATTGGCTGATGCTATGTAGTTGCATTTTTAACATCCATCTGTTAATTATTTTCCATACACACATGAGCTGAAATTGTTAAAGATATCGATGAAGTATTCTTCGTGGAAGACTTAGTGTTCACTCTCACTAAAGATGGAGAGAGAGAGAGAGAGAGAGAGAGAGAGAGAGTTGTAACAGTTCTGTTTGAAAAACTCAAATATCTTGAAAGACTTAGAGAAAGAAAGAATCAACAATACATCTATCCTTCCATGTATCAGTCGAGAGGACAAATAAATATGGATAGCAGCGAGTGGATACCTCCGATGTCTATGAGTCTCCTTACATGAGTTTGTGGTCATTGGATTGTCCATGAGATTGTGTCCATGCCGAAGACCGACCCTCTTAATGAACCATTGGTGGTAGTCCATGGTGGCAGCAAACTATGTGATACATAGGTAACATCCTGGAAATGTCGTCCATGAACCTGTTGAGTGGTGTTTCTCAAATATCTTTTCTCGCTTACATGCTGTCTGTCCATCCTTCCTGTCCATGCTGTCTTTACATGCTTCATGTCCATACTGTCTGTCCATGCTTCTTGTCCATGCTTCTTGTCCATGCTTCCTGTCCATGCGGCCTTGCCACAGGTGGATGGACATGCGGCCTTTCCACAGGTGGATGACCAACAACCACACTTAAGTGGAAAATATTGCATCCACCACTAGTAGTCGTCCACCATAGATCATCCACGCTGCATTCCCTACAAGTAGACTAGCATTAAGCTAACTGTAATGAAGAAGAATGCAACCCATCTGCTTTTGTAATATATTTTTAGTTGATTCCTCGTGTCTAAAAACACACTACAAGTCACGCAAATCGGCTTTTAACAGATTAGAAACATATACCCATGAACCATATGCTATATATAAGATAAAAAAGGTATCTCAAACATAGATTTAATTTGAGATAATCTTGTATAGATCCATTCGTTTGAGCTCAAGATATCTAGCAAATCGAGGTTGGGACATGTTAATCTAGAAACCAAGGATGCCCAATGTTAACATTTCAGCAGACTAACCATGACAAAAAGACGAAATTGAAATGCTAAATCCAATTCCAGATGAACTTAACGAGCAAGAGCAAAGCATATACCTCCCGAGACGAAGAGAGGCTGTGAACTGTGGAAGTGAACACCACGAACAGGTCCTTCGTGCTCGTCAAATCTATCGATCAAAGTACCCATATGATAATCCCAGAGCTGGATCATGCCACTGTGCAAACTCCCTCGAAGCTGATTAAACCCAATCAGATCCCCACAAACTGGATCATAAGACTCTAAATATCCATCGAAGCGGATATAAGGTGTCGTCCATGAATATCCATACATAAGTAAGTGGACGAGTGTGTAGAGGACGGGTGGTTCTGCAAGTCGAGCAGGCATAAGTGCACGTCCATTGGTGTCCATCCATATCAGCTCCCCATATATGGATGGGTGGTAGAACCATAAATGTCTAGGTAGGTACGGCTACTTGTACACATATAACCATCCATCAATTGAACAAGGGTTCATGATTGTGATTCTGGAGAGAAAGACGAACTTTGAATCTAGGAAACGAAAGATGGAGAGGAACGTATTTGACAAGATCACTGCAAATGATTCTGGGCTCAGCTTCGCCGATAAAAAGTAGTACCTCGAGGCCAAGAGCTGTGATTATAAACGGCGGAGACTCGAAGAGATGAGAAAATTGCGGCTGAGGTCGTCGTCCTCTTCGATGAAGACGAGAAGTATCGAGGGAATTCACGGCGGAGGGGAATCAATGAGATATGGACGGCGAGAACTAGTTAAGCTCGCCTAGGGTTTGGCGGAGGCGATAAGACGAGTCAGGCAGAGATCAGCAACGGGGGGAAGGGAGAGCTGGGTCGGAGGAGACGACGGCGGAGATGGAGAGCGGATGCCACTTTTCGGCGGTGAGAGATAGAGAGAGACGAAGAGTGAGAGTGAGAGGGATCGAGACAGAGAGAAGAGAGCTCGAGAGGGATTTTTGTGAATACCCTAAGTGTTTGTCGACCAAAAACCATTATCAATTTTTTTTTCTAAAATTAATTTGGAAACAGATTGTATCCATGAGTAATTTACGTTATAAGGCTGGTTTTTTTAACAAAATCGTCGTTAAGGGTATGTTTGTCTTATCAAGTCTTCTAAAGAAGTACAAACTACAAAGTGACTGAGTTGGCGTAAGTTACTTTCTTTATATTAGACATCACAAAAGTGACTTAATGAGTAATATTCTCAAAGGCTAAAGCTATGTTCTATGAGTTATGTGCTCTCGTCATGTACCCAGAGAAAACAAGTATGGTTTAAACATAATTAGATTGACTGATGAATATTTAGTTCTGTAATATTCAAATTTGAATAAGACATTGCTAAGATGATCAAGATTTTTTTATGGTATTTGTTTTTTAAAGAATTAATTGTTTGCATCGTTTACCGATGAAACATGATACCAAATCAAAGCATATTAACGTACGTAGAATCAGTGGATTTCTTTAGCAAAAAAAAAAAAGAATCAGTGGATTTTTGTTAACTAAATAAATATTCACCTGAATTTACAGCAATACAGCGGAATATAGTTCACAAATAATTTATAATCACTTAATTCATCTTTTGCGTATAGTTTATATATGAATGGTTGTTTTTTGGATCTAAATTTTAAAATATATTCCCAACAAATGAGGAATATTTAAATCTAAGATGATAAAAAAAAATTTGAGACACAAGAAACAAGATGAACAAAGAGAAGAACCATGAAAACATACGTGTAAAATGTACGGAGAAATATTACAGAACTAAATATTACAGACCTCAAGGCTCAAACAAAGAGAAGAACCATGAAAACATTCGATGAGCTAGCGAGAGCAAGTGAAAGGGATATATATATATATATAAATAATTGGAATGATGCAATATAATTAAAAACTAAATTTAATTCATTTTTATTATATCATTAAATAATACACAAAAATCATAAACTTGATCCTAGGTAGGAGGGTACTTAGCAATACAAATTCTTTTGAATATATTAATAGCGTAAGATTTGCCGGGATAAACATCCAAGTAGCAATTCTCAGGAAGTATTGATCTCACTACTGCAACAATCTTTTCTTAGCCATCTGAGATCTCCTTCGGATGCTAATTTTATCGAATCAAAACATCCCGGCACGTTATCTATCGCCGTTGTCGAACAATGAATCGCATCCGCATGAGATTGTCTGAAAATCGATGTGGAGATTAGAGCTAACAAGAATAACATCACTTTGGTTTGTTTTAGCGTCGTCTTTTTTTTAGAAGATTTAGAAAATAAATTGGTTTTTGGAGTTGAAATCTCCTTTTTGGTGAATAAATAAAGAAAAAAATTATATTAAAATAAGAATTTTTTTGCTTTCTAAAATTCTACAACCAAAATTCTATATAAACAAAATTTACAACCACAGCCAGAAAACCTACAACCTTATTTTTATAGCAAAAAAATATAAAGATACAGCTGTTACAAATCAGCTCTAGTGTAGGAAATTTTCTTATAAGAAATGTTGACTATAGTAAATTTTTAGAAAGTTTATATATATGTTTGACTGATAATTAATTAAGAGATTAGCAGTTAATTTATAAAAAAAATTAAATATTAAAAAACCAAAACCTATGATCTCTCTTTCTTAATCTCTATGATTTTTCTTAACATTATTGTAACTAAGTAATAAAGTGCGCCATGCACATGATGAAAAATCTATAAATAATTTTAATAAAGATGATTTTAAAATTGTTTAAAGTGAAACTAATTTAATTAGTTTTAGATGTATGCTAATACTATATATGAGTAACAATAAAATTTGTTTTACTATTGAAATTGTAAAAATGCAAGTTGATTATATGATTTTTTAATCGATTTTTAATATTATTTTTTTACGAATGTAATTACATATTTAGGATAACCCGTAAATACTACAGTCGTAAAAATATCAATATTTAACAAAAACAATTATTGTAAATTTTATTTTAAAATACTAAATATACATAAAGGATATATAAAAATAGATTATATATTTTTCAAGTTTAATATTGTTGATCAATTATCTAAAATTATATATAAATGAGTCAATATTTATAAATTATTAACTTTTTGATCCAATATATTTTATTGGTCATACTTTTTTGGTCTTTTTCTGTAATGCCTCGTTTATTTACTTTTGCGTCACATCCCTCACCTTCTTCTAAGTCCACCACACATGGACCTTACTTGCATTTTTGTTGCAAATGAATATGTCCCATGTATATTAACCTGACATCGTAAGAATGTAAACATTTTACACGTATAATTCTCTGTACATACGATCTCCTATACCTGTAGAAAACAAACATAGGAGACCCCAGATTTTTTTTTTTTTGATAAAAAGAGACACATGTTAGAGTTTCATTAAGAAAACAACATAGCAAGGAAAAAACATAACAACATAGCATTTTCAAAACTCTAGAATTCAGAGAACTTACGCCTTTCTTTCGCATCATATCAAGGAAGCTTCTGGTTTTGTAGTTCTTGTACATAGTGATTATATACCACACTATAATTTACCAATACTTTACTCAAAGAAGACAATCAAATTCAGGCAAGGCAAGTCAGAAGAATCTATACTAATTTCAATCGTACTTACAGACTTCAACATCTCCTATTTCGTTTGTAACATATCGTATAAACCCTTTACTTGATCCAAGCCAGATTGGAAAATATGATCGATGTCATTCTTTTCTTACCATTTTAATATGCCTTAAAATAAGTTTCAGTTTTACTCAAAGGTCTTCACCTCAGATGAATATAACACATCATGCTTGTGATCCATACCTCAGCTTTTCAACTAAAAAACTGCTCAAAAATTAAACAAATCATGAATGTGATAAGTCAAAGAAAACCAGTCATATCACTGAGCTTAACAATTTCAAATGTCCTTAGTCGTAAAATAACGACAATCAGATATATAAAAAAAAATTAAAAATGTAGTACTAGGGGTTCTCCCGGGCTACGCGCAGGTTATGATAAAAATAATTTAAATGCAAAAAGAGTAGCGTAATGACAACATATATAAAATCTAATAGGTTGATCTTAGAACTTATAAACTTGGAATTGACGAAGAAAATATTATAACAGAGGGCCATTTTTAAATTTTAGTTAGAAGATTTTCCAAAAATATTGAAAATGTTTTTATATGCTAAAATATTTGCAAGGAAGAATGCAAGTAAAGTTTTCTTAGTTTGTATTTGTACTGTTGGAAGAGAATTAATTTATGGATAAATTAATTATATTTTTACAATGATAAAAATATGAATATAGTATATTTTTGTAGATTTAAGAACAGTTTTGAGATGATAGTAGATGCACTAAAAATAATTTTTTCATGGTTTCCTAAATGTTTGTACGTAGGAACTGTTGGAATATTTTTTCTTATTTTACTGTTGGAACAGTTCCTACGATCATGTCTAATTGCATATTTTTTATGAATTCGTAAAGGTTAATACATTACAATATATTTTCATGAAATGCTCAATGCGCACTTTTAGATTTTTTGAATGAACTATAAAAAGATTTACAAAACCATAAACTTTTTTTGTTCAATTCTTCTTTGAGCCACTTCATTTATTTTCAATGTTAGAATAGATTACATTATTTCGAATTTTATAACACCGAAAGGTCAATTTCTCTGGCTCAAACACAAATTCTTTAATAGTTAGATTTTCTTATGCTTACAAACACACACCATTGCCTCAATCTTTGTCTCCACCTTGTAAAATGTGTTTTTTTTTTTTTTTTGGGTGTGAAGGAAACAAACAGATCGATTCTCACAGGTGTAGGGAGCCACCCATTCCTATGCAAATTACTGAAGACGTACAGTGAGAGCTTATGCCTTGTTTGGACCATAAACAATATAATCAATTAGCAATAATAGCATACATAAGCTAACATCACGCTACCTCAGATGCATAAATCTGTATATGAACCTCAAAGGTAACCGAAATTAGTTACAAATATTGGAGAAGTAGAAAATTACAGACCTTCAACAGTTGACCTACAAAATATGGGACCTACAAAAAACAAATATGGTAGCATATATGGAATACACGTTAAAATTCTAAAACAGGGGACCTACAAAAAAAAAAAAAATTATAGACCAAATATGGTAGCATATATGGAACACA
This sequence comes from Alliaria petiolata, assembly GCA_020283515.1. Taxonomy (NCBI): domain Eukaryota; kingdom Viridiplantae; phylum Streptophyta; class Magnoliopsida; order Brassicales; family Brassicaceae; genus Alliaria; species Alliaria petiolata. The sequence goes on along the minus strand of JAHZTW010000002.1, from coordinate 64,898,038 downwards.
CGTTACCTGAATGTCGCAAAATTGATCATGAATTTGAGTTGAAGTAATGTTAGTGAATCTATACAATAATGACAAAAAATTTGTGTAAGACTAAAGGAAAAGCTATCGACATAGCTTATGTCACCAAAGTCCGCAATGGTTTTTACATTTTTTTTTTTTTTTTTTTTTAATGGTTTTTACTTTTTTTTACTTCTCTGGCTTGGAATCAAAATGTGCACGATTACTCATGTGCAAAATGCAGTATGTGAAAACAAATGACAAAAGGAAACTGTAGACCATATGGAAATGCATAAACCAGAAATATATAATTAACGAAACAAACCTGGCTGAATGAATTGAATAAACATTGAGATTGGGATCTAAGTAGACATAACGCCAAGATTATATTGGAAGTGGGTCTATATATATTTGCAGAAAGAAATGATCTCATATATGAATTTTACCTAAGTTTTGAGAGGATGTTTGTATTTACCTAAGATTGGGAAGGATTGAATAAGACATGAGAGGATGTTTGTATTTACCTAAGATTTGGAGTTTTGGCAAGAACGGTGTTGATAAAATTGTTCATGATCCCATCATATATGCCATTCTTCGCTCTCTCACTAATGCCTTTTTTGCGTGATCTTCCTCTCCACCTGTGGCCACTATGAAGGATATGGGTGGTAAAGGAAAGATGATCACTCATATCACTTTGATATCTCAATCCGTATAATTATGCTAGTCAATTATTCACATAATATTTCTTTGTAATTATTCCACGATCTCATCTTACTATGTATATAAGTTGTACTCTGCATATTCAAAAATATTCAACATTCACATTCAACATGGTATCAGAGCGAGTTTCGATTCCGAGTTTCGATCCAACAATCAAACTCATTTTCTTCTAAATTTCATTCATTTTTAGAAAGAAAAAAAAACAATTTCTTTTCTTTTCAAACTTCATTCTCTACATATCAAACTTTTATTCTATTTTTATTCAAGCTTCTTCATTGTTCCAAAGAAAAAAAAAAAAACTATATGCATGCCCGACATGCTACGCCGTGCTTCCGTCGAAACACCGGCCCAAATCCAGCCATCTATGCTTTGGCATGCGCCTCTAGTCCAACCAAAACCACCACCAAAGAAGGATAATATATCCATCGGCTCACCGCATCAGATCTTGGATCTCTGGCCACACTCATCGGCAACAACATTTTTCTTTGTCAAGTCTTCCTCACTGCTGCCGCAACTCACCGGTGCTAGAGCACGTTGGCCACCGCCATCCTCACCACCACATCAACGCACGACTCCTACGCTATTGTCTTCTTCTCATAGCACATAAGCTAAGAATATTTCTTATGCTTTATGCATATCAACCGTCCATCCCAAATCGATTTACGGTCAAAGTCGTTTACGACTTCTTCAAGCTATCACGACAACTGTCATCCATGATCCAAGTTGATCATTTGCTTAAGTCGCCCAAGACTCTAAGCTAAATGCTTTTTTCAACCTTCTCTAAGCTATATGCTTCCCAACGATCGTTCTTTTGTGGTGCTTTCATCTGCCATTAAATATTGGCACATTACGGTAAAATCCGTTCAACCGCATGGTTCAAGCGCAATGCTTCTTCGTTCAATCTCAAGCTGCATCTTCCGCCTTTACTCCATCTCAACCTTGGGCTTGTTGGGGCGTATAAAGGATATGGGTGTTAAAGGAAAGATGATCACTCATATCACTTTGATATCTCAATCCCTATAATTATGCTAGTCAATTATTCACATAATATTCCTTTGTAATTACTCCACAATCTCATCTTACTACGTATATAAGTTGTACTCTGCATATTCAATAATATTCAACATTCACATTCAACAGCCACTTCCGATTTCCGAACATGTGCTTTGTCTATATTTTTTTAGAAGGTTGACATGATTGATTGATTTCCACGGATTAGATAGGCAAACAGTATGCAGTAACAAAAATCAACGGATCTATGATACGATTAAGTTTGGATTCACATCACCGTGCTTTACTGATCATATCCTTCTTCTTCTAAGGACGGTTTTTCTTTTTAATATCTTCTACGCCAATTTACTCTGAGCAGTAGCAGCAGCAAGACTCGCACAAAGGTGTCGTGACATATCTATTCTCTCTCCGCGAGCCTTCTCCTTCCAATCCATTCTCATTTTCCTTCAGTTTTCTCATTCTCTTTTTTTTTTTTATGTTTTTCTGCGGCTTCTTGGATGTTTTTGATCTACATTCTTGTAAAGAGGTTGTAATAGTAACTTTCGCTTTTTTTTTCAGGGTTTTGTGTTTACCGGGCTTATGATTTCTAGTTAACGAATTGATATTCTTTATTAGGTTAGGAATTGACCCATATGTAATAACTCAAATCGATCTCTCAGAGAAAATAAGAGTTAATGGGTTTTCAAGAGAGATCTTTATTAAAAATAGCCGAAGCTCGAAAGATACACGGTGAGTTTAGGTCGTCGGAATAAGAACGCCGACCTAAACTTGAAAGAGAAGAAAGCTAAAGCGATTAAGCGATGAATTGCTAAGTTTGCCCTAGATCTTCTCTCTCGATTTCTGAATGAATGGATCGTTGTCAAGTCGCCTATATTTATAGTGCTCTCAAGTCGGTCTTCTTGATTAGGTCTTTCCTTTTTGGAATAGGAAAGCAAGCCGACTTGGCGTTCTCATTGGATAAGAATAGAATATTTCCTTTTATCTATGCCGATCTGGCATCTGATAAAGATAAAAGGAATGTTTCCTTTTAAGTGTGCCGACCTAAAATAGCTAAGGGCCATTTTAGGGTTTCATAGAGGCCGAGATTGATTGACGTCGGGCTTTTCAGAGGGGGTACGAATCCCGGCTCTAATAGTTAGTTCCCCCCAGTTCGGCAAACGTGATGGATCGAGTTTACCGAATTTAGAAGGGAACGGTTTGATGTAAATCGAGGTCGGCTTTATAAAAAGTTAGTAAAAATAAACCAAAAATTGTACCTTTGCATTGTCTGGTCTGCTTTGATAAGGGAAACCCTAGTTTCAACGCGCGTATTCCGGATCTAGCTTCATAGGTTTGTAGACCTAGGTTTGACACGTGTCGATCATGCGTTGTGCCGCCGATTAAAAATAATATGAGGAAATGCGAACAGTCGCCGATATAATGATGACTCTTGAGAACCACTTTGAAATTCTCTATAAATAGAGTGAGGTACCCTCATTTTCTCACTTCTGCATTTTGCGAGAGAAAGGATTGTAAGGTTAGCTCTCGACTTTCTCCGCTTTTTATTTTATTTATTTTCGCCGGTAATCTCTCTCCGCCGTCTCGATCCGGTACTCCGCCTTTGATTTTTCCGATCTGCAACGAGATTCGAAGCCGTGTTCTTCAGAGATGTTGAGGATTTGCTCGAACCGATCTGAGACAAAGAAAACTAGGTCGGCTCAAGAGAAGGCCGATGAGATCGGTGTTACTTTGGATGAATTCCTTAAAATGTCCAAGGAAGATGCGATCGTGCAAAGCCGATCTAAAGGAAAGAAGATTGTTTCATCTCCAACCCGTTCTGAGTCTGGGTCGGATGAAGATGACGAAATTGATTTCGCGGTGAAGCAAGCCGCAGCGGAACGTTTTGTCGCCGACCAGGTCAGGACCGTTCCGAGGAAAGATTGTGAGGCATCGACTCGTGCCCCTTTTCTAATTCCCGAACTGCGCGATGAGGATATCCGATCAGAGAGATCAGGCGCTATGGTGGTCTTTGAGGACAACGATCGATCTGGAGGATCGAACGAGATGGCTTTATGTGACGACCTGAATCTTATGCTTGTTGAAGATCATGCGAAAGAGTTCGGCGTTATTGATCTGAATTCGAGAGTGAAAAAGGTCCGACCAAAGAAAGGGGAGCCGAAAGTCAAACCAATAGCCGACAACGTTCATGGGGTCTTTCCAACGAAATCCACCATGGAGTCGCTAGTTTCTTTGAAGGTGGAATGTGGTATCGATCCGAATGTGATCCTGATGGTTCCCAGTCCGTCAGAACGTCCATGGGATGCTCCGCCAGGATGGATCTGTCTGTATGAGAGTTTCTTATGCTTATTTCACTTGTGGTTTCCCCTTCCACGATTGCTGTTGGAGTATGCGGACAAACGAGGACTGCCGATCTCGCAGTTTACACATGCCACCATCCGTCTGATCGTCAGTCTCCTCTATGTCTCGGTCAAGCACAAGATCCTGCTGAGTTACGACGCGTTTCACGCGATGACATTGACGCGGAGGAATAAAAAACATCTGAAGTATCGAGGCTCGTATTATACGAGCATGAAAAAGCGGTTCAATGTCGTTACCGGTGGGCATTCTTCTAAGGTGGCGAACTGGCGCGACCACTATTTTTTTGCGTTGATCAACGAGTCTACCATCGTCGACCGGGATATACCGATCAGGACGGAATGGGGAAAGATTACCGGTAGAAGTTTTTTGCTCGCGTTTTGTATATAGTAGCCGATATCATTTCTGATGGTTCTTTTTGTGTGCAGGATATAACTCTATCGCTTTTGTTGACGACCCGAAGAACCTCTTTGAGATTGAGGAACGTTTCGCGGCCCTTTCAGCAATTACTTGGCCAAGTATCACGGAAGAGAAACTTGCACGAACTCAAGGTTTGTGACCGTCATCGCTGTGTTGAATGTTTAGAATTTTATTGCCGATCTGACAATAAGTTGTTTTTTTTTATAGCTGCGTTAGCCCGAGCTCATAAAAGAATGAGGGCCCGTCAATTAGCTGGTTTGGATAGTTTGGAAAGTGTCTTGACCTCTCCGAGCCAAGATCAGATTATCCCGGCCAATAATCAGGACTTGATCCCGCCTTCTGTGGAAGCTTCCGACCAGGTTCCCGCCGAAGATCTTGTCGAAAAAGTGACAAAGAAAGTCGCGAAGACGAAGAAGAAGAAAACCGCTGATAAGAAGCGTAAGAAAACCCCTGAGGTGGGTGAAGAGACTGAAGCGACCGATCCGAACGCTGTCGGATCGGTCGACGAAAATGCTGGTATCCTCTCTCCGGAAGAGAGGGCGCCTGGGCCGAAGAGGTTCCGGGTCGAGAGGGCTCTCCACCCTTTCGGATTTTCTTACGAGTATCGCGGGTCTGGACCGATTACGGCTGATCCGATGGCTTGGCTTGTCTTGACTTCTTCCTTAAGCTTAAGGATCATCCGGCTGGGCCTTCCACAGATATTTCCTGTTTGATTCGTCGAGAGGAAATTGCGCGCGCTGCAATGGAACAGGCTCGGGTAATTCTAGCTTGTCTTTATGTCAGTTTTGGTCATTTTGTCTTGCTCGAGCTAACACGTACTTTATCCGTTCACAGGCCCTTAGCACCACGCTAGACGTGATGTGCAGCTATGACCGTGATGCTCGCAAGCGTGCGGATAACCAAGCCGAACTGGAGTCTCTTAAAGAGGCTCTTGAGGCCAAAAAGAAGAAGAGTGCCGATCTGGAGATTGTGGCGCAAGGGGCAGAAGCGGAGAGGCAAAGGGCTCAAGCGGCCGAGGCAGCTTTAGAAACTTCTCAAACCGAGGTTGAAAAGTGGAAGGCGGCAGCGAGTCCCGTCCTCAAGAAGTTTCAACATGAGAAGAATGCCAAGGAAAGGTCGCGGGAAGATGCGAGGGCTTCGATGAGACGGGTAAATAACTATTACGCCGGTCTCATCCAAAAGATGAATGGATATTTGGCCCAGAGGGACGAGGCCGAACAAATTATCGCCACCACAGCTCAGTGGAAAGGGGCCGACCTGGCGGTTCAGCTCTTCGAAAAGGAGGGTCTTATGCTGCCTGTTCCTGTGAAGGAGAAGGTAGCCGACACTCTTCGGGACTGGGAGGCCAAGCAAGATGCCTTTGAGGAGGTCAGTTTCAAGCCCGGCGAGCTGAGAATTCTAACCCTTGACGAGTTGTTTGGGGAACAAAGATCGGTCGTTCGGAGGGATCCCGCCGCACCTTCGACTGCGGCCGAGACTGAACTTGGGACTGAGTCTACTGCGTTAGTCCTGTCAGTAGACAAGGCTCATGCTGAAGTTCAAGAGGAGGATGGGGGTTATAATCCGCCCAAGGATGCCGAGCAGGATGCATTTGAGAAGAATGCGTCCGTGACGGAAGGGACCGAGGAAACGGTCGAGGAGAGGACTGAGGAAGAGATCGAGAGAACCAGGGACTGATCATCCCCAATATTGTATTTTGTCTAAGTATTATTAGTAGCCGATGTGAAATCGTAGCTTTTGTACTTTAATCCAAGGGTTTTTATGACCGAATTGGATTAGATTTTGTAAGACTTGAAGAAGTGTAACTCTCGACGTATTAATCGAATGGACTTCCTGTTTTTAACGAATGATTGCGTTTATCTTTGAAGTACGAACATAATTTTGCGAAATGGTATCGGCTTTAATAACCATGTGATTTAAAATTCTAAGTGTGGAATATGCGAATCTGGTCGGCAGTATTATAAACACTTAGAAGGATTCTCAAGTCGATTGTAAGATGCGACCTGGTCGGCTAAAAAATGTTACAGGACCAAAGATTGCGGAACAAGATCAGGCTTAAACAAGTGTGAATACAAAACATGCGAGTAGCTCGGCTTAAGTTGTTTTGTACCACTTATTTTTCTAAGTGTGAATATCAACTGCGAAGCAGGTCGGCGTCTCTATTGATACCACTTAGAAACAATCTAAGTCGAATGTAGGTTGTGAGTCTGATCGGCTTATGTACTACATGACTTAGATATTGCGAAGCAGGTCGGCTTGTTATGCGGCAATGCGCGGTGTTTAGAACGTATGCAAGCGGACTTGGCTTTTCGTGCCGAATTGGGTGGATCAGACCCAGCTTTTTAGGCGAATCGGACATCTGGCCAGGATGACGATATGAAAGAGAAGAATATGAAGTAAAAACTCGTTTTATTCATAAGAAGATAGCCGATAAGGCTTTACATAGTAAAATAGACTAAGTCCCCCTTTTTTGATTGGGGGGAGCAGTTGTACCCGTCCTAAAACGGGTTGCCTACGTACCCCTTTCGGGGATCAAACCGCTCCGTAATTCATAGTGCTCATGTGAGGACGTCTTTTTATTTTATTTTATTTTTTATTATTTTTTTTTGCGTGAGGCTAATGTTGAAGCCGACCTCAATGGTAGTAGCATTTGAGGCTCAGTGAGTTCCAAGCTCGAGGAACTTCATGGCCGGTGGTGGTTTGGAGCCGATAAACGCCCGGTTTGACGACCTTTGTGATGGTGTAGGGACCCTCCCAATTAGCGCCGAGCTTGCCGGCGTTCTGCTCCTTGGTATTTTCGTATAGCTTCCGAAGGACTAGGTCGCCCTGATCAAAGTGTCGATTGTGAACCTTTTTGTTGTTGTATCGCGCAGCCTGATTCTGGTAGTTTTGCATTCAGAGAAGAGCTTGATCTCTTGTTTCTTCGAATGTGTCGAGGTTGTCGATCAGCATTGCGTCGTTGAGGTCGGGGTTCTGTGGTAGGATTGTTCGACGTAAGCTGTTGACGTTGACTTCGGCTGGCGCCATTGCTTCTCAACCGTAAGCTAAAGAGAAGGGAGTCTTCCCTGTGGCTGTTCTCAGTGTTGTACGGTGCGACCAAAGGACGCCATCAAGCTCGTCGGCCCATAAACCCTTCTTCGCTTCAAGGCGATTCTTGATGCCGTCCAGGATTGTCTTATTGGTTGTTTCGGCCTGTCCGTTGCCTTGTGGGTGTCGAGGGGTAGATTTGTTGATGCGTATATTCCAGCGTTCACAGAAGCCTTCGAACTTGCTGGAGATGAACTGTGAACCGTTGTCCGTAACGATCTCGTAAGGAAGGCCGTGGCGACATATGATGTATTTCCAGACGAAGTGTTGAACCTCCGTGTCTTTAATGCTGGCGAAGGCCTTGGCTTCGACCCACTTGGTGAAGTAGTCCGTCATTATGCGCATGTACTTGCGTTGACGGGAAGATGGCATTGGACCAACGATGTCCATCGCCCAGCGCATGAACGGATAAGGTGGAATGGCCGATGTCAGCAACTCGGTTGGTTGATGTATCATTGGAGCGTGGCGTTGGCAGTATTCACACTTTCGTGCATACTTTTCGCAGTCCTCCTGTATGGTTTGCCCGAAAAGGCCGTGTCTCTTGATTTTGAGGGCGAGTGCGCGTCCGCCTGAATGGTTTCCACCTGCTCCGTCATGGGTATTCTGGATAGCACGGTAGGCGTCGTCTCCGTGGATGCAAGTGAGGAGTGTTCTGGAGGCTGTCCAGCGGCATAAAATGTTGCTGGCGATAGTATACTTCGCGCTGCGGACGCGTAGTCGTCGAGCTGACCATTTTTCTGCGGGTAACTCGCCGGTCTCGAGGAAGTGTCGAATTTCGATCCGCCAATCTGATGCGTCTGTTGCGTCTGGTTTTTGAGTTGCGTCGGCATCAACTTCTGTGGGTTTGATGGCGATGACGACCTGAGTCGTGGAAATGCTTGGTGATGTAATGCATTCGATCAGGATCGTGCGACGTAAGTCAGAATCCTTGTCGGATGCTAAAGCAGCTAGCGCATCGGCGCCTTTGTTGTCGGATCGGTTGATTTGTAGGAGTTCGAAAGTCTTGAATTCCTTGGCCAGGTTTTGTACCAAGGCGAGGTAGGCTCCCATTCGTTCATCTTTGGCCTCTTACTCGCCGCTGAATTGTTTTGCGACGAGCTGAGAATCGCTGTGAGCTCGGATGTTGTCGATGTTCTTGTCTCGAGCTAAACGAAGGCCGGCTAGTAACGATTCGTACTCGGCTTCGTTGTTGGATGATGTAAACGCGAGACGAATGGATTGTTCGAGGACTTCTCCGGTCGGTGAGTGTAATTGAATGCTGATACCAGAGCCGAGACGGGATGACGCGCCGTCGACATATAGAGACCAAGGTTCGATTGTCGGTGCCTCGTCGTTGATGAGTTCGGGTGCTAATTCGATGAGGAAGTCGGCCAGGACTTGGATAGTTCGATGTCAAACTCGGATAGTTCGATCGCCCACTTGGCCATCTGACCAGACTGTGTTGGGCGCTGGAGAATGGTTCGAAGTGGCTGACTGGTTAGGACGACGATCGAATGAGACTGGAAGTATGGGCGTAATTCGGGTAGCTAAAGCAAGTTTCTCCAAGGTCGGGTAGCGTGATTCGGCACCATCCAACGTCTTACTGATGTAAAAAATTGGCTTCTGTTCACCCCGATCTTCTCGCGCTGGAAACGACGATGTATAGGAGCAAGATGTTGCCGTGTTCAGGCTTTGCGAGGATCGGTGGCGTGAATAGGTAGGACTTGAGCTGTTTGAAGGCTTCTTCACACTTGTCGTCCCACTCGAACCGTTTGTTACCGCGGAGGAGTTGGTAGAAAGGCAGGAACTTGTCTGTAGATCTTGAGATGAATCGGTTCAGGGCGGCGATTCGGCCTGTGAGGCGTTGGACTTCACGAGTATTCCGTGGGGACGGTAGTTCAAGTATCGCCGAAATCTGCTTCGGATTGGCTTCGATGCTGGGCTGTGTGACTAAGTAGCCGAGGAATTCGCCCGAAGTAACCGCAAACATGCATTTTGCTGGATTGAGCTTCATTCCGTACTGATTGAGTATGCGGAAGCATTCTCGTAGATGGGAGATGTGGTCATCGGCCTTTAGTGATTTGACGAGCATGTCGTCGATATAAACTTCCATTGTCTTGCCCAGTTGATCACGGAACATCTTGTTGACAACATGTTGATATGTTGCTCCTGCGTTCTTCAGGCCAAACGGCATGACCTTGTAACAATATGTCCCCCGATCTGTGATGAATGCGGTCTTCTCGCTGTCTTCGGGATGCATCAGGATCTGGTTGTAGCCTGAGAAGGCGTCCATGAAGGAGAGAAGCTCGTTTCCTGTCGTTGCCTCGACGAGCTGATCGATTCGAGGAAGAGGGAAGTTGTCCTTTGGGCAGGCTTTGTTCAGGTCGGTGAAGTCTACGCAGACCCTCCATTTGCCGTTCTTCTTTTTGACCACGACGGGATTAGCGAGCCAATCGGGGTACTTGACTTCAGTAATGGATCCGGCTTGTAACAATTTGTCGACTTCATCATGGACGGCCTGGGCCCGTTCAGGTCCAAATTTTCGGCGTTTCTGTTTGATTGGGCTGAATGTGGCGTCAACGTATAGTTCGTGTTTGGTGATTTTTGGATCGATGCCTTTCATGTCGGCCATGGACCATGCGAAGGTTGAGACGTTCTCACGGAGGAAAGTGATGAGTTCGTCCCTGATACTAGGAAGTAGTTCCGTGTCGATCCCAACGCAGCGTTCTGGATGCTTGTCGTCAATGTTGATCTGGGTGACAAGGTCGCTCTTCGGCTTCTCGTGATGAATGACTCTGGGGTCGAGGTCGTTGCCGTTGTCGATCATGTAGGTTGTGGCGTTCCGAACTCGTTGCTTGTCGATATAGCAGTGTCGTGAGATTATCTGATCGCCACGTATGGTGATGATGCTTCCTTTGATTGGCATCATGACACACTGATGATAAGAGGATGGCACGGCTCGCAGCGAGTTGATCCAGGGTGTGCCGAGAATGACATTGTATATCGCGGGCTTATCGATCACTTCAAACCTGACAATTGAAGTTTTTCCTCCGACTTGAACGGGGAGTTGAATGGTTCCGATTGTTGAGATGGAGTCTCCTGCGAAGCCGGTGAGTGGTGTTGGTGCAACCTCGATCTCCTTGTCTTTGATGTCCATTTTCCGGAGAGTGTTCCTGAAGATCAGATCAACGGAACTTCCTGTATCGACAAGAATTTTGGACACCTCATCATCACCGATCACAAGGGATATGACAAGAGGGTCGTTGTGAGGTCGGTCAATGCCGCGTGCGTCCCTTTCGGTGAATGTGATGGGCACATCGTCAAAGAAGAGGGCGGGCGAGTCGACGGGGACGTTTGCGGCCTTGCGTTCGTACCGTTTGATGGAGTTGATGGAGTCTGAACAAGTTAGGAGTCCTCCCATGATCATGTTGATCCTTCGTCGGGTGGGCGAGGGAGGTGGTGTTTTCTCGTCGTCCCGCTCTCTCTTGTCGTCGTCGCCACCTCGTCTATTCAGAGCATTGTTATTGTTTGGTCGGCGGTCGTGACTACGCGGCTCGGGGAGCTTGCATTCGCCGTCCTCCCACTTTTTCTTGTGGAGGTTAAAGAAAATCTGACATTCGTCGATGTCGTGACTGTAGGAGTTGTGATATTTGCAGTACGGACTCTTTGTGTCTGGAGTCTTTGGATTGTTCATGTCGTACTTGTTCCAGCCTAGTGGACGAGATGTGGCGTTCACGCTACGTCGGCTCTTGTTGCCCTCGTCCTGATGTTGACGAGGTTCCTGGTGGGCGTCCTGGGTGGCGGGTTGGGATTTCTTGTCTCGTGCCGACCTGTCATCTGCTAGTGATTTTGCTTTAGCTACCTTGTCTTCCTCCACCCTGATGTAGCCGGTGGACTTGTGTAATGCTTCTTCTAGTGTTTTGGTCTTTCCGGTTTTCAACTTTTCGTAGAATGTCTGGTCATCACGCAAGTTTTTGATCAGGATCCCGAGAGTAATCTCGTCAGGGAGCCTGCAGCGAGAAACGATAGCCTGAAATTGATCTAGAAAGCTGCGAAGTGACTCTGTATCTCCTTGCACACAGGCCCATAGGTCTAGCTCAGATGTTGACATATCGATATAGAGCAAATAGTGTGTGAGGAAGTTTTTCCGTAGTTCCTTGAACGAACTGATCGAGTTCGGGGGTAGCCGTGAGAACCAGGTGAGGGCGTTCCCGGAAAGCGATTCGACGAAGTATTGGCAGAAACACGCATCCTGCTCGTCTTTGGATACGCGTGCTCTGCCCATGGCGACTTTGAATGCCGCTAGATGTCTTTCGGGATCGATGCTTCCGTTGTAGCTGGGCGGCAACTTAATCTTGCCGAGGTCCTTCATGGGGGCATTCGTGATTGCCGACGTGAATGGAGTTTGGTCGGTCTGCCTGGGTAGCTTCTTCATCTCGGGGGCCGTTGTGATTGCGTTGTGGACCCTGGAGTCCATACTGTCGAGGCGCTTGTGAATCAGATCGGCTTCAGACGCTGTAAGAGTTGAGGTTTGGGCGGTGACTCTCGAGCGGGCGTTAGATCTGTCTTGACCTTTTCGCAGGTAGGTTGTTGGAGTGACCCCGAAAAGATTGTTGATGATTCGATCAGTGTTAGGGTGTCGCCGTGGTGTGGTTTCTCCATCTTCGACGACGTCAGAAGCAAGATGAGTCTTGAGGATGCGATCCACGTCTTCGCGATATGCGATCTGCTCGGCCCTGAGCAAATCGAGACGCTCGTCCATTCCCTTCTGGATCTGTGCTGTGAAGATCTTCATCACGTCGGTCATGTTGAATGGTGGCGGTTCTGGCAGGTTCTGCGCTCCTGCCGGCAGGTCGGTGCGGACCGTATCGTCAGCTTGACGTTGGTCGGCTTCCTCCGTGATGGGCAAGCCTGTTGTAGGGTCGATTGGCCGACCAGAAATTGGATCGGTGAGCCGATCTGAGGTGTTGATGTCTTCGAGTCGATCTGTCTGATTTTCAGATCGGTTTTTGCCGGTGTTTGTTATCTTCGGGTCGGTTGGTGCAGAAGTGTCAACCATCTTCGAGCTCCGCGATTTTCTTAAAGACTGAGTCTCTTATTCCCCACAGTCGGCGCCAAATGTAATAACTCAAATCGATCTCTCAGAGAAAATAAGAGTTAATGGGTTTTCAAGAGAGATCTTTATTAAAAATAGCCGGAGCTCGAAAGATACACGGTGAGTTTAGGTCGTCGGAATAAGAACGCCGACCTAAACTTGAAAGAGAAGAAAGCTAAAGCGATTAAGCAATGAATTGCTAAGTTTGCCCTAGATCTTCTCTCTCGATTTCTGAATGAATGGATCGTTGTCAAGTCGCCTATATTTATAGTGCTCTCAAGTCGGTCTTTTTGATTAGGTCTTTCCTTTTTGGAATAGGAAAGCAAGCCGACTTGGCGTTCTCATTGGATAAGAATAGAATATTTCCTTTTATCTATGCCGATCTGGCATCCGATAAAGATAAAAGGAATGTTTTCTTTTAAGTGTGCTGACCTAAAATAGCTAAAGACCATTTTAGAGTTTTATAGAGGTCGAGATTAATTGACGTCGGGCTTTTCAGAGGGGATACAAATCCCGGTTCTAACACCATATTAATAAGAAATAAAAACAGACAGCCCAAATTCCTAGTTGACCCGCAACCACCATATTCATGTTTTTTATCGGATATTATCTTATTTTCTATTAATTTTTTTTTCATATCGAGAATAAGTATTTGTTTAATTTGCCTGCTATGACACTTTTTAAGAACTTTAATTATAATTGCACTTTATGAAACTTTGACGATTGAAAATATTAAAATACACTAGATATTTTGGATAGAAATGGTTCGCGTGTACAATTAATGGGTCAGCCAGCTGCCATTATTTTTAACTATATGCACAGTTAAATTTATGACCTATAGACAAAACAAATGTCAACTTTTTAGTTTTCAAATATACCACCAAATCAAATTTTTAGGCCAAAAATATCATACGCGCTTGAAAATGGCCAAAATTAATATTTTTAGTGTTAATTAACCGATTTTGCCCCTGTATCCTAAAAAAAAAAACACAACTCGCACAATCTTTCGCGACGGCGACTGCGACAACTTAAACCCTAATTTCCCGACGAACGTCTTCGGCGAATATCTCCGACGACGAATATCTCCGACGACGACGGTGGCAGCGACATCTATCAGTTAGGTAACTAAATTTATCCCATCAAATAGATACGATTGAAGAATCGAGAAACAGTTATTTCTATCGGGGATGTAAAATCGACTTCAAAAATTGGATTTTTTGGAGGATTTTTGATCGGGTTTAGTTCCTATTGTAGGGTTTTAACATAGATTCTGTATGCTGAAACTTCAGTTTCATTTTCGATAGAAGAATTTTCAATTTTGGGTTTTCGGGATTTTGAGCTATTTCTCAACAACAATGAATTTTCTGTTTTAAAAATGGTGATTTTAGTTACAGATTGTTGCCTAAGCCTGTGACTTTAGAATCATTTTGTCGATGTTGCTCTAATTGGTTTTGTTTTCAGTAGCATTACTTTCGATTTCCTTGAACTATTGCTAATTATTTTGAATCATTTGGGAACGTTTGGGGAACATGGACTTTCTTTCAATGCATCTTTGAGTTGAAAACTCTATAAAGTTTGATTTTTGGAAGGCATGTCAGAATAGCAAAATTTACCGAACTCATAAAAGTTTGAGTTTAGGAAAGCCTTCCCAGAATATCAAATTTTAAATATCTGATTGTTTTTCTTTAGAATGTAGATCGTTTGTACAAGGACTTTATGGGTTAAGCATACTTTCGATTTCCTTGAACTTTTGACATAGAATTGTACTCGTTTAGGATGGTCATCCTAATTTTAATTTTCTCTGTTTTCTTCGTTTGTTTCAGGTTGGAAATCTTTGAATCTTTTGGGTTTACATATCTGAAAACTCTTTCGACCATCAATAGGTAAACTCGTATGATTTTCCTAACTATATGGTTTGTGTATCAATATGAAAAATCTTTTTTGTTTACATATCATATAGCTATTTATTTTTGGCCCAAAACAAAATAGTTTTGCTGTTCATTTGAGTGTCTTTCATCCCAACCTCGAACTAGATACTTCAAAAATGGGAGCAAAACCAAAGTTTGGGAAGAATCCGTATCGTTTTTAGGAAGGATTTGTCAAAGAATCCGTTCGTAGTTTAGGAAGGTCATCCTCCATGTTATATACAACACATGAATCCTTTTAGAGCATTTTCAAAACACACATGGTTTCTGATAAGAAAATAATTTATGATCAATGTTAATGTGTTTTTGTATGTTTTCTAAACTTGATATTATGTTTCTTAATCTCTAACAGGTGAAGATGGATCGCATCACGCTGCCTAAGCTATGCTACAAAATGGGGGAAGAACCAGTAGAGAATTTTAAAGTTATAGACAAATTCTCAGATTACAGCTACATTGGGCAGGTAAAAGAAATCCTCGGGCCTGACCAGTTTAAGAGGATAGAGGAATCATTTCTGGGACCTGTTATGAAGCTCTCAACGAGGAATTTGTTGGTGTCTGGGAAGATGATTCATACAATTCTGACAAAGAACTTGATCACCCAAAAGGACAACGAGCTCTGGTTCCACTTCGGTGGACAGCCTATGAGATTCTCGTTAAGAGAATTTCATATGGTGACAGGCTTGAAATGCAGCGCACGGGTCTCAGAAGCCGATGAAGAAACAGACTTGTATGCATGGGGCGAATGGAAAGATGGCCATGCGCCTGATGACTTGATTGAGCTCATGGTCCATGCCGATAAAGATGCGCACGATGAGAAGTTTTCTTTGGGGATGCTGCTCCTTATAGAAACGATTTTTCTTCACAAGCACTCAAAGGCTAGGTTCCCAACAGAAAACTTAATGAAGGCTCAAAGTATGGATGTGTTGATGAATCATCCGTGGGGTGTAGAAGCATACACGGTCCTCTTGGAGAACGTGAAGAAGACCGTGGACAAAAAGTTGGAGAAGACGAAGTATTATCTGAATGGGTTCCCGTTTGCCCTGCACATATGGATCTTGGAATCCATACCGAAGCTTCTATCAGCCTTCTCCACAATTAACAAGTCACTCCCGAACACAGCCTACTTGTGCGAGAAGTATCTGCGCACGTCATCACCGAGCATTAAAGAAGTTTTAAGCATCGAAGGGGAGCCACATGTAAGTTCATTCCTAGTTTTTTTACTTATGTTCTATGATATGTTTGTCAGGAAGGATTCGTAGGACTTAAGGAACGTCTTCCCAGTTTTGTTTTATGTTCTATAATAGGTTATCAGGAAGGATTCGTAGTATTTAAGGAAAGTCTTCCTAGTTTTGTTTTATAGTGATGATTTAACATTTCTTCGCTGTTGTTGCAGCTGAGAGTGATACCTGTCCTGCCAAAGATACCGGGTGATCCCGAAGACGATGTATGTTTGGAAGATAATCAAGACGAAGATCTTGATTCATTACTTGATGTATTGAAGAAAGGATTCAAGTTGAGGTATGAGCACTGGACGAGAGGGTTTCTAGATAGAAACGAGGCTTTGGAAGATATTGCGTCGCAGTCATATCGGTATCCCCAATCGGAAAGAAGTAGACCAGCTCCTACGGGTCTAGAGACAGGAGGGCCTTCTTCTTCAGGGGAGTCGCTAGACATGAAGCTGTCCAGACTCATGAAGTTGTTTGCAGATGGACAGAGAAAAATCTTTGCTCGATTATCAAAGATCGAGCAAAAGCTGGGGATATATGATCCTGAAAATGCAAATGACGAGGTGAAAAAACTTTATAAAAGATTTCATTGTTTTAGAGATGGTTTAGGAAAAGTATCCTAACAACTAGTTGATTTCCTGTTTTTGTTGAAGGATTTTTTCTCTGATTTTATCTTCGCCCCACCACCACAGCAATCTCCGCCTAATCAACGATCCACAGTTCCAACTGATGAGACACCACTGGACAAAGCGGAAGATGAAAAACTAGCAAATTTTGTGGTAAAAAATTCTGATTATTATTTTTGTGTTTTGAAGTTTTAAGAATGTTTTCCTAAATTTTTGTTAAATACTCATAACAACAAAAAATGTTGTGCTTTCAGAAAACAAAGAGAGTCAAAAGAGCGACTGTGTATCCAAAGAAACCGGCTACTTCCACAGCTCCACTTGGTGGTAAAAAGACAGGTGGTGGGAGCAAAACACAGGACCTACCTGCGGTATAATCGAACCGAGTACTTCCACAGATCCACTTGGTGATAAAGAGACAGCTGATGATACACAAACACAGGACATGCCTGCGGTAAAAAGATTTATGATTTTTTCTTTTTGTGTTTTGATATTTTATGGATGTGTTCCTAAATATTTGTTAATCGGTCCTAACAACAAATGTTGTGCTTCAGGGAGATACCGCGCCTGTGGCTCCAATGGAATCAGGTACTTCCACAGATCCTCTGGGCGATAAAAAGACGTATCCCGAACCTCACTTACAGGTGGGCGCTGCTGTCGAGATATCGGGTCCAGATGGCAAATGGTACCCTGGTACGGTGACAGAGCAGGCACCAGAGATACAATCTGTGCGTATGTTCTGTGTGGAGTACTCGACCAAAGATAAAACTAACAAAGAGGTTCAGCATATGGAGTGTGTCGGAGAGAATCGGATTCGTCCTCCACCGCCTCAATTGCCTCAGTCAAATTCTGTTTTCAGTCTGATGCAAGACGTGGATGCCTTCCATATAGACCACTATTGCAGAGGGTTCGTGAAGGTGATTCATCTGGATGAGATAGTTTCTATCCAGCTGCATCATATCGAAGAAGTCCTTCAGTTCCACACTAAGGACGTAAGGGTTCATAGGGAATCGTTGAACGGGTCATGGGATCCTCCTGCGGATTACCAGGTATCTCAATTGCCACTGTGGTATTTAGACCTTTACTAAAACTTGCCTTCCTAAAAAAAAAAAAAAAAAAACTACCTCCCGTCTTGGAATATTGAAGGGAGTTGGAGAGGAACATGCAAGCAAGTCTGAAAGCCCTTCTACATTTGAACAACCGGATCTAAAGGTAAAAATTCTCTGGAAAATTCAGTTTATATATATATATATATATATGGTAAAAAGCTTTCGCATGCGCGAATTCAACAAACGGTTTGTCTGATCCAAAAGGGTAAAGGAAAGACGAAGAGAGGCAATGATGAAGAGGACAATCATCCGGCTAAGAAGAAGAAGGGTGGAGGGCGGACCAAAACGTATCTAAGGAGGATCGCAAAGGGATCATCTGTTGATGCTAAAGGAGGCGAGAGCAAGATTCACCAGGTGCAATCTGGTGAGACAATCAGTAAATATCCAATGTAGGATCCGTTTCGGAAACCGGAATCGAAACAATTAACGATATATAAAGAATGGCAAAAGAAGGATGCGACAGCAAGGTTAGTTAATATATTATAGTAATGTTTGTGATATATGTTTTTGATATAATGTGTCTCTTATCTAAATGAGTTGACATTTGCTATCATAAAACGCACAGAATTGGTGACATAGATGCTACTGCATCCTGGTTCCAGAAACTTGAGGATGTCGAAGTTCGTTTCAATGATGAGGTAACAGTCTAGTCGATGAGATTATGTTGAGTCATAACAAATTTGTTTATATTGGGTTCGCTCTGAGACTTTTGTTAATTTATCCCGCCTTCATGTTCTTGCAGGGAATAACAGCAGCGTTATTGATGTTCCACTCGAAAAGACAGAAACATGCGGCATACTTCCAGACCAATCAATTCCCTAGTGCGTTTTTCTGCGGCGCATCCTTCTTCGGTGAGCTGTTGCAGTCGTATACCAATTTCAATGACGATAAGTGCAAAATACCGTTTCCTGATAATGTAATCAAGACTGTGAGAGGAAAGGTTTTTCCATATAAGAGCTGGAATGGAGATTTAGGTGTAGTATATGGAATGGTTAAATCAACCATGATTCCCCACTGGATAGGATTGGCGATTGATTTTAAGAACAGGCAGGTCGAGTGTTTCAGCTGCAAACATCCAACAGAGCCAGAAGAAAGAGTGTTGCAACCGGTTACGGAGATAGCAGGTACCCTTTTCCCTTTGCTCGTAAGATATAGATATACAATGTTTAAGCTGATTCAGGAAACCTTGCGTATGATTAGGAATGTGTTCCTAAATATCATATTTAATCATGATCCCCTGATGTAGTCTTTTGTATTGTTCCAGAGATGATGCCTGCACTCCTCTGTATTAATGATGGCATAAAACCAATGAGAAATCTCAAACCATTCGATGTGGTGCACAACTTTGAAGCAGCGGTTCCAAATTTAAGCACAATGAGCGGTTTTAAACTTGAGCACTGTGGAATATTAGTCCTCAAGATGATCGAGTGTCGCTCCTTGGGGATCGAGGACTTCTCTAAGATCATTGATATGGGCCTTGAAGATATAAGGCGCAAGCTTGTATGGGATATCTTTGAGCAGTTTGTGAACAAATATAATTTAGGATTCTATTGTTACTATTAATTAGCATTTTGGACATGGTTGAAAGGTTTCTAACTGTTCTTTTTTGGACGTGTGTTTTTTAAATACACGGTATGTATCCTTCTTGGTTTTTAAATGTAACTTATCATTTAGGAATCAGTTATACCTATTTTGGAAGGGTTCCATAAAAAAGAACAAAAAACTAACAAGAACCACTATTGCAAAAGTAGTGTTGACCTTGGTATATACTACTAGATTAGTAGTTCAAAAGACTATGGTTTGTTAAGGTTTAGGAATCAGTTCTATCTATTTCGGAAGGTTTCCCTAAACTGTTTTTATTATATGTGTATAACTGAATAATTAGAAAAATAATTAAAAAATTGTACTCAATACTCGAACTGTCGATCTTGTCTAAAGTGGAGTAGAGATTTTACCGCTAAAGCCGTGTTAGTTAACTGGTAAAGGTAGGAAAATATGTCATTATAAATGAATTATTAAATGATTGAAAAATGATAAAAAAGTGAGGACATTTTCTATTGACGATCCTACCCTCATTCGTCACAAAAGCTGTGCAACTTCAATCCGGAAAACCAGCGATTTTCAGATCCCGTAGATCAAAAACGACGGCGACAAACAATTCCATCACTTAGGCAAGCTTCTTCAGGAAAACCTAGTTTTCATCACGTCTATGTGTGTTCTTACGATCGAGATTTGAAATCGCTTTCATAAAAATAGGGTTTTTTGTTTGATTTTTTCTTGACTTTAGTATATGGCTCTGAAATCTAGTTAATTAATGATAGCTTTAAAATCAGTAGTGTGTTTGGGAGGATTTGGGGAGATTCGTACTAATTTATGCTAGTTAATTAATGATACCTTTAAAATCAGTAGTGTGTTTGGGAGGATTTGGGGAGGGGCGTACTAATTTAAGCTAGTTAACTAATGATAGCTTTAAAATCAGTAGTGTGTTTGGGAGGATTTGGGCAGATTCGTACTAATTTATGATCGGCATCCTATTTTTATGGATTTCGGAACATTTCCAAAAAATGAGCTAAACATGTTTGATGAAATGCCTGAATGAAACTTAACCCGCCATTGTTGTAACTTCTAAGTGTCACTATGATAATGTAAAAAGTCCGATGAGGTTGTAAAGTCTTTTGGAAATCATTTTGAAAGACAAAATTCAATTAAGCTGGCTTCGTGAATGCCATGTTATTGTTTTAAGTTATGGGAACAACAACTTAATATAACCCTAGAATTAGGAAGGCTTTCCTATATTTGATAAGATTCGTAGTATGTTTAATGTTTTTGATCTTCTCGTAGATGATGTAATGTTATGCTTTTCATTTATTGCAGGTTCACACAATTGAAAGCTTTTGGTTTACAAGTCTGAGAGATCTTTTGAAGAGTCAACTATCAGTAGGTGAAAAACTGTGATTTCCTCACTATGAATTGTGGTTTTGTGTACTGTTTGAAAACAGATTTGCACTTGAGATTTCAAAAACTTGGTGGCAAAACAGAATTTGGGAAGAATCTACTGTGTTTTACGAATGGTTTGGGAAGGATTTGTGACAGTTCACGAATCATTTTGGAAACATTTTCAAAACAAAAACACAGAGTTTTCGTGTAGTTTTCATAAACCAAATAACATAAACGAAGAAAACCATTCTCTGGTCTTTTTTACTGTGTTTTGGTCTGTTTCAATTAGAGTTTGGGAAGGATCTGTTGTGTTTTAGGAAGCATTTAGATGGTCATTCTAATTTCACGAAGACATTTGTAAAACCTGATATTCTGTTTGTTGATCTTTAACAGGTGAAAATGGGCGATTCATTTCCAAGTGGGGAAATCACGCTGCCTAAGCTACGCTACATAATGGGGGAAGAACCAGTAGAGAATTTTAAAACTATAGACAAATTCTCAGATTACAGCTACATTAGGCAAGTAAAAGAAATCCTCGGGCCTGACCAGTTTAAGAGGATAGAGGAATCATTTCTGGGACCTGTTTTGAAGATCTCAACGAGGAATCTGTTGATGTCTGGGAAGATGATACATACAATTCTAACAAAGAACTTGATCACCCAGAAGGACAACGAGCTTTGGTTCCACTTCGGTGGACAGCCTATGAGATTCTCGTTAAGAGAATTTCATATGGTGACAGGCTTGAAATGCAGCGCATGGGTCTCAGAAGCCGATGAAGAATCAGACTTGTATGCATGGGGCGAATGGAAAGATGGCCATGCGCCTGATGACTTGATTGAGCTCATGGTCCATGCCGATAAAGATGCGCACGATGAGAAGTTTTCTTTGGGGATGCTGCTCCTTATAGAAACGATTTTTCTTCACAAGCACTTAAAGGCTAGGTTCCCAACAGAAAACTTAATGAAGGCTCAAAGTATGGATGTGTTGATGAATCATCCGTGGGGTGTAGAGGCATACACGATCCTCTTGGAGAACGTGAAGAAGACCGTGAACAAAAAGTTGGAGAAGAAGAAGTATTATCTGAATGGGTTCCCGTTTGCCCTGCACATATGGATCTTGGAATCCATACCGAAGCTTCTATCAGCCTTCTCCACGATTGACAAGACACTCCCGAACACAGCATACTTGTGCGAGAAGTATCTGTGCACATCATCACCGAGCATTAAAGATGTTTTAAGCATCGAAGGGGAGCAAAATGTAAGTTCATTCCTAGTTTTTTTACATATGTTCTATGATAGGTTATCAGGAAGGATTCGTAGGACTTAAGGAACGTATTCCTAGTTGTTTTTATGTTCTATGATAGGTTATCAGGAAGGATTCATAGTAGTTTAGGAACGTATTCCTAGTTGTTTTTATGTTCTATGATAGGTTATCAGGAAGGATTCATAGTAGTTTAGGAACGTATTCCTAGTTGTTTTTATGTTCTATGATAGGTTATCAGGAAGGATTCGTATTGTTTAAGGAACGTCTTCCTAGTTTCTTTTTATGGTGATGATTTAACATTTCTTCGCTGTTGGTGCAGCTGACAGTGATGCCTGTCCTGCCAAAGATACCGGGTGATCTCGAAGACGATGTATGTTTGTAAGATAATCAAGACGAAGATCTTGATTCATTACTTGATGTATTGAAGAAAGGATTCAAGTTGAGGTATGAACACTGGACGAGTAGGGTTCTAGATGTATATGATGCGCTGCAAGAGATTGCATCGCAGTCATATCTCTTTCCCAACTCTGAAAGATATGGACCAGCTCCTACGGGTCTAGAGACAGGAGGACCTTCTTCTTCAGGAAGTTCGCTAGACATGAAGCTGAACAAGCTCATAAAGTTGGTTGCAGATGGACAGTGAAAAGTCTTTGCTCGATTATCAAAGATCGAGCAAAAGCTGGGAATAAATGATCCTACAGATAAAAATAATAAGGTAAAAAAGAAGTTTACTTTTATTTTTATTTACTTTTATTCCGTTCTATTATAGATTGTTTGAAAAAGTTAATCAGACAACTAACTGTTGTCTGTTTTTGTACTGAATCAGCATCTTTCTGATAATGAAAATCAGACAACTTTTATTCCGTTCTATTATAGTAGTCAGCAGTCTCCACGTGATTATGAAAATCCGAGAACGCCCGTGCACAAGGACGATTCCGCACAACATGTAGAGCCCGAAGACGAAGAAGATTCATCTGAGGATAATGTAAATGCCGAACAACATGATGAGACAAACACACAACCGATAGAGGATTCTCCTGATGATGTATGGATTCATGTTTTTTCTTACATTTATATCATTTGTATTGAAAAATGATTAATTAGGTGTGAATATACCAGCACAAGAAGAAGATTGGAATGATGAGGTAAAATAAACAGTCCTGGAACTTTCCCTAGACCATTCCAAAATTAGTAGTAAAACTTTTTTACAGAAAAAAATATTGTTGGATGTTTTGAAGATGGAGAGAAATGAAAAGAATGACTGCACCCAAACACTGGATACAACCCAAGAGATCTTTTTAACTGCGGAGGTTAGATTTCTGGTTATTTTCTGAATATTAATCGTATAGGAAGGTCTTCCTAAAATGTATATTAACGGTTCCTAACACGTTGAGAATTTTAGGAACCATTAGAAATCGTTTAGGAAGGTCTTCCTAAACCATATAGTATAGGTTCCTTGACACGCCGAGAATTGTTGCAGAGTGCGGGTGGTACACAGCCTTTAAATCTGACGTCAAGCCCTTCGTGCACAGAACCAATTGAACAGCAAGATCTGATTGATAGGGTGAGAAACTGTTCAGACTAAACCATATAGCATAGGTTCCTAACACATATAGATTACTAAACATATAGTATTGGTTCCTAACGCGCCGATAATTTTGCAGAGTGGTACACAGCCTTTATCTCGAACGCAATCACCTTCGTTCACAGAACCCATTGCAGTTCAAGATCAGACAGAAACAATTGCAGCGCGAGATCAGACAGAAACAATTGCAGCGCAAGATCAGACTCATAAGGTGACAAAATGTTCAAGTTAAAAATAATAAATATAAACTAAAATGAAGGTCTTCCTACAACATATATAAATGCGCGTTTTTTGTAGCTGCAGATTGATACAGATCAAGGTGATACTGAGATGGAATCCACTACTCTCAAAGAACCAATTGCTGACGAAGATGGTACTGATAAATTAATAACTCCTGAAGACAATTGATGATAAACTTAAAGTCTTCCCAAACACATATACCAAATACATGTTGTACTTGCAGGGAGATACAACCGCTGTGACAATGATGGAATCCTCTACTTCCACAGAACTACTTGATGATAAAGCGCCAAGTACAGACATATCTCCTAACCATTCTGAGCCAGAAGAAAAACCTCACTTACGAGTTGGTGCTTCTGTAGAGATATCGGTTCCAGATGGCAAATGGTTTCCTGGAACGGTGATAGAGGCAGTACCACAAATAGATGGTGTTACGATGGTTATTGTGGAGTATTGGAATTACGATCCTTCTGATGAAACTAAGCGTTTGGTGTGACTTATGGATTCGCGTCTCCGTCCTCCAGCGCCACGATTGCCTCGGGCAGAATCTAGTTCGGAAATTTTAGATGTGATGCAAGACGTTGATGTCTTCCACAAAGACCACTGGTGCAGAGGGTTTGTGAAGACGCTTAACCAGGGTACAACGGTTTCAATTCACATGTATCACACTAAAGAAATACTTCAGTTCGACATTAAGGACGTAAGGATTCATAGAGAATGGATCAACGATGCATGGGATCCTCTTGCGGATGTTGAGGTATACTATTTGCATTGGGAAAATTTATTTGTTTATATATTGTGAGGTATTTAATCCCGCATTTTTGGAATGTTGCATGGAGGTGAAGAAGGACATATCTCACATGAAGATCCTTCTCTGCTTCATAAAAATCCGCATCCAAAGGTACAATTTAGCTGATTTAGGAACCCTTTCATATATGTAGGAATGTATTCCCGATTACAGTAATTCTAAGTTAAAATCTATTCTAAGTCGTCCTGATACCAACAAATGCACTACTAATCGGTTTGTTTTTTCCAAAAGGGGAAAGCGAAGAAGATTAGAGACACAGATGAAGACGACCACCCCGCTAAAAAAATGAGGGGTGAAAAGCTGATCATCAAGTTTCTGAGGAGGAGCACACGCGAAGTCAAGCAATCTGCGGTTACGATCACTCCGTTTAGAGCGCCCCCAAACCCAGCTTTGAACACGACACCTGAAGCTTATCTGCTGTTGGATCCGTTTCAATCACCGAAGTTTGACCAGGTAACAGCGTATACAGAATGGATGGAAAAAAACGAGACAGCAAGGTACGTATATATACATTACCTTCGATTCAGTACCATCGTTTTATGTTTTCGCTATAAACTGTCGCTAACCTATTTGAATGGACACAGATTTGGTACCATCTACGCTACTGCTGCTTGGTTCAAAAGACTAGAGGATCCCGAACTTCATATCAACGAAGAGGTAAACAAAAACAAACATATTGTGTTAGAAAAAGAGATCGGGATACTAAGCTGATTTAGGAACCCGTTTTATATATTTAGGAAGGTATTCCATGTTTATAGGAATCTGACAACTGTTTTAGGAAAGGCAATCTGAATTTGTCTGTCTTTATCTTCATGGCGCATGCAATAGACGCAACAATGGTGTTGTTTAATTCAAAAAGAGAGGAACATGCTGCGTACTTCCACAACAACCGGTTCCCTAGAGCTTCTTTCTGCAGCTCGGGTTTCTTCAAGGATCTCTTAAGATCCCACACGGATTTCAGTAAGCCTCATTGCAAGAAGCCGTTCCCTGATTCTGTTATAAAAGTTATAAATGGAGAAGTGTCTCCATGCAAGAAATGGTCCAAAGATGCCGATGTCATCTATGTAGTTGTTAAACCCAACAACTTTCAGCACTATATAGGGTTGGCGATAGATATAAAGAATAGGAAAATCCATTGTTTTACATGCAAACATCAAACAGAGAGAAAACAAAAAGTCTTGCAAGCGGTTAACAATATTGCAGGTATTCCTCATATCAATTTTTGAAGAAGTAAATTATTATTTTTGATGTTTCTTGTCTTGAATTTAAAGTAATATACTTTGTTGGTCAGAGATGGTACCTGCACTGCTCTGTCTTGCTGATGACACAAAACCGATGAAAATCTTCTTCCTTTCAAGGTGGTTCATGATTATGAAGATGCGGTTGCGAAATCAGGCACATTAGAGAATTGTGGTACATTCGTCCTAAAAATGATAGAGTGTCACTCATTGAGGATCGAAGACTTCTCAAAGATCAAGGATGAGGTTGTTCAGGATATAACGACCAATTTGGCGTGGGAAATCTTTGATTGTTTTGTTAACAAATAAATCTAGGATTTTTATAAATTTGAAAAAGTTTCTCAAAGACATGGTTGATGTTTTTAAGAGATGGACATAAATGATCTTTTCGTTGTTAAATGAAACTTAAGGTTGGTTATTTGGTACTTAAATTCACGTTTTAGAAATCTTGATCATCTTTTTGGGAAGACATTCTTAAATATTTATAACATTTGATGTCAGTTTTGAACGTGATTGATGTATTTATATTTGATTTTAGCCGATGTGGTTTTTAAGATATTGACATAGTTGTTCTTTCCTTTCGAATTGAAACATATTAGAGACAAAATGAAACACATACCAGTATTAAAACTGGCTATTATAATACCAAAATAAAAGATCCATACATAGTCTTGGTAACACAAAGGGAAAAGTAGAAACTGAAACAAACATACATATTGTGTACAAATTGAAAAATTAGAAAATATTGTGAAAAAACATAAAAACACGTTGAAAGACCTTAGTTTCCAAGTCGCCTGCAAAACATAAAACATTGAAAAAAGATGACGATTATAAAAAACAGTTAGGAACACATTCCAAACGTAGATGAAAGTCTTCCAAAATCTTACGCTTTCTTGAACGTTTGGACATCAGCATCGAGTGGATCAAAGAGGAACTCCGAACATGGAAAATGGGATCGCATGACAATGGTGTTTTCGTCAGTTCCTAAACAACAAACAAACATTTGTTTCATAAAAAAATATAACTGAAAGTAGATTATCAAACGAATAAAGCAAATAAATCATTACCTTTGCCTTCTAAAACCTTCCAAAATCTCAAGACACACACAACAGATCCGCCCGTTTTTCGCTGATACTTCTCAAAGAACTGTCTCGCAATAGACCCGAGAGCAATACATGTAATGGTGCCCTCTCTCCTGTTTTTATTTTTATAATAACAGAAAGAAATTAAAAGAAGGAACAAACTATATATTCCAATATCGTTAAAAAGTGACAACTGAGTTACTTTGCATCCATGAGCTCGAATCGAAGGTGGCACAAATCCTCTTCATAAGCATCGTTTTTATGGTCTACTAACACGCCCATCCTCACAACCGTGCCCATTACATCTGTTTCGAGATCAAGGAAAAAAAAATAAGTAAGAAATACTGAGATTCTGTATAAAGCATAAAGAAAAAAGAAAAAATTCCAAAAACTCTTACCAATTATACTCCCCGTCTCAAACGCTCGGTCCCTAATATCAAATATTCGGGGGCATGAAAGGTATAGACGGTAAGACCTCACCCTAGCAGTCTTGGCAGTCGCCTTGCGATGAAACATCAAATGAAAGTTGTTGAATGTGGTGCACACGGCTGCAGGCGCTTGTTTAACTTCAAAATTGTAGATAGTAAACCACTGGCCTTATTGGAAGTAATTTGCAAACTTCAATATATCATCGGGCATGATGGTGGCCGAGATATGTGTCCCCTTAAAAAAAAAAAAACAGAAAACGTTCGTTTCTTTTAGAGATCAACATAAACAAAACAATATTAGGACTGCCTTCCTAACGTAAGTTACATGCTTCCTAAACGTTCTTGAATTTTTCCAGAAAAAGAGATTGAAAAATAGGAGATTGAAAAGAACAAGACAGAAGAAAGTTAAAAAAATTTAAGAACATAGATTAACCTGGTCGTCAGAGAGTATCATCTCCAGTGTGTCCCCAAAAAAGTTGATCTGTTTCCAAATCCTAAGGATCAAATCGCAGATGCGCCAACCCGTCTAGTGTGCCCAACTCAGAAATGGCATCAAATTCAGTCATTTTTCTTCGAGTCGAAATGGAGATTTTTTGGATGATTTCAATGGAAGCTTGTGAAAAAACCACTTGAAAAAAGACCGTAAAAATCTCTAAGCCCAATATGTCACATATATATAAAGAGGTTTCAAGCGGTTATCCATATGAAGCAACGTAACCGTTCATTTAATAACTGCTTGAAATCGAGTCAGTTATGAAGCCTCTTCGTTTCCCAAAGAATTCATTTTCATGAAAGTTATGAAACCTCTTTGTTTTTGGAGAAAATTCATGATACACTTATGAAAACTCTTCGTTTTAGAGACAAATGATTTTCGAGACACCTATGAAACCTCTTCGTATAAGGTTTACATTGTAAATCATACTTCTTTTACATGAATCGGTGCATTCTGAAACCCTAACCTAGTAAAATTTAGGAATGTGTTCCATATGTTTAGGAAGGCTATCGTACAAATGGAATTGAAAAACGTGAATAGATACATCGGTAGCGAGATTTCTATCAAGGGACGTTGGAGTAGTAGGCCAGGAACCATGTGCCGAGTTGGCCGTGATATTCATTCAGAAAATATTTTTATAAAAATCAGTTACATGCTTCCTAAAATCAGTTACATTCTTCCTAAAATCAGTTACATTCTTCCTAAAAACGTCTGGATACTTTAGACAGTGAGGCATATTCGAATTGAATGAATCAAAAAACAATACGAATGAAAACATACGTCTTAGGTATTTTGATTCAGAATCAAAAGAAATACATAATGTAAAGCAGTGTTTAAAAAAATAGAAATCCGATAAAGAGAGAAAATCCAATAATAAAATATTTAGGAACATATTCCAAATATAGTGTAAAGTATTCATAAACCTTCTGGATATCTTCCCGGAAACAATGTTGAATTATTGAATGTCTTATTCTGTGTCATGCTCTGCCAGAATACCAAGTTCATCATATCTGATTCCTGCATGTGCTCTTGTTATGTCCTCATGTGCCACATCTGCTGCACTTGTGTCCTTGAGACTTCGAGTCAGGCACCCCAAATTCTCCAGCAGCTCTCTTCCTTTTCTTGGGAGGCCTTCCACTGCTTTGCTTGGTGGTTGGCGGACAGCAAAGGTAATCAAAAACACGATCGGGAAAATAACACGTATCTAGATCGCCACAAGGATGTATGCTCTCAGCATAAGCTTTAAACCATGTTTCTTTTGTGTAGAAATCATCCACAAGCTTGTATTCGTCCTTCCTTGTGCGTTTAGCAGCAGCAACTGCGTGAATACATGGGATCCTGTCTATGTCGAAAACGTTGCAAGTACAATGTTTGGTCTTCAGATGGACTACATACTTGTGGCAGTCGTCCTTGACCTCAAACTCGTACCTCAAGCAGAGATATAACCGGCATCTCCCTTGGCATGTTTAACATCGAATTCAGGGACTCGGCTATGTTCGTTGTCATAATGTTGTATCTATTAGCAAGTGCGTAAGATCTAGACCATTTTGTAAAATCTGCATCCTCCAAGTAGGTAGCAAGTCTCGGGTTCCTACTCTTCAAATCTGTGAAAATCTCATTAAACTCGAATCTAGTGTACGCATCAGCAGCAGCTTCTACAATCGGGATGAGACCTTTATTCCCAAACTTAGATTTAATATTCCTCAAGAGATGAACTCTGCAATAACCATGATGTGCGAGGGGATAGATTGTTGATAGAGCTTTGGCGATTGATGGAGCACGGTCAGACACAAACACTAGATATTCTGCGTCAGGGATCACAGTCTTCAAACCTCTGAAGAACCAAGTCCAAGCTTCATCATTTTCGGAATCCACAATCCCAAATGCTAAAGGATAAAGATGGAAATCTCCATCTTGTGCACAAGCTCCTAGTAGAGTTCCCTTGAACTTACCTTTGAGGAATGTACCATCTACAGCAATCACTCTTCTCATGAACTTGAATCCTCTCAAAGATTGCCCAAGTGCAACAAAACTGTATTTGAACTTTCCATCACTGTATATCTCTAGGAAACATTTTGAACCTGGATTCGCCTCTTGAACCTTGAACAACCACTTAGAGAGTTTGTGATAACTCTCTTCAGGAGTTCCTCTTACCAAATTATGAGCATGTTCTTTCGTTCTCCAAGCCTTCTTGTAATTTATCTGTGCACCATGAGACATTCTGACTAAATCAATAATTTGTTTTGGCCTGAGACCATCCTTCTTCTCTGAATATGTGCTGCATATTAAAGATGCAATCGTTTTTGCAGTTGCTTGCCTATGGTTGGCATTCCTATGCGTTGTGTCACAGATGTGTCCCTTAACATAATGCTTCACCACAAAGAAATCAGAATCAACAAGCTTGGTTGCCCGCATCCTCCAGGTGCATTTCTCATCCACGCAGCATAATATGACCCTAGACTTGTCTGACCATCGAGTCCTAAACTCAAATTTCCAGGCGAGTGCGCACTTCCTCACATGTTGCATTAACTCTTCTTTGTTCTTGAAGTATTGGTTCACATGGATATCGTTGCTCACCCCTGTTGAATATGAACACCCTATAGCAACAGGAGGAGGATCTACAGCAGGATGCAAACCAAAAAAATAATTTCCCTTTTCGGCAGTCGAGCATGTGTCGTTATAAGCTTCAATGACTGAAATGTTGCTTTCAACTGATCTACCATCGATAACTGAAATGTTGCTTTCAACTGATCTATGCAGTTCCTATCAAGGACAAAATGTCACAAGCGATTAATTAGGAAGACGTTCCAAAAATGTGTAATTAGGAACGGAAAACAATTCTCATAAAGAAAGGATTTTCGATTCAGGAATCCTTTCTTTGATTTGGGAAGGCCACCCTAAATCATGAAATTTGAGAATCGAAATCATATAAGGAGAAAGCTTACATATTCAATTTGGTTATATGTCGTCTTTGATTGAATGTTTGTGCCCCTAGCCTAAAACAATTAGACGTAATTATCAATGGAAAAAAAGGAAAAACATAATATAGAAAAATGTTGCAGGGGATTCAGGAAGGCTTTCTTTGGTTTGGCATGCCCTTCTGAAATAATAAGCACATAATAGAAAACATTACATATTCTGCTTGGTTGTATGTGTTATTTGATTGAATGTTTCTGCCATCATTCTCTAAAGCAAACTGATTGCCTGCACCACTCGCCTGTAAAGGAAAAAATAACAATTGAGAAGAGCAAAAACTACTAAGTAACATGGAAAAAAATCAAAAACAAAAATGTTGCAGGCGATTCAGGAATCCTTTCTTTGATTTGGGAAGGCCACCCTAAATCATGAAATTTGAGAATCAAAATCATATAAGGAGAAAGCTTACATGTTCAATTTGGTTATCTGTCGTCTTTGATTGAATGTTTGTGCCCCTAGCCTAAAACAATTAGACGTAATTATCAATGGAAAAAAGGAAAAACCTAATATAGAAAAATGTTGCAGGGGATTCAGGAAGAGTTTCTTTGGTTTGGCATGCCCTTCCGAAATAATACGCACAGAATAGAAAACATTACATATTCTGCTTGGTTGTATGTGCTATTTGATTGAATGTTTCTCCGATCATTCTCTAAAGCAAACTTATTGCCTGCACCACTCGCCTGTAAAGAAAAAATAACAATTGGGAAGAGCAAAAACTATTAAGTAACATGGAACATAAACGTCAAAATAATATTTGTGTGAGTGAAAACACATGCTTACCTGCTGCTTTTGGTTGTATGTGGTCTGTGATTGATTGTTAGTGCCAAAATTACCACCGTCCCTCACAGTTACACACAAACATGCAATTTTCGGATCTTCCTTTGTCTTATTGATGAAGGTTTTCACTTGGCGATCGTTGCACACATACATCGGAGGAATATCATGTCCCAAACTTTCCATTCTAAGATGAAGTCCGTAGGTGAGTGTAATTTCAACATCATCCAAGTTAAGATCTTCTTTGACAACCTGAAGAAGATATTTGTAAGTGATGTCGTCATCTAGCACGCAAAGGGATCCTCTTTTCCTTACATCTACTACAAACTCCCATTGAAGATTCACTCCATATTTCCACTCCCCACAAACAACACATATCTCCACCATAATTCTCTGCATCAGGAAAGAAAAACAAGCAAAGATATGACAAAATTCTTTTCGATAAGCATTTCTAATACGATTTCAATGCTAAAAAGGATATTCACTAAACCTAACGCAAAGCATCCGATATATTATAGTACTTCCTAAACCGTCTAGATAGCTTCCTAAAACTTAGAAAGCAAAGTTCATTCTCAAGACGTCTCTGTTCTAAATCATCTTAATCATCTATTGAATCATCTGTCTCTGTCTCTATATTATCTAAATTCGAGAAACTTAGCATTTCACGATGTCTCTGTTTTGAGAATTACAGAGACAAAATCGATTCCAATTAGTCATTGTTATTCAATAAAATTTATAAAACATGATCTATATTCGAATTACAGACGCAAACATCAACTCGAATTGGAAAAGAAAGCTTACATTGAACGTCTTCGACGAATCCGACGGCGATCGGAGAAGAACAGGTCGATCGCGTCTTCGATTTGAACTTAATCGAAGACGGTGATGAACGACGACTTGGTCGGAGATGAGGACGATGGTGAAAGCTCGGGCTTGAAGATGGTGAAAGCTCGGGCTTGAAGAGTGTCAACGATAGAAAGAGATCGGGATTTGAAATAGAAAGAGATCGAAATTTGAAAAAGAAGGTGTTATTGTGTCTTATTTAAGTGAGGGCAAAATTGTCAACCTATTAATAAGAAATGGTAGGGATGGAAGATTTTCAGTGTGTGTGGTATTGGTGGAATGGAAACTAGTTTCCATGGTATTTGAAGGACTTTCTCATTTATTTGACATTTATAAATTAGTCATAATGGAGAAGCGTTAAATGGGCGAATAGATGTTCGAATATGATTGGAGTAAACATATATATGTCTAACAAATGTCATAAGATGAGATGAGTGTTAAATATCTCCTATATATTAATTGAGAAACATTGTTAAAGAGTAAGCTTATTTTTTAAAACATTTACAGTGGTGCCATTTTGCTGATGTGTCACCATCACACTTATTTTCCCATTATTTTAATACAAATTTCCTTTTTAATTAGATTAATTATATTATATGCCTTTATCTATTTATTATTTTTAATATAACCAGAAAATTATGTTTTAATTTTTGGATTATTTAAAATCGAATTTTAGGTTATGTGATGATTTATGATATACATCATATTACACAATACATTTCTTAAAAATGAATAACAAATAGTTTTAAAAAATATTATTTAATGAAATATAATTTATATACAATTTATGATATACACAATACTTTTTTTTTGATTAGGCAAAAAATATATTTACAATAAAAAGACTTTGATATGTGTGATTTTATTTTAAAAAAAAATATAACAAATTAAAACTATAATTTAGGTTACAATAAAAAATACTTCGATATGTGTGATTTTAATAGATATCCATATTTATAAAAAAAAAAAATTATATGATTTGTTAATAGAACTGATTAAATTAAAATATTATGTCAAAAAGTATTATGTCAAAAAGTATTATGTCAAAAAGTTAAAATATTAAATTATATTATTCATATATATATATATAACTGATTAAATTATTTTTACTTTAAACAATTTCAAAATCATTTTTAATAAAATTATTTATAGATTTTTCATCCTGCGCATGGTGCAGGTTATCACCTAGTATGTACGTATAAGTAAAATTATATACATATTGACTCAATCCTTTAGATCGATATATACGTACAAATATTATTTATATATGTACTTTACGTATAAAATGCATGTACATCTGTTATTATATGTGGCTATTATAACAATGTACGTACATATATCTACTATGCTACTAAAATACATGTACATAAAATGCTTATTTGTTCAAGTACATAGGCTATTTTATTTTCAAAAACTTATTATTATTATTTTTTTTTAATTCAGGGTAAATTTCAGACTTATGGAAAGGTTCAAACTAATTCTTGGATGGTGCAGTCCATGGTTAGATCCTCACCTCCGGATTTGCAAATGTGTCGAAAGCATAAACACATATTCATATGGATATACAAAGCAAAGTGTTGAAGTTTAACGTAACAGGGGCGTCAAACCTAAAACGTGTTAGCATCCCAGTCCAGATTCCTACCATCCGACCACCATGCCTGGATTTTCAAACACTTATTCACAACACATAATAATCGAATCGATAATTATCTTTTGCTTACTAAAATATAGCAAAATGTGTATTAAAAGATAAAAAAAAAAAAAATGAATTATAATGCAAATTAAAAAAATATATGAAGGTGAAAAGTTAGAAAAATGTGTAAATAAAAATGGCGAGAAATAATATTGTGATTAAATTTAATTTTAAATAGAAAATATCTCCACTGTCTATTCAACACATGTTTAAACTAGAGAAATTCCTCAAAATGCCATGAAAACTAGTTTATGTTCCTTGTCTACCACACAATCTTAAAACTGACATTCATAACATTTTTCATTAATAGGATGACCTTTTTGACCTTTTATAGTATCACTATCTAAAATTACTCAAATCGGCGACGACGACTTTGTCTCAAGCCTTTAATCTCCGATTAAGGCACTGATCGGAATCATCATCTCCGACCAAGTCTCCGTTCGTCGTGGTTACAATCAATTTCATCATCTTCATTGATCGATCACTGGAATCCTCTCCAATCATATACGGAATCGATTGAGATTAGATTTTGAAATTCACGCTAAGATATCCGTCGAGAAACATATGAAGATTACCACAATCAACACCTTGGAGAAAGATTTCGATCATGGTTAGTTTATCTCTCTCTTAGCGTTTCGAATTCAAAAGTTTTTGTTAACATGGACGGAAAATTATGAACACCCGACAGATTCATGTTGGAACGGTCGATCCGACCAAGTATCTGATTCCTAAGACGAAGCTGGCTCTAGAGAGATTGAGGGAGTTTCTTCATCTTCGTCCAAGGACCAACTCGGTAAATACTTCGATTGATTGAAATTGCTTTGAACTTTTCATGGGTTTGTTTCAGTTATTGAGATTCGTCAAGTTTTCTTCGCTCTTGCTTTACAGATTCTTCAGAGCCTTTTTCTTAAGTATTTGACTTCACAAGTTATAAGTTTTATCTTACGTTTACGTCTGCTAATTGCTATATTTGTTTGCTCTATGAATCTATGATTTCAGATCGCAGCTGTTGCAAGAATCCGACATGCGCTTGCCATGGCGACCCATACATTCTTTGATGAATATGGTTTATGTACATTCAGACTCCAATCATCACAACAAGTGATTGCGAAGGTGCTGGTGAAATGTTCCAAGTGACCACCTTGATCAACCAATCTGAAAAGTTTGAGAGGGATCTCATTGAGAACCCTCCCACCGAGGCTGACTAAGAAAGATGGGAAGATTGATTATTCTGAAGATTTCTTTGGTTGTCAAGCTTTCTTGACAGTTTCTGGTCAGTTACAAGTGGAAACATATGCTTGCAGTCTTAGCAGCGTGTATACATTTGGCCCTACTTTCAGGGCAGAGAACTCTCACACCTCAAGGCATCTTGTTATGGATGGTTGAGCCTGAAATAGCTTGTGCTGATCTCGAGGTAAGAAACATTTGTTTTTCTTCTTCTTTTGTCACAATATAGCTGCAGTGTTATAAAATTGCAGCTAATGCTACTTGCTTTTTCTGTAGCCTTGTCATAAAATTGACCTAGTGAGCTAGATAAGAAAGATAATACTAATCGATTAACATTTCTGTTTCGTGATGATTGAAACATGCTTGCTTTTGTTTGTTTGTTTGTTTGTTTTCATCAGGCACTATAGGTTCTGAAAACAGTGGAGAGACATGGACAAAGACTTGTTCACATGTCACCTGATTTAGCCAGACAGTTACGATTAATGCTAGAAAATCCTAAGATGTAGCTCCTTTGGATCCGGAGGCTATCGACTGCGACTGGTGGGATACTTTCTGGCTGCGAAACTCTTCTCTCTCAGGTAGGAGTTTCAATTTCCTCGACTTAGATCCCCTTCGGATCCGCTGATCAAGTATATGTGTTCAGTTTATTTTGCATCTGATTCCTCTTCTCCTTAGTCACCAGAATTTTAAATGTTTGACTAGAGAGTGATTATTTCAATCTATAGTAGATGATGATGATGATGAGCGATGGTGAAAACCCGATGGTTGAGATTGTAGTTGTTTGCAGGTGTTCCAATCCCCTTAGACGAAGAAAAACTACACAGCATGTTCTTGCAAGGTGTCTTTGATCACGAAATGAGATTCCTCAACATGGTAACCGGCTGGCCTGGCGGCATGACCGACTCCAAACTGCTTAAGTTCTCGGGCTTCTTCAAGCTCTGTGAAACAGCTCAGGTATTAGACGGGAATGCAAAAACTCTATATCAAGGAGCGGAGGTCAGAGAATATGTAGTTGGAGGGTTCAGTTACCCGCTTCTTCCTTGGCTTATAACTCCCCACGACAGCGATGATACCTCTGGCACCATGATGGCTTTCAACTACAGGCATGAGAAGGTGAGGTCAGTCGCAGCTACGGCCTTTGCACAGCTAAAAGGAAGCCTGAGGATTCTGAGCAAGGTCATGTAGAATTGTTTTTAGGAAGGCAATCCTAAACATGTAGAATTGTTTCTTAAAAACAAGTTTATACATCCAAAATAATTATACAGATTTACCGAATGATACATTGGTTTATTGGTTACAAATATCCACTTGCAAAGCTTTTCATAATAATAGAAACTTTTCATAAAACGTAGTAATAAAAACTTTTGTATTTATTTATATAACAACTCAAATATACAAGATACCTAGAAATGTTACATAAATAATTAGGAACCTCTTACTAAAATTTGAAGTTCTTACTAAAATTTGAATTAATTTTTCCGAAATACTTAGAAAAGTTACATAAATTTGGTAATTTTGAAAACCTTTAATATTCAGAAAGGATTTTTAAAAATTTAGGAAAGCCTTCCAAAACCGTATGTTAATAACTATCTGCTCAAATAAAATTTTGGAAGTCTTTGTATACGTTTAAGAAAACCTTCCTAAATTCTTATAAAAAAAAAATTAATGTTAAAAAATCATTTCTATAGCTTACTAAAATTTGTGAAAGCCTTCTTGAATGATTTATGAATGCTTTTTAAGAGTTTAGGAACCATGTGAAAATTTTTAAGATATTTAAAATGTTTTCTTAATATTTTAGGAATCTATTTAAAATGTTTTGGAATGCCTTCCTAAATAGTTGTCTAAAATACACTTCAGGACTAAATATTGGACAAATGCTAATAGTAACAGTATGTAAATTAAAGGATGCATGTGTGCTTTTAAAATTAATACACATTGACGAAGCCTTCATATAAAATTAGGAAGACTTTCCTAAATATATAAGAAGATATCTCTGTGGCGGAAAAACGGGAATAGCTTAGGAACTGTTCCGGTTTCTGGGAAGGACGGTAATGATAGTGCCGAGGTGTTTCTGATTTCAATGTCTTTCTCCTGCATATCTTATTCATTAACAGTCACGGCCTTTTTCCTCTTGGAAATAAATATATCTTATATAGATTAATGGAGGAAGAAGGAGATCTTTTTAGATTCCTTTCGAAAATGTTAACTGTTGTTGTATTGTATCTNCGTCTTTTTATGCTTGCTTTCGATTTTACATGTTTAGAGAACCATTTATCTTGTTAAGAGGATTTTGTGTGGAGTTTTAATCTTCTTGTCTTTGATGATATGATTTGTCTTGTGCTATATGCTTTTGCTAAAGCTTATGTTTATGGAAACGCAGTTACATGGAGATATGTGCAAGGAACTATCTGGAGTTCTCTGCAAGGCACTCTCAATCTTCCCTTCGTTGGAAGGAGCAAGACCTCAAAAATGGATCCCATAATACAGTTTTTTATTAACATATCCAGAATTTTTAGGAAGCTTTTCATGCGTTTTAAGAAGTCCTTCCTAAATTTTGATTCAGTCATTCTAAACACGATTATTTGGCTTTGATCGTTGTTCTTAATGCGTTGTAGAATGATAACTTTGGCATATTGTCTGCACATGTCTAACTTCTTAAGCTATGACATCTCTAAGTCTCTAATTCGATTCCATATTTGTATCATAGATTGGCTTTTATCTTTTACGGATAATTTTAAATGCTTTAGGAATGTCTTCCTAAACGTGTAGGATTGTTTCCTAAAAAAAATCATATCCACGTTATATAAATAAATAATTTCTCAAATTGACCGAAAACAAATCACTTGCGAAACTGTGAATTCTCTGAGCCTCATGTTCGATTCTATCTATGTGCATAATTTTAACAGTTTTTTTTAGGAAGGCATTCCTAAATATGTAGAATTGTTGTTTTTGTTTTCTAAATTGTAAGTAATCTTACATGGTAACTATCTTAATCTCTATACAATATTTCTTTTCTTAGGAAGGCATTCCTAAACATGAAGAATTGCATAATTTTTGTTTTCAATTGTAGATTCTTAGCTCATTTCCGATTTTGTATAGCAATGAAGGCAGTAAAATCTTTAAATAGAATGAATCATCCATATTTGCATCTACATGAAGAAAAAAAATCGTTGGACAGATTTTTAACCATTTAGGAAAGACTTCCTAAACTACAAAAAAACATTCCTTAACTTTTAGAAAAGCTTCATAAATCGTCAAAAAAGTTCACTTATAAGTTTAAACCAATCTATTCGTCATTTAAGGGCCTGACTGGTTTAAACGCAGCGGTTGCGGTTGCAGTTGCTGGAGTTTGCGGCAGCGGGCGATTGCGGTTAACAGCGTTATTAAGCAGTTTGTATGACTGGCATAGCAGTTGGAAACTGGTGCGTTTGCGGGATACTTACGACTGGTTAACTTGCGGGTGCAATAGCGGTTAAACAATAAATTAACAATATAAGCATATTTTATAACTATAAAAAACATCAAAACCATATTATTATAAAAACTATAAAATTATTAATGAAACATAATTAATTATAAAAAATATTTAAATAGTATGTGTATAATACTTATTTCTTTTTTTTTTTTTTTTGGTTTGGATGAAAGTTATGA
>JAHZTW010000002.1:64844490-64855654 GCA_020283515.1 Alliaria petiolata | reverse complement strand
CTCTCAAATGAGACACTCAAATCAATTGGTAAAGCATGGTGGAGAAATTTAAAATAAGAATAGAGACAAAATTGATTTTATTTTAAAATTAAGGTCTCTTACTTTCGGTGGAAACAGAGAGAAAGGTTTATGGATCCAACTTGTCTCAAATTGCAACTCATGGGGTATTAGTAATACCGTATTACACAAAAGGTTGGATTGTACGTGTCATCATTGATTCATCTATAAGTATGGAATCAACCTCATCAACTACACAATAATTGAAATCCCTCAAGACGAGCTCCTCCACACTCTGTACATTAGTAACTAACTCAGCAAAGACTTTCAAAAGAAAATTCATATAATCAAGAATTACTTTCTTCTCAGAATCCAAGCTTACTGTTGGTGACGTAAGTGATGTGGCATAAATAGTTTTCCTTTCTTTGTTCAGGTGTCATATTCTCTGCCAAAGTAACAAAGTATGTGAATGATGATTACATTGACCAATGTGGAAGTGAGTATTTGCCTATTAAGTTCAGAGAAGCTTCTTTGTCACCGCCGTAGCTTCAATCCCGTCTGCAAATCCGTCGTCGGTTTATACCCAAGCTCGCGTTGAGCTAAGCTGATATTAGCGTGAGTGAACGGAACGTCGCCGTTTCGTGGCATCTTGATCACATTCCTCTTCGCCTTCACTTTCAATTGCCTCTCCAGGATACTCACCAGATGGAAACCGGCACCGGCGATGTGTTCCCCAGGTTAACAATCTCAATTGCGACGGACCTCTCTTCTTCCCTCCACCTCCTGTACTCTTCTCCGCCGTATCAAGCGCCGCTAAACATCCCTTCACGATATCGTCGATGTAAGTGAAATCCCTAGCCACCGTGCCGTGATTCGCCGATTCGAAATCAAAATCGATTTCCATAGACGGCTTCCTATGTATAAACTCGCCGGTTGATCTGTTTTGTCTTTCTCAGAAAACGGGACTTTCGTGTTGAGTCCATAGACGGAGCTATCTACGATGAAGCATGCCTTGTTCAGAGATGGATCGTAGTAATCGTTGAAGTTGTCATAACGCCGTTTTCGTTGCCGCCGTAGCAGCCGTCGTCGATTCAATTGTGTTTGCAGCCGTCGTCGTAGAGAGAGAGTGCGTTTTTTTTTTCTTTTAAAATCAGAGACAAAATCGGAAATCAGCATATCAAAAATAGTAGAGTTAGAACATTTTCAGATTCCGTGTCATTTTAGGCACATAAACATATTTATGTGATAAATACGAAAATTGCCATTTAAACTATATACAAATATTAGATTTGTTATTTTTTTTTTGAAAAAGACCATATTTAAATGCAAAACAAAGTGAAAAATTACAAGCCTAGTCAAGGCTAGAATCTTATTGGCGTAGCCCAATGCAACAGCAAAATAAAAACAATTGGGCTCAGCCCAAGCCCAATGAACCCTTAATGATCTAAAAAGAACCAGAACAAGATTGGAAATCCCAAGAAGACGATCCTGCTTCCCAACGAAATGCAGTAGCAAGGAGGACGTTGAAGGTTACCGATGAAGGAAGGGAGGGAGAGGCGGTAGAAAGCCATCGTTGGAGGAGAGGTGATGAAAGTGTCGGATTCGATTCTGTTCGAGATTCTGTTCCGCACAATTGTATCCTCACAATTGTATCCTCAGTCCGATAAATCTGCCGGTGCAAGCGATTATTACGCTCATTCCAAGTGTAATAGAGAACCGCCTGCCTTTGTCGATGCTTGCCACCCGAGAGAGAGATTCCCGTTCTGCGTGCGACACGAAGCCAAATAGACCAGGAGAAGCGACAGTAGAAGAATAACTGATCCCGACTCTCAAGCACTGAGTTGCAGAGTAGGCAATTTGTCTACGTACACAATACAATTCTAAAGCTGATTTGTGTGATCTAACCGGTGTAAGTATACAGTACAATATTTTGTGGACAAATTAATATAGATATGTGAATAAAACCGGCATAAGAAGTATAAGGTGTCGTGTATTTAAAGTTTAAAGGTGCCATGAGATGTAAAATTTTACCAAAAAGGTTACACGGATAAAAACAATTTGGATTTTATTTTACTTTCAAAATCAAAACATTTAACATATTTGCATTGATAATTTCTCTAAATCATTTATGTGAAAACAATATCTTATTTTATGGCATAAAATATAATTATAACTGATAGAAATATCATATTTAATATGTATTTTGGTAAATACATATAATATATCTAGCAATGTTATATTTTTGAATGAATTTTTTTGTTTTTAACTTATTTTTTTCCAATTAAATCTCACCAAGTTAATAAAACATATCTACAAAATCTTTTACTAAAATCCAAAAATATGAGGGATTACAAAATAAAAATAAATAACAAATTAAATATAATATGGCCAACTTATTAATTTATCGATTTAAAATAAAATAAATTATCTTAACAAATAACATATATTTCATAGCAAAAAAAAAAAAAAAAATTCTACAAACAAAACAATTACAATTTCAACAGATTTGAATCTGTAATACTTAAATTATTATCTTTTATTTCTTATTTCACATTTATATATTAAAAATTCTTTATACTTTTAATTTTAAATAAAATTTTATTTATAAAAATAAATGCCTTAGGATCTAATTTTCATTCATTTACATTCCTTACATTACGATATGCTTTTTGTTTTGGAATGATTTTTAACTTGATTCACTTTGTTTCCCACACTTTCCATTGGAATTAATAAAAAAATTATATTTTTTATTCAACTCAAGTAGTAACCTTTTTGTAAGATGGCTTATTTCACATAATTTTATCCCATATAATTTATATATAATAGGAAAACCACTTTTAAGAACCGTTGATGTCAGCATTTTTTTATAGAAAAAAAAATACGAAAAATAACAGTTGTATTTGTTCTGATTAGTTCTGATTTGAAAATCTAACGAAAAATATTGGTTTGCTGATGTCACTGTTTTTTTAGAAGAAAAAGAAACTTTAATCTAACAGTTAATATTATCTTGATTTAAGATTGAACGGTGAAAATTAGTTTTGTTTGTTTACCGAAAATGCATATAACCAAAAGGTTGCAACTCTTCAATTACCAAAACTTTCAAGCAAATCATTGTGATTCTTCGTCTTGAGATGCCAATTTAAAAGAAGTAACTCTTTCAAACTTTCACCAATCATTTTGACATTTAAATGTACACGAGTCATTTGTTTTTGTCAAGATATATATACATCCAAACCAGTTTTCTCTTATTTCTTGTTTAGTTTGTTTTGAGAATTTTTTAATCAATGTTTGTCACTTTTATTACTTTTTCTATTTATTCTGTTTTTCTTTTATTTCTTCCTAAAACACATTCATTCCATTGATTTACCTTTGTCCTTTTCTCTCATAATCGTTGTTTCGTCGTCTTTTGTCACCATCATCACTTTCGTTACTCGCTTCATGGTCTATTAATCGATAGAGGTAAATAACTCTTCTTGGATCGATGCTTCTCATGTGGTAAAATAATTGGAGATCTGGTTAATAATTCATCATCTCTCATACCATTTGCTCTAATCCCAATTGAAAATTAAAGGTGATTAAAAAAAAATATGACTATGTACATTTTAGAGAGATATTTCAATTAATAAAGTAAAATTTACAGTTTCATCATCTCACTAGACATTTACAAAATCTTAGGAACCAAATAGAATACTATTAGCTTTTATACTTAAAATACCTCTATTCCACTTAGTTACTTATAATATATTTTTACCATTTATTGTGACTTTTCACGTAATGAGATTTTAAAAAAAAAGAAATCAATAGATATCACCACTTCATTTTAGTGTACATGAGACATTTATTTTTGTCAAGTTATATATACAACCAAACCAGTTTTCTCTTATTTATTGTATTGTTTGTTTTGAGATTTTCTTGATCAACTTTGACAAAGAGTTTATCAAAGAAAAATGATTTAGCAACTACAGGAGACGACAACCTTAATCATATATAACAAAAAAACTTCAATATTCACAAGGGCACAAAGAATGAGAAAGAAGATAATTGACTATGATTTCATCTGTTTGTAATACAATGTTTAAATATATTTAATTTTATG
Organism: Alliaria petiolata; assembly: GCA_020283515.1. Taxonomy (NCBI): domain Eukaryota; kingdom Viridiplantae; phylum Streptophyta; class Magnoliopsida; order Brassicales; family Brassicaceae; genus Alliaria; species Alliaria petiolata. The sequence goes on along the minus strand of JAHZTW010000002.1, from coordinate 64,851,561 downwards.
TTTTGTAAGTAAATGATAATAGTATTAGATTTAAGATTTTAATTAAACTTATATATGTGAACAAACAACTTAATTTACACTTAATCATCATTAATACATATTTTTAATATCATTAAAATTAAAATTTATTTTTAATGAATATAATATGATTTAATAACTAACAAATAAATAAATGATTAAAGTGTCGAGTGTATCTAAATTGTTCAAACGCAAGCCTTAATCTCATGCTTGCAGTAACATAATCAAAAGTCCAATTAAATTTTAAAGACCATCAAATGTCTAAATTATAATAAAATAAAAACACATAAATCATATATATATATGTATATATATATATATATATTTTGTTAAACATAAATCATATTTGAATGTCTCAAAACATCGCAAATGATATTCTATTTATTTTGTGTTATATTAAATAATTAAAAAGTGTTATAAAAGAAATAATTGCCCGCACGTTGACGTGCAGTTTTGTTTCTTAGTTATTATAATATTAAAATTTAGATGAATGAAAAAATATGAAAATTGAAAAAGAAATAAATATTAATGAAAGATATTACAAAGATCATCAAAAAAAATGTAGAAAACACAAATTTTTAAAGAAGCACGAGAAAATCGATAGTCAAATCAACGATCTAAAAATATATTTTTTAAAACTTAAATAAAAATAAGATATGCGCATAGCGCGGATTCTCTCCTAGTATATAATATTTATTTTCATTTACTAATTATTTATATTGAAAGAATAAGAATGAAGAAAAAGATGTTACAAAGTTACATTTAATTGTAAAACAAAAGAAAAGATAAAATACAATTAAAGAGTCGAAGCTTAACAAACAAAATTTTCTCACAAACCTAAAAGATGTCAAAAGCACATCTAACAGAACACAGTGCTGTTGTCTCTAGTAAATCTTTTGCCTTGACAAGGGTTCTTACAATAATCACAAATTGGTCGAGAAAGATTACTTTTGCCAAGAATTTGAATCTCTCTCTCTGTCCTTGATTTTTTGAAAAATTGACCAGCCTTCATATATGGGTCTTCGCTAAGTAAGCAAGTAATATGAAGAGTGGTGCAGCAATCATTGCACCAATAGAATAATTTTGTGGATGTTTCCCTTAAATTACGTTCGCACTCCTCACACTAATATTTCTCACATACTTCTTTTACCCATGAAACTGTGAGAAAGTGTTTGTCGTGCTTATACCTTGCTCTGTATGGTAAGGTAACACACTTGATACAAACAATAAAATCGCATTTGATGCAATATAACTGTTTCCTGCATTCTTATTTGTATACCTCACATATTGACTTTTCTTCTGGGTCCAAAGATAAGAACAATGGATGCTCATGACCTTGGTAATCAAATGGCTCTGAATTGAAGCACACCGTACATCTAAATCGAACTCGCATTATTCTATCGGACACTGATAGACAAAGCCACCACAACAACGTCCACAAGCATTGCATTGGAATGCACCACAATCATATCTACTGACAGCCTTCAATGTAAGTGGATGAGGATGTAACGCATGTTGTATTCTGCGGCGAGATTTTACGCATGTTTCATGGAGGGTGAATTCACATTCCATACAAGAATATAAACCACCTTCACAGATGGCAAGACACACGCTTGTTTTCATTATGAAGTATATTGTCCTCAAGTCGGAGATGATGGTCATGAAGAAAATAATGTAGCACTCCTTCAGATAGCATATCGAACGGTGGTGCGTCTTGTGTGTATATCATCTTCTTCTGGTACACCTTTGAGCTCTTCTACATTCCACACATCTTTCCCTAGAGCACATCTTGAGTGAACAACATAATCACCACACTTGTCACAAGCATATGCACCATAACCACCGTCAATATTTTGACGACAAAGCCATTTTCCAGATTGAAGAGAAAAAACGTCGGAGATACGATGGGGGTGACGTTATATCTTGATGATGTATGGAGAATACATACAATCGTTATGAGCTATAAAGTTGCATCTGAGGCAAACATAGGTGGGAAATTTTTTTCTCACTAAGCCACAAACGTTAGCAAGTTAAGGAAGTTTGTTTGGGAAAAAAAGGTGAGAGGATGGTCATGGCTTTTTGGCTTGTCTATAACAAAGGATATCAGCCTCATCGCACATATTGTATGCATGAAAGCTTGACAAATGGAACAATGATATACTAGATTGGCTGCTATTTTTCCACAATATAAACACTCAGTAAGAGAATAATAAAAGTAAAGTTGGAGAGAATGTTCAGGGTGGTAAGGATGTTTGATTTTAATTGGAGACTCAACACATTTTTTGTGGAAAGTTTGATCACAGTAGTCACAAAAATAATAATATGTGCCATAATTTGAGCCGTAGCATATAGAGCACCCACCATTGGCATTGATTTTTTCATTGTTGCACCGAAATAAAGGGAGTACATGATGATGATTATCAACCCTAGATGTAGAGAGGTCGTACTCAGGAGAAGAATTGCGCGGAAAAAATCGTGATCCTCTTCAGGGATGTCTTCTTTACTTCGTGCATAAGGGCATAAGAAAAGGGGTTGAAGAGGGTGGTCGTAACTGGCAGCTTCAGCAGATGAGGATGGGCTTTTTATTTGTGGTATGGGGTTGTACTTCAGATGGTGATAAACCATAAATAGTTTACCATCCTTTTCGATCTCATGAAATCCACCATCATAGTCCATAACTGCTTTCAGGGTTTTTTTACTAGATTTCTTTTGAGGTTTTTAAAAACTTGTTGGTGTAGAAATATATCAAGCTTTAACAATTTTCTGCTATTAATAAGAAAATTTGAGCCCAAAAGTGTCCTTCTACTTTTAATTATTGGATCCTTAACGTGAAACCAGAGTGGATTTTGTTCTTTTCTTTGTAGTTGTGATAGTGTTCTTTCCATGTAAATAAAGAATCGGTTTTTCTTCGGATATGGTTTTCATCCTCTCTGAAACTATCCAAATTTCAAGATTTTAATATTCACGTTAACAGAGACAATTGATCAAGAGCCACATAAAGTACAAATAGAGGCTTTTCAATTAAAGTTTTGAAAAAAAAATATTATTAGTTATACAAAAATTAAGTTTTTTTAATAGTTATTTTCACAATAAATATGAAATTTTGAATCCAAAAGTATTTTTAGTTATTGGATCATTAAGGTGAAAAAAATGTGAATTTTGTTCTTTTCGTTGTAGTTGTGATAGTTTACAATCCTAGCAAATAAAGAATCAATTTTCCTATAAATTAATTTTTACGATCAATTACCAGAGCCAATTGATCAAGAGCCAATTATAGAGTACACTAGAACCTTTATAAATTAATATTCGATAAATTAATAATCACTATAAATTAATACATTTTGCATGTCCCGAGTCGGACCAGTGTAAAAATTAGCAAAATTCGATAAGATAATAAGATAATATTTTTTTAAAAACTCTTATATAAATTTATGGTCCAATAATAAATTAATAATTATAAATATAGGCTTATATATAATAAAATATGACTATTGTTGTATTGATTTTTGAAAATTGGATTCTCGCTCGAGTTCATCTCTAATCTTTCTTATTGCATCAATAATTTTTGGTGTTATTTTCTTGATTTGCATCCAAAAATTATGCAAAGTTCTACAAGCTATAAGTTATTTTTGACGCGTAACTACTACCAAATGTTTCATATTATCATCTTCAACTTCATTATCAACATTAAGACGTTAGCCACAATTTTTTATACTCTGAAATTCTTAGTATGTATCACTTTCACCTAGATAGTAGAATATGCTATTGACATCTATTCTTTTTTTATAATTGAGATTATTAATTACAACTTAATGTTTATGAATATTATTTGGCTCATCTTCCAAATTAATTGATGCGACATCTCCTTAATAAATTTAGCAATGTTGAAAATAATTTGCTATTGTCTCTTGATGACCATTAACGGTTCAAACCGAAAATTTCTCTATAATATTACTTAATAACTCTATAAAATAAAAATAAAATTTTAAATCCCAACATTATTAATTTATAGAGATTTTACTGTATAAATATTGCATGATATATTCCTATTCTATAAAAAAAGGATCAAATGGATCTGAAAAAGGTGAAGTTAACTAGTGGTTATATTTTTGAAAAATAGCTATCATTAGTAAAAGTTAATTTGGGACTTAAGAAAATTATAGATTAACATCGAAAATATCTTGTTAGTGAATTGTCCACAAGTTTTCAACCGTGGCGTATACACCAGCATGGAAAGTAAGTACATGTAACAAATTTGCTAACTTGACTTGAAGTCATATATTGGAACTTGAACATATTTTCAATCTGTTAGGCCATGTATATTGTCAAAAAGTGTATCATAGTTGATCAACTGTGGATCTGCAACAAAAAAAATCGAAAATATTTTCCTAAGAAAAAAAAGTGATTTGAAGAAATCTTTCGAAATCCATCAAAAATCCATAAAATTGAAGAAAATTGAAGAAATCTTTCGAAATTCAAAAATTCATAAATGAAATGTGTTTATATTTTTATTCTTAAAATCCAGAAAAACCATAAATTCAAAACATTGAAGAAAAACTGAAGAAATTCATAAAATCCATAACATAAACCAAATGTAACAACTAGAACGATCAAAGAAAAATTGAAGAAATCTTTCGAAATTCAAAAAATTCATCAATGAGATGTGTTTATTTTTTTATTCTTAAATCCTTGTTTATTTCTGCTTCATGAAACTGATTTAAACCTGTCTCTTTTTTTTTTTAATTCTTGCAAAGAGTTATGGTACATCGGACATAATTGCAACACTGCATGAACAAACAGAGGACAAAGCTCGGGGAAAGGCATCCTGCGAGAACGCACTAGAACCATTGCGGAATCAGAATGACGTGGAAAATGAGTCAACTGGACAGAAGGTAATGCTAGTTTGTTCCGATGGTGGCTTATTATTATTATCTTAAATCTCATGATTCTAATTTATCATTGAGATGATGGTTCCTCTTTGGAATGCAGGAGAGTAGCGAAGGTAATAATCGAAAGAGGAAAAGAAAACATATCCTTAGCTCTACTGCTGGTGTTGAGGAAACCCAAGCAAGAAGGAACAAAAGTGCAAGGTAAGATGTAGTTGAAGATCGTAGTCGAATGTCGTTGTACTTACTATCCATGTTGGTGTATATGGTACAGTTGAAAACATGTGGACAATTCACTTTTTATTTTTATACTTAACTAGAAATTTTCGATCTTAAGTCTCAAATTAATTTTTACTAATGATAGCTATTTTTCAAGAATACAACCACTAGTTAACTTCACCTTTTTCAGATCCGTTTGATCCTTTTTTTGTTTTTTCAGGAACACGTTGGAAATGAAAAGTCTTGTGTATGGCACGCTCGTGACTTTTGTCGATGGGGATTTGAAGGATGAACTTTTCTGCATCCGATTTGCTTCAATTGAGAATTGCAAAGCATTTATGCCAAAATTTAATGAAGTTGCTGAAACTGAAGAAAAGAAAGAAGAGAGCAAAGATGCCTCTGACACCACTGGTCTTCTTGAGAAGTTGACCGTGGAAGAGACAAGATCACTGCCACATCAGCTTGTTGGACTCAAGAAATTGAAAACGACATTCGACTACGATCTTCAACTACACCTTACCTTGCACTTTTGTTCTTTCTTGCTTGGGGTTTCACCTGAAATCTACAAAAAGAACCATTACTCTGTCATTTGCTTGGGTTTCCTCAACACCAGCAGTAGAGCTAAGGATATGTGGTATGGGATGGCACTTCGGGTCCATCCTTTTCGATATCATGAAATCCACCATCATAGTCCATAACTGATTTCAGTGTTTTTTTTACTAGATTTCTACTAAGGTTTTTAAGAACTTGTTGATGTATAAATTTCAAGCTTTTAACAATTTTCTACTATAAATAATAAATTTTAAGCCCAAAAGACTCCTTCTAATTTTAATTATTGGATCCTTAACGTGAAACTTTTCGTTGTAATTGTGATAGTTTTCTTTCCAAGCAAATAAAGAAACAGTTTTTCTTCGGACATGGTTTTCATCCTCTTTGAAATCATCCAAATTTTCAAAATTTTAATTTTTACGATCAAATACAAAAGCTAATCGATCAAGAGCCAATTATAGAGTATAATTCCACGCTTTATTAGCTCGATATATATTTCAATTAAGGTCTTTTTAAATGATTAGTTATACAAAAATTAAGTTTTTTATTAGTTTTTTTTTTTTTGTCAAACTAAGTTTTTTATTAGTTATTTTACAATATATTTTGAATCCAAAAGTAAAGAAGTTTAATACATATAGTTGAAAATTTTAAAATGAATTGGATGATAGTTAAAAGTTTTTAATTTAAAATATCTCATTTAAATGAATAAGCGAATTAACTTCTTCGAAAAGTTATCTAATAGTTGTAAAATCATCATATGTAAAACGAAGGTTTTGGATAAATATAAGGGATGTTTGCAAAATTGACTCAAAATTTGAGGTCAATTGCAAATATAACCCACCAAATTCACCATTTCAACATTAACCACTTTCTCTCCAAACCATCTTTTTCACTTTCAATTATTTACGAAATTGCCATTAATTCAAATTAATTTCTTTAATTTTCGGAAATCCAATTTACCAAATAATCCTCATCTTCTTCACTTATTCACGAAAATGTCATCATCATCAATTCACCCAACCACCATTTTCAACCAATTTGAAGCTTTAATTGCACCAAAAACCCATTTTTGAGCTTGGATAGCTCATTGTCTCTTGCCTTATGCTTCTATTCTTCCATTTTCTCTCTATTTTCTTCCCAAAAACTCTATAATTTAGCTATTAAAAAATTAAAGCTCTTAGATCTTGCTATATCCGCTGAATTGGTCGTTCATTGCGATTGGGCTTCTTGGTGGTGGCAAGAATCGAAGTTATCAGCTAGAAAAGAAGCTAAAGACGAGTGGTAAGTCAATTTTTCAGTAGAATTTCGTGTTTTCCAGATTTGTGCTGCGAAAGTAGACTTCATCTGGCCTTCAAGAAGTCTACTAGTCAACGAAAAGGTTAGTTTTGCAATTGACCGC
>JAHZTW010000002.1:64498061-64821815 GCA_020283515.1 Alliaria petiolata | reverse complement strand
TCATCCCCATATTCTCAGATTCTTGGCTCATCTCATCGTTCACCGTCTCAATCTTGTACATCTCAAACTTCAGATTCCTCGTTGGGTAATTTTTAACAAACCATTCTGTTCCGCTGCTTCCTTTTTCGTTACCCACATCGATAAATACTCGCCTCGAGTAGCTCCCGAGGTCTAAAGTGTCTCCCATAAGGTTTGGGAGGTACCGTGTCCGTTTCAAGTACGTTCTTGATTTCCTTGAAGCTGCTCTTGGTGGTTCAAGAAGAACATCCTCTAGCTTACTCAAAGCTTTTTTCTTGGCCTCTTCTTCTCCGATACTGAGAGGTTTTCTTCCGGTGGCGACTAAGCTCGGTTTTTGCTATGTTTCCCCTGTTGATGTTGATGTTTAGAGCTTCAGTTCTTCAAGTTTTACATTTATAAACTTTAAATGCGTGCAAGTGCACATATGTGCATTGTAGTACTTAAGGTATCGATCCATAGGGAGTCCACGCCTTACTACAAAAATCAGTGGTGGTTATAAAACGCTTCTAAGATAAAGAAGGGGTTTGGAGAGGTGTTTCACGGATGGTATCATGCAAAAAATAAATAAATGACAAGCAAGGAATCAAAACGTTGTGTTCTCGAGTAATCTCCGGAGGTTCAAAACCGATCAAACAAGAAACCAATGCAAGGCAAACGAAACTAGGCCTATTTTCCTTAAACTTTAATCACGATTTCATGATCTAAGTATTTTCATAAGTAGATCGTCTATGCTTTAATCACTCTGTAGGTATGCATTCGTATCTTACGACGCAATCAAACAGGCAATATACAATCGAGTTCTTTATAACATTCACGACACTCCGTGAGTGTGCAATTCGCACCTCACGATGCGACGCTCGTCTAAGCTAGATCCGGTGAATAAATTCATCACATTAACGGTTCTAAACAATCATAATATCCGAATCTAGTTCGCGATGCTAGACTCATGAAATACGAACAAACTTAGAGGGAAAAAAATCCTAGAATACGGCTAAGCAATCGATGAGCCACTTATTAAAATCATGTAAGAGATCGAAAAAAGATAATTAAACGAAGAGAATCGATGATGCTCTTAACCAACCAACGTATCTACTCTAAGATAATTGGGGCGAGCAGAAACAAGAGTTAATCACGAAACACCTAAAGACAAACTTCAATCTAACAACCTAGCAATCAATCCATGAATCCCCTTGGAAAACCCTTAAACACAACAAACGAATCTACTCTAACATGGGGCGAGCAGAAACGAGATCAATGAATGCAAGCAAATCGAATTAAACATAGAAAAGCATCGAGGGTTCGGGAGAAATCTCTCTCCCCATCTAAGAGGAAGAACAAAACGTGAAAAGATTTATGCGGCTGTAAGTATTTGTTGGCTGCAAAAATAAAATATGAAGAAGTGTGTATGCTGCGTCTATTATGAGAGATGATCAATGAGAAAGCCCTAAATGTAGAGTATATATAGGCTTCAAGACTTCTTGGGTCGGTTTGAGCGTTAGGCGGCTATGGGGCTTGAGCGGGATTGCAAATGGGCTTTGACAGGAATGTGAATAAGTTGGCAGCGCCACGGGGAAGGATGGCCGCGAGTTCGTGATTTGATGGCGTGCGAGATTGATATATCATGGTTTTTACCCATTTTTAGACCGTGATATAAGTGTTTTTATAGAGTCTTTTGGCTATTTTCGAGTCTATATAGAGTCTTTACAGGTTCAGGTACAATTGAAGATAAATTGGAGATTTGGATGCATTTTGGAGCTTAATGGAATGAAGTCACGAAGTGATGAAGTCAAGACTGGAATTACACGCAAGGTGTCGATCGACACCATGTAGTGTCGATCGACACCAGGTTTTCCAATTTCCAGAATCGAGAAGTTTCCAGTTTTTGAAGAAAAGGAAATCTCCAAGACTTTTCCTAATCTTAAAAGGAATTGAAGACTCGTACCTAGGCCTATAAATATAGTTTTTTCAGCCATTGTTTAGGCAGAATCTCATATTTTAAGAATCATAGAAGTTTAGGTTTTTGGAGAGAAGAATTTGTCTCCTTAGAGCAAATTTGGAACTCCCTTTATTTATTCTATTGATTTCTTTTATGCTTTCTATTCAAGTTATGATTTATGTTTCATTGATCATGTCTGAGTAGTTTGTTAGTTAGGTTTAGGGTTTTTCAAAGGTGATTAATGAATTGTTAGGTCGAATTAAATTGTTAGGATAAAATCATTAGAGTTCTTCATCTGGATTTGTGTTTAATACTTATTCTAGCTTCGCGACCTAGAATCTGATCTTAGGTTAATTAATAGATGCGAGAGTATTATTGATTGCCTGAACTAATGTTAGATGAGCAAAATACCTATTCGCAAAGAGATTTGGTTTAGGGTTTTGTGAACAATTGAGCTTGAACTTTAATGCTTGTTTGAATCGATAGGATTTGCAAAGAGATTTGGAATTCTAGGGTTTAGACATAGATAATCTTCGCAGTGAGAGTTGGTTGATTTTACATTAGTGTTTCGAGTTCTAGAACAGTTCTTCATAATTCCTAACATTCTGTCTAGACCTGCAATTTAGATCACCTGAGAATTTCCCTGAACCTAGCGTTTCGTCTCCTGAATTTACTAAGTTTTAAATTGCTTTCTGTTTCTAGTTTTACATTCTCACTTAGCCTAATTCGAAATTAGAAATTTGCTGTGTGACTATCCCTTCTCTGTGGATTCGATCCCTAAGTACTACAACTGATCTCTTAATTTGAGAGAGTTGCTTAGGGTAAATTTGACCCATATCAGAGATCAAGTCCAACTCTTCATTTTTTTCTTTTCCTCTCGTTCGGGAGACTGCATAACATGTCTTCGTAGAAACATCATAATTCTAGATCTAACCATTAGTTTGCCTTCCAACCACTTGCATATGAAATCTAACTGTCTTCTCTATCATGACACCAAAATTAAGGAAGATCGCATCGGGGGAAGGTCTTGATCTAGTGTCAAAGTTCTGGCAGTTCGAATCTATCAGTTTTGCACCCTTTTTTATTAGTTTTTCTGAAAAGAGTTTTGAACATACAAATACTCGAGATATGCTATTTAAGCATTAAAACCTTGGTGAAATACTTATTAAAGCATTCACATATGACAACAAAAAGGGGCCAAAAATGAGTGTTATCACCTGTTTTTCTCATCGCCATTACGGTGTACTCGGAGCTCATCACGTAGACTATTTCGTAGTTTAAATGTTTCAAGAAATTTAGATGGAATCTTCTAGGTTGAGTTGGACGGTGAGGATGCCGCCAACATTTGAGAGTCTGGTCTAGAAATTCAGCAGTCAATGTGACGAGAATGTGCAAAGGCAAGATCAAATGTCTCGTTTGGAACCAAGTTCTGCGTCTCCTCATCGTTCGCATAGACAAAAAACATCTCGGTCTCGTTGAGAGTATAAAGTAACAGTGACCTCATCACCTCCTCCGCTAAGGAGGAGTGCTTTATCTCCAAGCTTAAAGAGACCTTCCTTCTCTAAAGCATTCAGAAGCAAAGGCAATAATAGCTCATGATGGTCGGATTCAACGGACTTAGATGCAGCGGTTGCAGCCGTTCCATACTTTAGCAAACTCAACCAAGTAATTGACAGAAACATCAAAGCCAAAAGCGTTGATCTCATAAAGAAACTCAAGATTTCAGAACGAGAAGCCTTGAGGAAAGAATCCGCAGAGCCTAAATACGAGCTCGAACGGTCTCTCTTTTTCAAGATGTAGTGACAATGCTTTTGGCACATGGAGTGAAAGTCTTGGACAGTAACAAACAACATCTTTTGTTTTTGTTATGTCTTATAAGCTGAGACAAAGAGCGTTGTGCGAAAAAGTGCAGTTGAAAGTTAAAGAAGAGGATATAGAGAAGTGAAGAGATAGCTAGGGAGAATCAAAAGGAAGTAGAAAGAAGAGAAAACGTAAAAGAGAAAAAGAGAGAAGATCAGGCGAGAGAGAGGCGAGTCTAGCGAGTGCAGAACCTAGCGGCTGTATGATTCCCACCGGTGAGAGAAACGTGGCTACTCTTCAAATTAGACCAAAAGGGACATCAACTGCCTCATCCTCTGTATCTCCATTGCGGTTATCACCTATATACCTCTTTCTTGCTCTCAAACGGCTATTTCATCATTAAGACACACACACACCCAAATATATGTTTTTATTTGAATATAAAGTTTATGTCTGGTAATCAATGGATCCTTGTGGAAGAGAAAAGTTCACGGAAGCAACATATGGGATGAAAAAGAGTTTTTTGTTGAATTTGGTCTTTGTGGGTTGATTTCTTGATGCCTAAGTTTTTGTTTCCCGTAAGAAGTGAGAGAGAGAGTTAGATTAAACGATTCAATGAAGCATTTTAGGGATCTATGAAAGCATGTGCAGCTCTATCGCAAACCATTTTGTGAGGAAAAAAAATCCTAGAATACGGCTAAGCAATCGATGAGCCACTTATTAAAATCATGTAAGAGATCGAAAAAAAGATAATTAAACGAAGAGAATCGATGATGCTCTTAACCAACCAACGTATCTACTCTAAGATAATTGGGGCGAGCAGAAACAAGAGTTAATCACGAAACACCTAAAGACAAACTTCAATCTAACAACCTAGCAATCAATCCATGAATCCCCTTGGAAAACCCTTAAACACAACAAACGAATCTACTCTAACATGGGGCGAGCAGAAACGAGATCAATGAATGCAAGCAAATCGAATTAAACATAGAAAAGCATCGAGGGTTCGGGAGAAATCTCTCTCCCCATCTAAGAGGAAGAACAAAATGTGAAAAGATTTATGCGGCTGTAAGTATTTGTTGGCTGCAAAAATAAAATATGAAGAAGTGTGTATGCTGCGTCTATTGTGAGAGATGATCAATGAGAAAGCCCTAAATGTAGAGTATATATAGGCTTCAAGTCTTCTTGGGTCGGTTTGAGCGTTAGGCGGCTATAGGGCTTGAGCGGGATTGCAAATGGGCTTTGACAGGAATGAGAATAAGTTGGCAGCGCCACGGGGAAGGATGGCCGCGAGTTCGTGCTCTGATGGCGCGGGAGATCAAGTCCAACTCTTCATTTTTTTCTTTTGCTCTCGTTCGGGAAACTGCATAACATGTCTTCGTAGAAACATCATAACTCTATATCTAACCATTAGTTTGCCTTCCAACCACTTGGATATGAAATCTAACAGTCTTCTCTATCATGACACCAAAATTAAGGAAGATCGCGTCGGGGGAAGGTCTTGATCTAGTGTCAAAGTTCTGGCAGTTCGAATCTATCAGTTTTGCAGCCTTTTTTTATTAGTTTTTCTGAAAAGAGTTTTGAACATACAAATACTCGAGATATGCTATTTAAGCATTAAAACCTTGGTGAAATACTTATTAAAGCATTCACATATGACAACAAAAAGGGCCCAAAAATGAGTGTTATCACCTGTTTTTCTCATCGCCATTACGGTGTACTCGGAGCTCATCACGTAGACTATTTCGTAGTTCAAATGTTTCAAGAAATTTAGATGGAATCTTCTAGGTTGAGTTGGACGGTGAGGATGCCGCCAACTTTGAGAGTCTGGTCTAGAAATTCAGCAGTCAATGTGACGAGAATGTGCAAAGGCAAGATCAAATGTCTCGTTTGGGACCAAGTTCTGCGTCTCCTCATCGTTCGCATAGACAAAAAACATCTCGGTCTCGTTGAGAGTATAAAGTAACAGTGACCTCATCACCTCCTCCGCTAAGGAGGAGTGCTTTATCTCCAAGCTTAAAGAGACCTTCCTTCTCTAAAGCATTCAGAAGCAAAGGCAATAATAGCTCATGATGGTCGGATTCAACGGACTTAGATGCAGCGGTTGCAGCCGTTCCATACTTTAGCAAACTCAACCAAGTAATTGACAGAAACATCAAAGCCAAAAGCGTTGATCTCATAAAGAAACTCAAGATTTCAGAACGAGAAGCCTTGAGGAAAGAATCCGCAGAGCCTAAATACGAGCTCGAGCGGTCTCTCTTTTTCAAGATGTAGTGACAATGCTTTTGGCACATGGAGTGAAAGTCTTGGACAGTAACAAACAACATCTTTTGTTTTTGTTATGTCTTATAAGCTGAGACAAAGAGCGTTGTGCGAAAAAGTGCAGTTGAAAGTTAAAGAAGAGGATATAGAGAAGTGAAGAGATAGCTAGGGAGAATCAAAAGGAAGTAGAAAGAAGAGAAAACGTAAAAGAGAAAAAGAGAGAAGATCAGGCGAGAGAGAGGCGAGTCTAGCGAGTGCAGAACCTAGCGGCTGTATGATTCCCACCGGTGAGAGAAACGTGGCTACTCTTCAAATTAGACCAAAAGGGACATCAACTGCCTCATCCTCTGTATCTCCATTGCGGTTATCACCTATATACCTCTTTCTTGCTCTCAATCGGCTATTTCATCATTAAGACACACACACACCCAAATATATGTTTTAATTTGAATATAAAGTTTATGTCTGGTAATCAATGGATCCTTGTGGAAGAGAAAAGTTCACGGAAGCAACATATGGGATGAAAAAGAGTTTTTTGTTGAATTTGGTCTTTGTGGGTTGATTTCTTGATGCCTAAGTTTTTGTTTCCCGTAAGAAGTGAGAGAGAGAGTTAGATTAAACGATTCAATGAAGCATTTTAGGGATCTATGAAAGCATGTGCTGCTCTATCGCAAACCATTTTGTCTAAAATGAAGCATTTTAGGGATCTATGAAAGCATGAGCTTTTCATTGGGCTAAAACTATACCAGATGTGTGTATACTATATAGAGGTTCACTGTTATTTCCAATTTTTCATAGAAACTACAAAGACAAAGACTTGAGAATCTATCTTCCTAGAACTACAAGAAAGAACCATTTTGGTTTTTATACTCTAAACCACACAGATTCGTTTACAGGAAAACAAAAATTATCATCCATATTATTATAAGACGAACTAACACAATCTACATATTGTTTCTTGAATGAAAATATATACTTAAAGAAGGAAAACGAATGTATAGATTGAGTAACCTGTTCCATGGCAGCCTGAGCGGCGGTCATGAGCTTTGTGGCGAGGCCGAGCTTCCGATGGGTACGAAGAACGGCGAGAGAAGTGATATGGCCGTGGCACTCGTTGCTCTCCTCCTCCATCTTGGCGAGCACATAGCCAACGATGCGACCATTGTAGTCCTCGGCGACGTAGAGAAGCTGCGGCCAAGAGAGGATATGGTAGAGGTAGTACTTCATCTGGTAGTTCTTAGGAAGACACATAAGATTGCAGGCCTGCATCGCCAGCAGATCATCCACCGTCGCTGGCCTGATGCAGACCAAAGCTCCTCAATTTCTTCTCCAATACACATAAGATTGCAGGCCTGCATCGCCAGCAGATTGTGTTAGTTGCCTTGTGTACAACTCTTTTTGATGAACAATATACTATGGAGAAAGGCAAATTCAAGGCTAAGCAAAATCATACCCCACATCAATACATCATCATCATCGCCAATCAAGCATAGATCAAAACGAATCCTAATTCACAAAACTTGCCTATGCAACTAATATAGTTTGCCTTTTGATCGAGATACAGAATACCGAACCTGCAAGGAGAGAACCCATCGGAGACGAATTCGTAGGAGGAGGAGTCGTTGGAATTTCGGATGAAGCAGAGTTCTCGTTACTCTGAGCTTGTCCCATCTCTTCCTTTCTCCGTAGTTCTGCCAAAACCTCCCAAAGAATTTGTTCAGCCGACGACGACGACGACGAGAAGCAGTTCTCTCAAATGGAAAGGATTCATTATCTGATGGGTTTACGGCGGATTGAAGATTAAGCCAGAGGAAGATGTCTCCGAGGAAGATGCGCAAGATCGATTTGGCAACAGTGTCTAAGAACCGATTCTATCGGCTCTGGAAGAAGAGCCGATTCTAACATACTGTGTCATTTTTTTCTTTTTTTTTACTTTTCTTTTTACTTTAAGAACCCCCAGAGACTCTGCATTACGGATGCTCTAAGATGGAGAATGATCGAGAATATGTTGATGATTCTCATGTCTGACCCAAACGAAAGAGTAAAGGTACGAGAGCTGATTGGCGCTGGTGAAGGCGGCAGGCTCAAAAACCAACGGTAAATCCGGAAGAATGTCGAAAGGATTCACTAGAACACGCCTTTGCAACCATCAGTGTTGCTGTGTGACTTATTAGGGTATCGGATTGCGACTGCATCTCCTCATACAATACGTACAAGGGTGGGAGCTTCAGGCGCTGATTATATGTTGGTCCTCTCCTATGGTCGCAAACTTCAACCCAAGACTCCAGTGACTTAGCTATCTCAAGGTTACTTATAGCAGAAGTTATGTCGTAGCTTTCTTCTTATTTATTCTTATATCTTGAAAAAAAAAATTTAATTATTGAATAAGTCTGCATCCAATCTACTTTCATAACAAGAAAGCAAAGTTGGTTGATGTAATAAGACCCTAAAGTCCTTGAACAAAACTTTTTTGATTTGGTTGAATTGAGATTGTTTGATTTATCTGGTTTCAATTCTATACTGATTTTGATTTTGTTTCAGTTAAATTGGTTTTAGTGGTTTATTGGTCACAAAACCAATCAAAATAAAAAAAAATCTAAAAAAATTAACTAAAACAAAAATAAAAATCAGTATAGAATTGAAACCATATAAACCAAACAATCTCAATTCAACCAAATCGGAAAAGGTTTTGTTCAAAGACTTTAGGGCCTTATACATCAACAAACTTTGCTTTTTTGTTGTGAAAGTAGAGCGGATGCAGACTTATTCAATAACTGAAAAAAGTTTTTGAAGATACGAGAGTAAAAATTAGAAAGCCACAAGATAACTTCAGCTATAAGTAATCTTCAGATAGCTAAGTCACTGGATTCTTGGGTTGAGGTTTACGACCGTAGGAGAGGACCATCATGTAATCAGCGCCTAAAACGCCCACCCTTGTACATATTGTCTGAGGAGATGCATTACACAATCCAATAGCCTAATAAGTCACACAGCAACACTGATGGTTACAAAGGCACGTTCCTCAAGTATAACTACACCTTAAATTAATCCACAAAACTTAATATAGAGTTTGCTTCTTATCGATATATCGTTTTGTTCGAATGAAACCTAAATTGTAAGGAAAAGGATGAGAAGGAAATCACCTCATCCTTGCTTTCGAGACTGGGTTTCATTGCAATGTCGAAAGGATTCACTAGAACACGCTGAATTTCAAAAATATGATTTGTGTCGCAATTGGAAAAGAAGGGAGTCGAAACTTTCTTTTTATTTTGTTTACTCGTCATCAAGAAGGGAGAGAAACGAGAGGAGATGGGTCAATTGAAGACGAAAGACTAAGATGAAGATTTGTGGAAATATGTGTTTTTGGGTCAAAATAGGTCAAAAAGTATTCGACGAGATGGTCAACTTCAGGGTGATACTTGCATTCATGAATAAACACTTCAAAGGGCCTTTGGAAGGGAAGGAAGGAGTTTCTCTTCCGAATGTTCTCTGACGCCCAAGTCAAACGTGAACATATAATCGGAAAGTATTTGAGCTGTTATGGTAAGAATTCTCGTTAGCAGATTGGGACTCCCATTGCTAGTTTGGTGGTTGTATTGAACGTAAATCGTGTCATCCGCGAGTAGGTTGGAGGTCTCTCGTATCGACTGATGACTCACTAGGAGTATTTTTTTAACCTGGACGGGTGTCCTTATGGGACTTGAACAGAGGTGACATTCCTACCTAGCTAGGGAGACTCTCAGTCGAGTCTGTTGACTACGATGATCAGTTTGGAGATCATGCAATGCGGCTTCTGGTGGCGCTAGATGCCTCTCGGGAGCCATTACGTGGTGGGCGGATCGTATCGGGAGTGTCTGTTGATCCTCGACCTTTGGACCATCTATATCCTGACCCAGTTTGGCGTTCTCCTATATTGATACACACTTGTTAACCTTTCTCATTGGTTTTGCCATTCTTGCCGAGCTGACTCATCTTTCCCCGGGACCGATAAAGTTCATGTTCTTCTGTTTTGTCGGATCTTTTTTTACACCTTCGGTGTCGGTCAGATAATACATGCAGTATACGAGTAGGTACCCTATTTAATGGGCCCGTGGTTTCGTGCTGCTCATGGATTAGTTCCCGTAAAACTAGTTCCAACAATTATATTAGGGGGTTATTGGTTCTTGTATTTTAATGGATTTGAAAATCCAAATCAAATCCAGTGTTATTGGTTCTATGATTTTAAAATCCATATTGAAATCCAGTGTTATTTGTTCTATGATTTTAAAATCCATATTGAAATTCAGTGTTATTGGTTCTATGATTTTAAAATTCAAGTATTATAAGGATTTGATTTTTTGTTGGATTTGAATGGATTTAGAAAGGTTTTCATGAGTAAAATACAAAGACCCAAATACAGAGTTTAACCTTGTTATTTGATTGGATTTGATTATTTTCTACACTTTCTCCCCCACGTCAATTTTTCCTCCAATACCAACATTCTACAGTTTATTATGTTTATGTTTATGTACGTTCATCTTGTGATTGAAAAGATAATTGAGCCAATTTGAAAAATGTTTATGTTGGAATAAATAATAATAAAGAAAATAACCATGCATAAAACCCAATCAAGATATAATAATTATGATATAAAAGCCAACAATGTTATGTTATAATAAAAATAAATAAAACCCCAATCTATAAATGATAAAAAATAGATAAAACCCAATCTAGATGATAAAAAATAATTAAAACCCCAATCTAGATAATAATTAACTAATCATCCCATAACGTTACGTTTAATCCAAGCATAACGCTCATCAGTGGACATGCTAACGAATACATCTTTCATTCCTAATTGGTGAATTACTTTAACCGCATCGTAACGAACATGTTCTTCCAAATCAGAAACTTCTTTGATAGCTTCCCATAAGTTATTTTTCTTTTTCTCTATTTCTCTTTTCTCAGCTTCTTGTTGTTGTCTTGCTTCTCTCTCTTGTATCAGATTGAAGAGTTTTTGAGTGATTGTTGTCAAGGCGTTTATTTCAGTACAAGCTTAGTCTGCACCTTCTTGGCAAATAATGGGATCATCATCTTTGCCTTGAGGATTTCTTTTTCTTTTTCTTAAAGGGAGTTTTTCCAAAGTGTCCTTTGAACCGCTGCAAAAAAAAGATGACGGTGTTTCATAATTTTCCTCGACATTTATGGAAAACTCTTCATCACAATTTGTTTGCTCTTTTCCAGTTTCCGAAATTCCACATGTTCGAGCATCAGTAGTATCACCTAATCCAATCGCACTCTTACCCGATGCTATATTTTTTTCAAATATAACTTTAAGATCATCAAATTCTTCAAAAGTCTCATTACGAAACTTTGAGCGTTTTACTTAACAAAGATGAAAAAAATAAAAAAAATATTAATTTCTTTTTGTAGAACAAAAAAAAATAAAATTAATTTCTTTTAGTATTTACCTAATTTTTATGAACTAAACATTTGTTATAAGATGGAACAATTTCAAAATATATGAAATAAATATAATAATAATATAAGCTTAAATCGTATATAGATTTTTCACGTTTTAAAACTGTTATTCCGCTATTTTTTACTATTCACGCTATTTGTCAAATTTTCATGTTTTCACGTTTTTCAAAAGTGATATCACTATATACAACTAGCGTATTGAAAATATAATTAGAAAATCAAAACGTGATTAATTTAATAAAAATAGCTTTTCATCTTTTTATAATTTATTTAATGAAAATTTTATTAAGTTCAGTTTGTCCCCTAAAAAAATTCCAATTATATTGTCAGTGTATCAAACCAAAGTCTTTCGCTCTTACATTTGTATAAGCGACTCTGTTTTTGTTATTACCTCAAAATCTTTGTTTGCATAATTGCTAAGTAAATTCGAATAAAAAATAATGTATTCACACAAAGGTATTTGTGAATATATTATACAAAATATTTACTCACCAATTGTTTATGGTCATTTTTAAAATTTTTAAGTTTTTTATTATTAGAACTAGTTTCCCTTAAAATAAAATTGATATGAACTTTTGATTCTTCAAACTATGTTTTCATTGAAAGAGTATGGATCATCATGACTCCGACTATCAAATTTGGTTTGGATAGAAAAAAAATCTATAACTTGATTAATGTTCAAATAAACAAATAAATACTTTCAAAATATTTAATTGGAATTGGATTTTACCAAAAAAAATTGTAATTGGAATTCATTATAGATATGGTGCAACTCAAATCTCAAACAAAATCTCATAAAAAGTATTTTGAGATAAACTTACCTTTTAGGGTTGGCAAGTTACAGTGGGGCAACTAGAGTTCAATATCTTCTCATTCTTTCATAATCTCTTCTGTCTTCATGCGCATACTCCTTCCAATCCCTCCTCCCTTTCCTTCAGTTTTCCAAATTTTGAATCGAAATTCAAAATTATGTTGTGGTACAACCAAAATGTTAAACAAAATATGATGAAATATTTTGAGATCATCTCACATTTTAGGATTGGGAGTTACACTGGAGAAGCTAGAATTTGATCTCTTCTCATTCCCTCTATTCTCTCTTCGCGGGCCTTCTCCTTCATATCCCTTAATATTTTTAACCTGTTTTCAAGTTTAAATATTTATATTATTTGGTTAATTTATATGGTTCTATTAACAAACCATATAAACAAAAAGAATATTTATAAATATAGATATCTATTAAAATCACACATATCGAAGTATTTTTTATTGTAACCTAAATTATATTTTTAATTTGTTATAATTTTCTTTTTTATTAAAATCACACATATCGAGGGTTTTTTTTATTGTAAATATATTTTCTGCTTAATCAAAAAAAATTGTGTATATCATAAATTGTGTATAAATTATATTTTATTAAATAATATTTTTTAAAACTATTGTTTTATTCATTTTTAAGAAATGTATTGTATAATATGATGTATATCATAAATCATCACATAACCTAAAATTTTATTTTAAATAATCCAAAAATTAAAACATAATTTTTGGTTATATTAAAAGTAATAAATGGATAAAGGCATATAATGTAATTAGTCTAATCAAAAAAGGAAATTTGTATTAAAATAATGAGAGAATAAGTGTGGTGATGACACATCAGCAAAATGACACCACTATAAATATTTCAAAAAATAAGCCTACTCTTTAAAAATGTTTCTCAATTAATATATAGGGGATATAACTAAAAGGATAACTGCAATTTAACTCTCAAACTAAATTAATTTTGCAAGATCAATCCTCACGTCAAAAAAAATACAGGTCAATCCACTCATCTCAAAGGTCATCCGCAATATAGCCCCTTCATATATCGTCGACGTTGACATTTCACGTTTCTGCTAATTTTTTTGACAGAAGTCAAAATGACACCGTTTTGGTTAAAAAAAAATCAATTCTAAAAATTCAAAACCCAAGACTCGAACCGTTGAACTCTTGAATAACCAAACCGATGATTTACCAAACATGCTAACCGAAATCTATGCGATATCTCGAAACCAAAACACATATAGTAGGTAAATCATTAGTTTTTTAATCTTGGTTGTCTTCTTCATCCCCATTACAGGTGCAGGCAGGATATGAATTAGGGTTTCCGCCGCCTTATAATATTGTACGTAGATGTTGTGTGATCACACAAACCACTGGTTTAAGGATGGTAAAGGATATAATTGTACGTAGATTTTAAGGCGTCGTGTAATTAAAGTTTAAAGATGCTATATGGGATATAATATTTTACCAAAAATGTTGCACTAATGGTAAATTCTTTAAGTAGTTTACCTTATTTCCGCCTCTCCTTTTCATTCTCTTATGTTTTCATTCCATTTTCAACGGGTTATTGGTAAAGAGATTTAAAGAGATTTATAATGATTGTTAAAATTTTAAGATTTCATTGTTATTAGTAGATTAATTCTGACATTCTTACTAAAATCTATTGTTATTGGTGTGAAGATTTTTAAATTCCATACAAAATCCATTGTTATTCAAAAAGTTTGGTTTTTAATGATTTCATCAATCTATTAGAATCTTTGTTATTGGGACACGGATTGTTAACAATTTAACTCATAAAAGTATAAAACAAAACTTTCAAAATACTATCAATTTCTCTTTGATTCTCAAAATCCTTATAAAAAAAGATTTTGATAGATTTTTAAAATACACATAACTCTCTATAAATCTAACAAACTCTTCACAAACTTAACAAATCTCTCAACTTATAAAATCATCGCAACTCTCTACAAATCCTACTCCCACTAACCCCCCCTAAAAATGTTTCAGTATAATCATTTTAGCTAAATTTTAACCGACATATTTATAAAGTAATAGTATCAAACAATAATTTCAAAGAATCATTAAATTTTTCTTAAAATGTTGAAACTTGACGAATGCAATATTTTGGGTTGTATAAGTGTCAATGTTCTTTGTTTTAAAATCCTTATTAAATTTTGGGTTCATAATAAACCTTAAACTCTTTTTATTCTCTTGTTGTGTTCAATAAAAATTGGTTTTTTTTTTAAATTATGGTCTATTTTTTTACCGCTAAAATTCCTACAACCAACACTTTACTGTTACAGTTTCAACCAATCAACGAGTGAATTACAGTAGAAGGCACTTATGTGTTTAAAAGTAACAGAAAAGGCAATTTCTGCTACTAGGGGACTTTGGGCTTCTATTCCTAACGTGAAAGTCCTTTTGTGCCTTTAATGAAAGAGTAATAAAAGTTGCGGTGATTTTGGTTGTGTTCTTATTTAAGTTTCGCCGAAATTTTGTTGCCGAAGACGAGAAAAGAACCGTCGAATTGTGGATATCCCGATTGTAAACCTTAATTAATGAAATGAATCAGCCATTCCTTATGGTTTCTACAATACGGTCTGTTGTCGTCGTTTGTGTTTTTCCGTTTCATTTGTTGCCCTCTGGCTTGTCGTAATTTTTGTTTTAATGGCGGAATTCTATCGGAGGTCGTATGATGTTGTAATCGTGAACACATGATGGACACAGATAATCCGTCCACGTATGAAATCCGGTATCCACGATGAATGTGTTATGTTGGACGGAATCTCAATGTGCCTTAGTACATCCCCATACTTTATTTAAAAAGTTTTACGGCTTTAAAGAGGTGGACCAGGGCCTTGGGTAAATGTGTAGGAAAAAGCTTAAGATCTAGTTCGATATACCTCCGTTGTTCGACGACACCAAATACGAAAGGGCCGACATACCGGATCTGGATTTGGGTGTGGATGACAACAGTGTGTACGAGGGGAAGGCATATGCTAGCAAAAGAGACTGCCAAATAGCTTTGGCCATTTACGCAATTAAAGAGGTCTTCAACTTCAGGCAGACAACGACGAAGAGGTCTTATTTTGTCCTTAGTTGCACTGACTCAAGGTGTGATTGGCGGATTTTGGCTAAGGAGTTTAAGGATTGTGGTTACTACGAAATAAAGAAAGCTCAGCTGAAGCATAAGTGCGACATTGAGACGCGGAATGGCTGTAAGAAGAAGTTAACATCCCGTTTTATAGCTGCTGTGTTTAAAGCTAAGTATGGTGATCCTGAAAATGGTCCAAAAGCTGCTGAGTTGCAGAGGCTAGTACTGGAGGAGTTGCGTGTTTCGGCAACCTATATGACGTGTTTTAGAGCAAAGTCAAAGGCGGTTGCCGGCGTTAGAGGGTCGGATGATGAGTTGTACCTAGGATTGCCCGAGTACTTGTACATGCTTAAACTGGCGAACCCTGGAACGGTTGCAAACTTGGAGACAGAGCCTGATGAATTTGGTGTTGAGAGGTTTTTGTATTTGTTTCTTTCGTTTGGGGCGTCTATAAGTGGGTTTAGGAGACTTCGACATCTGATTGTACTGGACGGTACTCACCTCCGTGGGAAGTTCAAAGGCATGTTGCTGACAGCGAGTGGGCAGGATGCAAATTTTCAGGTTTTTCCACTAGCCTACGGTATTGTGGACAGTGAGAACGAATATGCGTGGACATGGTTTCTCCAAAAACTTGAGAGGATTCTAGCTGATAGTTCATCCTTGACTATTATATCTGACAGAGTTGCAGCGATATATGCTGCGAAGCGAAGGGTTTATCCTCGTGCACACCATGGGGCTTGCATTGTACATTTGGCACGGAATATCAATTCCCGTTTAAAAAAAAAAAAGTTTGGCTAAAATGGTAGTTAGTGCAGCTTTTGCATTCCGTGTTGATGCATTTCGTGAGGTGTTTGGTAAAATTCGGGCATCAAATGCATTGTGTGCTAAGTACCTTGAGAAAATAGGGATAGCTCATTGGACAAGAGCACATTTTGCCGGTGAGAGGTATAACGTTATGACTAGCAACGCAGCGGAGCAGTTGAACAAAGCTCTGAAGGAGGGCAGAGGATCACCAATTTTGGAGTTGCTTAAATTTATATAGAGTATGATGACCCGATGGTTTAATGCTAGGAGGAAAAAATCATTGAAGCATAGAGGTTGTTTTCCACCGGAAGTGGACAAAGTGATGACGGAGAACATGTTAAACTGCAAGGGGAGTAAGGTTAACCTTGTGACAAGTTGGAGTTGTGAGATTGTTGGTCAGTTTGGGAAGAAGCATCAGGTGCTACGGAGGGAAAAAAATGCACATATCGCATCTATGATAGGTTGAAGATCCCTTGTGGACACGCGTTGATGGCTGCAGATCGGTATGGTTTGCCTTGCACTACACTTGTTGGTGATGCGTTCAAACCCAGTACATGGGCGGAGACGTACATAGGCGTTATCACCCCTCCTGAAGAGGCATTTGATTTTAATATCCCTGAAGAGGTTAGTAAATTAGTAGCCATGCCGCCTAATTTTAGGAGGAGACGGGGTAGGCCTCAAGAATCACGTTTCTCCTCTGTGGGCGAAGTGCCTGTAAGTTTGGAAACAATTTGGCCATTTGTTTTTGCATAAAGTTGTAGGTAGTTGATAAGCGGTTTCTTGGTGAGACTTAACAATTACTCAAACTCACTCATGTCATTGTAGGTACTTGAGGATCAATCCATATGGATATGGTTAAGACACTAGGAATGCATACAACTTCTTAATTTAAGCTAACAAACAAATTTTGGAATTTAACTAACAACCTAAGTGATCAAACAAACCAAATCAAGCTAGTTAATTACTAATCAAGATTATCAAAAGACTAAAACGAATCCAAGGATGGGGTTATCAATCTAAGGTGTTCCAAGAATCTATCTTTGATGCCAAACAATCACAATATAAGCTAATCCCTAGGCTTAGAACTCAATAGCTAGACTAATCCACTTTCATGGCACTAATCCCTTCATTAATCATCCTAATCAAGAACTAACTTTCATTAGTGAAAAGGAAGCTAACAAGCATTATGAAACATTTCTAAATTACCAATAAACACCCTAGACAATCACTTCCATGAGTTAGGAATGTAAATCCCTTGTTTAGTTGGTTGGGGAATTTCATCAAACATCTTGTGGGTGTGAAATTCCTTAAGGCCTAGTTTTAGCATGATCAAGGCTAAACTAGCATTTAGAACACTAAACAAGGAGGGAAATGAGAAGATCTAATCTTAGGCATCAAGATTAACCCTTAAAACACCCTAGATCTAACCCATTCATAGATCCTAATGAAACTACTCAGTAATCATGATTAATCCCTTAAATCTTATGAAAGAGATAGATATAAACATGATTAGAGAGATAGAAGATGAAAGATTAAAGAGATAAGTACTAGATTGCATAAACTTTAAGAAATGTCTTACAAAATCACTTAGAAAACCAAAAAGGGAAAGTTTTCTAAGCAAGAACAAGAGGTTAAAAGATACTTAGGAAAAATTAGGTTTTTTCCTATTTATAGTGAACAGTGGACGACCCGGGTCAACCCGGAACAAACCGGGTATTGACCCGGTTTAAGTCTGAAAATCGGGCAGCGTATCGAGCTTGCTAGGTCGATACGCTGCTAAAATTTTTCTCAAGGAGTGTGTCGAGCTTAGTAGCTCGACACAGATGCCCGATACGCCGTTCTTCAGACTTCGGATGAGACTTCGGATAAGATGTGTATCGACCTTAGCAGTCCGATATGAATGCCCGAGACGTCGTCTTCAAAACTCCGGGTGGCCTGTGTATCGAGCTTAGTAGCTCGATACAATCGTCCGATACGTGCACTCCGTCTTTCCTGCCGAGCTATATCGACCTTGGTAGGTCGACACCAAGGTCGATACACTTCTAAAATTCGTCTGCTTCATGTTTGGCTCCCTTCTCTTCTTTCTCCTTGTCACCCAACTCTCCAAAAAGGTCCTCCAAGCCTCCAAAGTACCTAATTAGGACTCAATATGCACAATATACAACATCCTATACTAAAACTTGCTAAACTCTAATATGGATGCAATTTGGACTAAAAATAGCTAAATGAATACATAAATGAATGCAAAGCTATCTAAAATGGGTGCTAAAACATGCTAATTTATGAGTATATCAGTAGTGAAGGTTAAGAAAGAGATACCTAACAAGTGTGGCCGTTGCGGGGTGGCTGGACACAACCGGACTAGCTGTAGCAATCCAATATAAAGGTGGTTTACTCCGGATCCACCTAGTATACGAGGAGATGGATACGATGTTAACCATTTTGTTGTTGTTTTAATTTGAGATTGTTTGAATGTTTTATGGGTGTTGTTGTTATATTTTTTGGGTTTAGCATTACCACGGCTGTTGTGTGTAAGTGTTAATGTAGTGCGACAAACATTTGCCAAAGTGTTTTTTGTGGTTTGTAAGATGGTGGACTCTTTTTTTTGGTTTGGGGATAAGTTGTATCCATTCTTGTAGGAGGTTGAAAATGTGATGCTATGATCTATTTATAATATTTTAGGCAGATTGTTGGCTCTTTAAATTCTTTTGGGTAACCATTGAAGGAGGAGATTGTTGTTGTGTTGTTTTGAAACATTTGTGGAAGATTCGCATTTGGACGGGATGTGGTGGATGGTGCAAAAAAACTCTGAGGATGCGTATGTTAGTAGAGAAGGTTGTCGGCAATGTATTATAAATATAAGTTTACCCAAGATAACCTAAAACACTTATTTTCCAAAAAAAAGGTGTTATGGAACGAATAATAAGCTCCGGGTCAGGTGCGACTTCCTTTAGCCCTAGCCACAGCCAGATGGAGGGTCCGTTCTGCTACTGCAATAGAGTGTCCTTGCTGACTAAGTCGTGGACGGATGACAACCCTGGAAGGATGTTTTACAATTGCGAACATCATGGGTTTTTCTGCTGGGCGGACGATGGGAAGCCTCATGATTGGCAGAAGCAGAGTTTGTTGGAGGTCAGAGACCAGATACGCAGGCAGATCCAAGAAATCAGGCAGCTCAAACAGATGGTGCGCACTTTGACGCAGCAGCTACTGAGTGTTGATGCGGTTGAAACTGCAGCTATTACGGTCCAGGATGAACCCCAGGAAGCTGAACTGGCGGGGGCGAAGAGGTTGTGGGAGGTGGTGGAGAAGCGAATTAAGAAGCTTCTCCTTTTTTGGTGGGGTGGTTTGGCGCTTGTGACGGCGATTGTATTGTTGTTTGTGTCGAAGTAGTTTATTAGGCCGGGAGGCGGGTTGAATTTGTTTTTTTGGGTTAAAAGACGGGTTGTCTTTGGATTATACCTATGTTAGTGAGTAACTTTTGTATTTTTCTGGGTTGATGTGCCTGTCTCTAGGTGTTTTTTTTTTTGTGGGACAGTCCTTGGATTGGCTTTGTTGTAGTTGTGGTATTATGTAAGTTGACTTGTAGCCGTTGTATTTGGATTATGTAAAGGCAATGTTGTTTGAGTAATTTCTAACTATAATGCAGGCTATGATGTTGGTCGTTTATTATTGGTGTTGGTGAGTTATAAAAGGTTGACATTGTGGACAGCGGCCACAAGTTGATAAATTTGTGGTTGTCGAGTAGGTGGATGAAGTGTTATTGGATGGAGGTATGTAGGATGGTCTTAAGTACATTTTGTGTCGGATTTTATTTGAGTTTGGGTATTGATGTTGTAATTGTTTAATGTAAATAGCCCACAATGTGGTTGCTATGTCCTTATAAGTGTACGTTATTTGGTGGCTAAATTTATAGTTTCCTACACAATGTGTAGTTAAGATCATACTAAAAACCTCCATCCATGAATACTTCATCCACCTACTGTATGACCACAAATTTGTCACCCTGTAACCGCTGTCCACAATGTCAAATAAATTATGGTACGAAGAAGGGGCACTTGTTTCAAAAGATTCAGAAGTTGTTAAAAATACAATATGGTACAAAGATTTAAAAAAAGATGCCTAAGTTCTTAAAAGTATACAAAAGATTGCCACATTAAGCTTGACACATAGCGTTACACAAGAGAAGGTTTTTTTCATGTTTTTGTGAATTTCCTACATGGTTTGATCAGGGTCCTTAGAGAAGTACAGCGGCAGGACGTGGTCCTTGCATAGCTCCATTGCCCATGTTTTCCTGAAGTTGTCGACGATGCGGTCAGACAATCCTGCCATGTGCGGTGGTGGGTCGTTGTTAAGGTGCATCTCCATAAACTTAACTGAAACTTGACCACAGTAACCGCTGTGTAGGTTCTTGTAAAGTCCCATAGAGCGTGCCCATTTAAAACGGTGTGTGTTGGTATTCTGTGATGGTCCAGCTGGGCACAGTTTGGTGATGATGTGTGGCAGCATTGTCGCGACCGATGCAATGTATTCATCTAGTTTATTCCCTAGAATGAGTGCAGGGTTGGGATCCAGAACCAGTATAAACTTAGACTCCAGGTGTATTGCCAGACTAACCCAGTGCCTCCCTTCCAATATCATTGGAGCGTACACCGTCTTCACATCTTGCATCCATGTTTTTCCTGGTGCTAAGACAAATTTCTTTTGCTGTTCATCCCAGCGATGCAAGTCCTTATTGATGGCTTTTGTGAAACGGCAGGACTTTTGCTCTAGGTGATCGAGTAGCCATGGCGAAGCAAAGTCTGCGTTTTCTTCACTTAGGACGTACGCGTGTTTGTGGCTGAGTGCCCACATTAGGACATCCATGTGCTGTAGAAAGCGATAGTGAGAGTGTGAGATGTAAGAGATATAGATCATATTAAGTGTATGTTAGAGTGTACCTTTGTGTTCACCCACCCTTTGCTTTGAGCGAGGCCGAGGAAGAAGTTGTTGTCGAAGTCAAATTGACCCTCTGTAAAGTGTTCCCTACATCAATTAATCACTCCTTATTTTTTAGCATTTGTGTGGAGACACTTTCTGTTCCCTACATCAATTAAGATGTAGTAAGGTTGCTTACAATGTTGGGTTTGCTGATAGAGTTTTTCGGAACAGCTTCCACAAAATTCTGTCCACGGTAGTAAGTATTGATCCGATGTTGATCCTGGCCAGAGCTGTTGAAGAGTCGCTGAGGGATATGGTGGTATCCTGGAGAGGAGAGTGGATGGATGGATGATTGTTTTGATTGAGTTCATGTTCAAGACAAATAGATGAAGAATCAGCATGTAATGAGAGGTTGAGTAGGTGTATTAAGGAGTGTTTATTTTACCGTCGGAGAGCTTATTAGAAAACGTCGTGGTGGCGTTGAGAGTTGCGGTATTGATCAATGAGAAAGGGGGTCGTGGTTGAGATAATGATTTGTAATGGGGAGTTTTAAAATTCGTATAAAGTAAATACATGTATTAAGGATGGCTCCGCCTCGTTTGCTGCATCGCTATGTTGCCACGATTGCTGTCCAGTTGTGCAGTTTTTGTTATCGCCGTTTAGATGAGGAAGATAAATGTGGAGGTTAAGGACTTAAATATTGTATGATTATTGGGAATTAATCTAAATTGTTCATATCTTATGAATGTTTATTGAATCCTGATTTTGTGTAAGTTGATGGTCTGACGAGATAGGCCCTGATTGTACCTTGTCCATCGTTGTCGGAACACGTTGCTCTGCACCTGTGGTATCTGCTTCTTCGTCGTTGGCTTCTGGTTACCGAGTCAGGTAGAGTAAGCACAGGGAGTTCTTCTATGATCGTAGAAACAACAGAATCTGTTTCTAGCGTGGTGACCTAAGGAGACATCAACGGGTGTCATTGGTAGAGGCAATGGATAATTATCAATTGTGAGTAAAAAGCTTTAAAAAATGTATGTTGCTTACTAGTGTATGGGTATTTTGTTCATGTTGTTGAGTGATGTCCTTTACCTCCGGCTCTCCCACCGGATGCTTATCCACCGCACCCTTGTCCACGGTAGCGGTTTCCATGGGAACGGTAACCTTGTCGGAGGGAGTGTTGTCTGCGGGAGCGTCGTCCGAGGCAGATTCGTCTTAGTGAGCGTCGTCCGAGGGAGCGTCGGCCGCGGGAGCATCGTCCGCAGAAGGGTCGTCCGCGGGAGGGCCGTTCCCGGTAGCTGATGGGGTCTAAATAGTCGTCCGAGATTGGAGGATTTCTTTGGGGACTCGTCTAGCTTTGAATTTGTAGGATCCTAAGCTGCAAAGTAGTGGCCGACCTGATGCTCAATGTAAGCTCGCTCAAATGTCACTTCATGTGGAAGGGTTCGAACCAAAGCGTTGAACTGCTCCAAACCCTTGGGATCAATGTGGGCCGGATACCAGTCGTGTATTCTAGCTCGCGGCATTGTTATCACCTCCTCGACGTTGGTACATCGGGCCTTGTCAAAGTGAATGCGGGCTCCTTCCTTTCCTTCAAGGCTGTCTTCGAAGAATCTGGCTAAGTCATATTTCTTCCATGCTTCCTCGAAGGGTGTATCCTTCAGAATAGTCTTCACTCTATCGACAAAGTCTTTCCCTCAGGATATGCGTGGTGAGAGGCCTCACCAGCCTTGATGGATTCCTTTCCGTGGTAAAGGGCATTTCGAGGAGCTCTGGCGACGAATCCTGAGATGTCCTGGGCGAGAGGACGGGCTCAAATGCTGAGTGTGGCTCAATGAAATGGCAGGGGACGTGTCCTGCGTTGGGAAAGGCTTCCTTCTTCTCCTTATTTTCAATGAGATTGCAGAACAGCTCATCTAATCTTTTTTGTTCCTTGGACAACCTTCCCAGCGAAGCTTCACTTCTTTTCTGGGCTTTTACCAGGTTATGAACCTCGTCTCTCAAGTCCTCGACTTGTGACTTAACCTTGTGCTGGGCGCGTTCCATCTCCTGGATGTCCTTCTCCATTCGGCCCATGCTGCTGTAGGTGGTCCTGCGAGTTACTTCGAACTCGTATCGCAGGGCGCGGACATCGCCTAAGCCGCGGTTTAGGACCCCTCTGTGATCCGCCAAGTCCTCGAAAGTTTTGGATAGTTTGTTGATGTTGCCAAAAGTGCGGTTCTCCAATACCTTCACGTTGTTGGCGACTTCCTGGAGCTTGTGGAAGACTTCACCCTGGATAGAGTCCATCCGGGCGTGTAAAGATCTCTCAGACTTAGCTTGATAATCAGTCATCACTGTTATCGCCTCGATAAGGTTCTCCACTTGCTGATATAAGGGAGCAGGTGTGATTCTCTGATCGTTCTGGGCAGGAGGTGGCGTCTGGAGGTGGAGACTCTCGCTTCCGTGGATAATAGGAGGTGGGAACCCTCCTTGTGGGCGAGGCGTGAAGCGCTCGTGTGGTAGCAGCGTCGGCGGCGGTCTTCGAGAATGGTGTAGGAGTTCTGCAGGTGGGCGTGAGTTCGGGGGCATGTAAGGATCGCTCCTTGCGTGCTCCATGGTATGGTAGTTCCTGAAACTCATAGAAAGAAATCTAGAAGTTAGAGAAAAAGAATGTCTTTGAGTTGTGATCCTGACCTTTGCTTTGGACAGCGAAACGCAACCTCCCCGGCAACGGCGCCAAAAGCTTGATGGGGTCTAAATAGTCGTCCGAGATTGGAGGATTTCTTTGGGGACTCGTCGAGCTTTGAATTTGTAGGACCCTAAGCTGCAAGTGCACAGCGTGCGTTGTAGTACTTAGGGTATCGAACCACAGGGAGGAGGTCAACTGCAAAACAGAGAATCAGGGCAACCAAAGACGCAGGGAACTGGGGTTTTGGGGTAAGTGTCACGGTTTTTGCAGAAAATAAAGAAAGCAGTATCACGCCTTATATAGAGAAGGTTGTCAATCTCTTCTATAACCAACGGGAAAAGGAAAATAAACTTAAAGACTTGTAAAAAGGAAATCAGGTAAGCAGTGCAGGAAAAGTAAATATTGAAGTGCGTAAATCTCGATGTAAAAGCAGATGGGGCGAACACGTTGGGAATCTTCTCGGAAAATCTATGGGGTTCTAACTAGAAATCAAACATACGAAAGTTAAGCAAACGAGACTAGGCGATTTTCCCTAAACTGATTCACTGGTTTTAACAACCTAACTCTATCAAGCAAGGTCGATCTGCGATCATCTATTTCGCAGGTATACTCTCGTATCCTGCGTCCTAGACAAACACGCAATAAGATCGGGACGATAAACATTCAGACATCTTTTAAAGGATGCTCTCTACCCTATTTTGGCTAGATCTGAGATTCATGACGTTCGTCGCTCTCAAGACCCTGCGATCAGAATATAGTTCATGACGCTAGACTCATGCAATAAGAACGAATATGGTGAGACAGAAAACCCTAATCTTCGGCCTAAACAATCGGTTTAAAAACAGTTAATGAAATTCCCCATAGATCCCCTTAAAGAACACCCAACGAAAATAAACTACTAGAAAACGTGATTGATGAATGCATAACTTGTATAAATCGATGAAAAGGAAAGAGGGTTCAAGAACAAATCAATCTCCCTCAAGAACAAGGTGAAAACCACGAATCAGAGATTCGCGGCCACCAAAAGAAATCTATAGCTTAGAGTATTTCGTGATGCTTAGAAAAACCCTAGACAATGAGTATATATAGGTCTTCAAGTGCCCTAGGTCGTGGATTAGGTCTTGTCTTGCATAAGACGGCTGCGAGTTTAAGTTGGGCTTCAAATGGGCTCGGGAACCGCGAGTGGACTGGTCGCGCGAGCAACCGGCTGTGTCGCGGCCACTGGTCGTCTGGTTTGGCCGTGGCGCGGCCAGCTCGTCCTTCCGGGTGCTTGACGGACCTTCTTGCTTCTTCCATAACTTGAGATCCAACCGTGGGATTTTTCTCAAACCACTTCGAGGTGAAAGACAGCTGATAAGGCTACCTTGTCACCAAATATGAGCTTGATCTCGTGGTGGGAAGGCCTTCATTTGATGTTGAACTTCTGTCCTTGAGCACTGTTTTCTGAAATGTCCATTTGGCTCCAAAATAAGCGTCTTTTGCTAAGTTTACCTGAAAAGAGTCTTGAACAACCAAATACTCGAAATCTAGTGTTTATGCATTAAAACCTTAGTGAAATGCTTATTAAAACACTCACTTATGATAGTAAAAACGACTAATATATGCATGTTATTAGTAGCCGTGTCTAAGGGAGCCGTGTCCAATGGAGCCGTGTCCAACGGAATATTGTCCACACTCGCCTTTAGCTGATGTTCAGGCACTGGATTTGCTGCAACATACCGATCCTTCAAGTGACGTTCCTCCCCTTGGTGAATGTCGTCCTGACAATCTATTTGGTGTCCATTTACTTCCCAATCGTGCCCGTGAAATGGCAAGGGCTCTTGACCATTAGCGTCTTGTCCACCTGCTAGCTGTCCATGCTCGCCTGAGTTGTGAGTCTGTGCGGCAATTGGAGTTAGGTGTGAACATGTATTTACTGAAGAGAGAAGATGTGGTCGTGAAGAAAAGCCAAACCTCGTGGACAGGAGTGTGTGGGTTCTGGTCGGACTCATCGGCGGAGGTAGAATCCATCCACTTGCTAGACTGCCCCTCCACCTCTTTGAGGCTTATGAAACCTATTAATTGTGGCGAGGACGTGAGTGGGCTGTCGTTTTTGGTTTCTCTTAGTTTCTTAGGTCGTGGAGACATGCGTATTTCAGTGGAGACTTTGCCAAGGGATTGTCTTCTTCTTTGTTTGGGGTTGTTAGCAGATGGGTTGGACTGTGGGAAGAAACGTTGTTAGATAAGAGACAGGTATGAAATGAGAGTGAATTGCAGTATAAGGCTGACATGACTAACCTCGTGTACGGGAGTTTTTGGGTTCTGTTCGGAGCCAGGTGCCGAGGTTGACTCCATCCACTTGCTAGTCGCCCCGTACCCTTCTTTTAGACTTATGAAACCAAGAGACTGGGGCGATGAAATCACTGGAGTTTTCTCTTTCGGGGTTTTTTTTCTTAAGTCGTGTAGACGTGCGTCTTTGAGTGGAGAGTTTACCTCCTGATTGTTTCCTCCTTTGTTTGGCTTTGTTTTCAAGGCGGGTAGTGCGTTCATCCAGTTTGCTGTATTTCTCGGATAACAGTTGGACTTGCGAGAACAACCGTTGGTTTTGTTCTTCGGTGTTCGTCGGCGCTGCAGCGTTGACTGTCGCCTCCTTTTTTTTTTTACGAAGAGCTGACTTAGTCTTGGAAGGGGGTTGAGTTGGTTGGACACTTAGCTGTGGACGCTTTCCCAATTTTCGGTTCAGAATTTGTTTCTTGTGATCCCCTCGCGGATTGGTTTTTTTTTTTGAAGAATTAACGGTAGAGAGTTGTCCCGACCAGGCCAGACAGATTTGGTGAAGACACATCCACTTGAGATGAGGTCCTCCAGGTAGGAAGCCTTAGTGTCTTTCTTGTCGTCCTCAAATTTACCCCAACCCTCATCAACCTCTGTTGGATCGAGTTTTATTAAAGGGTGGACATAGAGCTGAAAAGATCAATTAAAACATCATATGTTAATTAGATGTTTGGTAAGAAACAATGTGCAGTATGATAGTGCAATATGAGGCATGGATTAATTCAAAGGTAGAAGGGAGATTAGTACATTGGGATCGTTCTCGGCCTTGATCACGGAGTCGTATGTGATTGCAGCATAAGGTGGGAGGCCTGGACTAGTCAACTCAGCAACTGTGCGCTCGTCTGTAGCTGCAGCCAGCAGCCTGGACAGAAGAGCAGGAATGGCCTGCAGCGCAAGGAGCTGCAGCGCGAGAGGGAAGCCAATTAGCCTATAGGTCTCTTGTTGAAGGTTGTTGCGGAGGACTTCCACCGGATGTACGTCGTCGTCAGGGTTTCTTTGACCGGGGCGCATGGTGGCGATTGTCTTAAGAAATGACTCCCTGCCCCAAGGGAAGTTTAAAAACTTATCTATGTCAGCCAACATAGTGACATATCGAGGGGTGGGCCTGTGAACTTGTTGGTTTGCCATGAGGACACCATCGACTATAAGTATGAGGGCGAGTTGGAGTCTTCTTTGGCTAGGCATGTCTTTCTCCTTGGTAAGCATTCCTGCAACGTCAGCGCATGTCGTGTATGCGTTACCACCAATGAACTCCTTCCAGCAAGCATCGACCTTCTTAGTTTTTTTCTTTTCTCTATTGGATGGTGGCATAATGACAGGCTTGTAGTCATCTGGGAATTCACCACAATGCAGTCCAATGATTATCGAGTGGTTGTCCACCGAAGACCGTCCACAGCTCGTATTTTTGCCTGGATAACAGTTGCCTCGCTAACAGTGTGTGGATGAGTTGGCCGGAAACGGGGCATCTAGCAGCAGGAAGGTTAAATAACTTCCCAAACCAGGAGTTTTTAATTGTCTCCAGTTCATGAGAGCCTCTAAGCGTATCATTCACGAAGGTAAGGATGTCGGGCTTCGAGTATACGTTTAGTCGGCTTTTTGGAAACCGATCTGTAGCAAACAAGCGCGTGGGCAGTTTATTGTCCCATCCAAGCGAGCCATCCGATTCTGAAATTAGAAAGCCAGCGATTACAGAAGGTGGTTCAATCGGGAAAAAGCGAACCCCAATAGTAAAGTAAAACGAAAAAACTAAATTAACAAGTTCATCACAACGAAAGAGACCGGAAAATAAAAACAAAACCCTTTAGATCCGGAAAAGATAATCATACCTTCCATCGATTGGAACTGAAAACCCTTTAGATTCGGAAAAGGAAGTCGACGGTGGTTCGAATAGCAAAGTAAAGCAGGTTTAGGGTATGGTTCGTGTGTGGCCGTAAAGAAAGAGGTACTCTAATACGCCGT
Source organism: Alliaria petiolata (assembly GCA_020283515.1). Lineage (NCBI taxonomy): Eukaryota > Viridiplantae > Streptophyta > Magnoliopsida > Brassicales > Brassicaceae > Alliaria > Alliaria petiolata. The sequence continues at coordinate 64,793,762 of JAHZTW010000002.1, read as the reverse complement.
AGTTCGTTGCTGCGCGAGAAGACGAAGGTAGAGGATCGACGGAGAAAACGATTTTAGGGTTTCGGTGTTTGGGGTCGCCGTGGTTTGTGGGTTTTTTGTTTTTACTGAACAAAGGCCGTGTAAATAATGTGAAGTCAACAGACGGTAAATTGTAAAAACAAGGGTGGGCGGTCTTTTCATGTGGCGAAAGTGCATCAACCGTCCAAAATGCTTATGTGTGTAATAACAATCTCTCAAAGTGTCTTGTAGTGTAATAAACTCCTAATCCAAAATGCTTATGTGTGTAATAACAATCTCTCAAATGTCTTGTAGTGTAATAAACTCCTAATCAACTCATATACCAGTGAATCCGTAAATTGTTATACAATACAATACTTTTAGGCTCTAACAAAATTAATAAACTGAATGAGGTGAATTTAAAGAAATAGGATACAAAAGAATGGAATAATGATAGTTATGGGAATAAAATGAATGGAATGAATAATATATTCAAAAAAAAATGTTTATATAACATAAATGGTAGTTGTTTAAAGAAATATAGTAGAATGAAAATAAATTTAGTTTAAATTAAATAATATTATAATACAACATTGAGTTTATTTCCATTCAGTTACATTCCTTCCACTCACGATATGCATTTTGTTTTGGAACAATTTTTGACTTGATTCTCTTTATTTCCAAACACTTTCCATTGAAACTAGAGTTTGGTGTGCGCTATGCGCAGGTTTTGATACCATATAGTTCATAAAATTAGATTATCAATAAAATTTAGGAAATTTTAATTTATTAGAAACTTGCATTTTGTTTTTTGAATTGTCATAGTAATAATACATTTGTTTAAAAGTTTGGGAAAAGATTGTAACGTACATAAAGCCTCTACAATTGGCCATAATTTTATTTTGTGTGCTATTGTTTGATTCTATATAGTCGCTGACTTATGTGCTATTGTTATCAGAAAATATGTTATATCAGAAAACATGTTATAAACTCATTAACTCTCTTGTCAAGCGCTTACAACAATAGCAAAGCCAGAAAGCTAAAAGGAGAAATTAAACTTTGCTATTCGGTACAACTAAGCTAACCCAAATTGTTGAATATTCTGCATAATAAATATGGTATTTTCATTTTGAATGTCAAATCTGCTCTCAAAGATTTTTGTTGCACCGGAGGATTTTGGTATATTTACGTTGAACCATATAGTTGATCATTATGTGAGAAAGTATTTTACAAAACATTCAATTTGAATATGTTTTAAGCTACATTCCTTGAACTTTGCATTTTCCCACAATACATAAAATGCAAGATAAGAAAACTAAATTAACTTCAAAACCATTGAGGTCTCCTTTTGAAGCTGAAGACAAACGGATTATCATAGGTACTTCGGAAAGAACAGCTTCATGTACTGCTCATTACGCCTACATCTTTCTTTTTCATCCTGCACTCAGATTTAAAACTCTCAGGTTTTTCATGTAAAGATGATGAGTAAAATTAGAAAAGATTGGAATAGTTACAAATATTTGTTCTTCAAACCTACTCCAAGCAGCTACCAAGTAGAATCTGGAAAACTTTTGATATAGAAATATACCATTTAAAATATTATTTGTCGTTTTCTTCGTCTCTCACTCCCTGAAAATTGTGTGGAAAAAATAGAAGCAGGTATGATGAATCGAGAATAGATGCCACTTCAAAAAACAATTAAACTATATAGAAGGGTAAGTCTCTTGTTCCATATGATGAAATCTTACTTATACATCACATCAATTTCGTTCTTTTATTTATACATATACCAATGACTTACAAATTTCTGTACGTTACACATGAACCATGGTGTTATTACTTTTCTTGTTGGCCTTTTATATGCTAGGAAAACATATTACTAACAATATCACCACTCATCATTTAATCTGGAAAATATATATGAGATATCAAACCTATATACACTCATTCTACTCACCATGATCAGCATCAAAATAGACTTACAATTGTTTATAGAGGTCGCATCATCTTAACTTTGAATTTTTCATGCATAGTTCAAAAGATGCAAGATAATATTAACATGTAACAGCTATAGGCTTAAATAGCTTTTTTAAATTTCATTATTGAACTATCACTATATGAAATAGAGATAAATTAATCCTTGTCACAATTGTAGTTGAACATGTTTTGAAAGCTTAAGTAATCACCGAACACGATATAAACCTGATCTTGTATTTACCCATCTGCATATTTGTACCTTGTCAATTGCCATCACTCTTTAAGACCTGAGAATTGAAAGCGACGAATAGATTTAGGTTTAGGATAATTCTAAACACAGGATTTTGAAACCTACTCAGATTTAGAACACACAGGATTGAGAGGAAAGATTGATAAAAAACACATGAATACATTCTTGATATATCTACTTAGCTTTTTGACACCGCTGAAACTTGAAGTGACCAGTTTTGAGAGACTAAGCATGATGGAAAATCAGAGGCGACACCGCTGCGAGACTTGAGGCCGACGTGAAGTAAGGAGGGTGTAGAGGTTACATCTCTGTTGCACATGTGACCGATTAATTAATAAGTTCTCGCAAAGGGAAAGGGAGGAGAATCGCCAATCTGAATTGTGGGTTAAGAGTATATTTTTTATGTTGAAGCACGAAACCTCATGGGCATATTTATAGGTACGTAATTTAGAAAATCAATAGTCATAAACGTTTATATGGTTAGCGTTTTTCTTTTGTTACTTGTACCCTTCGTGATGATGTGGAAAAACTTTGATATAGCTTATTGTGATTGGTTGATTATTTTTCTGAATATTTTTGCCTACGTGGGAGCTCTAAGAAATCAGGAATAAGATTTATTTTTTATTCAACTCAAGTACTAACCTTTTTGTAGGATAGTTTATTTCACATAATTATATCCCATAAAATATAGTCAAACGTTAGTGGTACGGAAAATAAAACAAATAATAATTCAATGTGGAATTAAACTCATTAGATCCCAAATTAACAACACCGCAAAATACTTCAAACACAACAACAAATTGATGATCACAAGATGAGACAACCAAATAAGCGACAATAGAGAAAAAAAAAACAACAAAACGTAAACATAGAATAAGAAGAGACTGATTTGATGGATATCCTCTCTCAGTTCTGTCTCCATGTTCTTTAACTTCAACCCCACCATTGATGCACAGCAACACCTTCATCTCTAAGTTTGCCATACAGAGCCAAACACTCCCAATAAGCCCTACCACTTTTACTCTGCATCTTCCTTCCCCTTAACCCTAAACCCTTTGGCTTGCACTCCAAGAAAAGCTCATCCACCATTTTTATCGACTTGCTCCTCATCATCTCCTCCACCACTTCGGCCTCTGCCTTCATCACAACGTATTCTTCCTCCTTCACATTCTCTTTTAGCCACTCCGTCATCCCCATATTCTCAGATTCTTGGCTCATCTCATCGTTCACCGTCTCAATCTTGTACATCTCAAACTTCAGATTCCTCGTTGGGTAATTTTTAACAAACCATTCTGTTCCGCTGCTTCCTTTTTCGTTACCCACATCGATAAATACTCGCCTCGAGTAGCTCCCGAGGTCTAAAGTGTCTCCCATAAGGTTTAGGAGGTACTGTGTCCGTTTCAAGTACGTTCTTGATTTCCTTGAAGCTGCTCTTGGTGGTTCAAGAAGAACATCCTCTAGCTTACTCAAAGCTTTTTTCTTGGCCTCTTCTTCTCCGATACTGAGAGGTTTTCTCCCGGTGGCGACTAAGCTCTGTTTTTGCTCTGTTTCCCCTGTTTTTCTCATAGCCATTACGGTGTACTCCGAGCTCCTCGCGTAGACTATTTCGTAGTTCAAATGTTTCAAGAAATTTGGAGGGAGATCTTCTAGGTTGAGTTGGACGGTTAGGATTCCGCCAACTTTGAGAGTCCTGTCTAGAAATTGAGCAGAGTCAATGTGACGAGAATGTGCAAAGGCAAGATCAAAGGTCTCGTTTGGGACCATGCTCTGCGTCTCCTCATCGTTCGCAGATACAAAAACCATCTCGGTTTCGATAACTGTTTGAGAGTATGAAGTAACAGTGACCTCATCATCTCCTCCGCTAAGGAGGAGTGCTTTATCTCCAAGCTTAAAGAGACCTTCCTTCTCTAAATCATTCAGAAGCAAAGGCAATAGCTCATGATGGTCGGATTCAACAGACTTAGGTGCAGCGGTTGCATCGGTTCCATACTTCAGCAAACTCAACCAAGTAAATGACAGAAACAACAAAGCCAAAAGCGTTGATCTCATAAAGAGGCTGATGACTTCAGAACGAGAAGCCTTGAGGAAAGAATCCGCAGAGCCTAAAGAAGAGCTCGAACGGTCTCTCCTTTTCAAGATGTAGTGACAATGCTTTTGGCACATGGAGTGAAAGTCTTGGACAGTAACAAACACCATATTTTTGTTTTTGTTATGTCTTATAAAGCTGAGACAAAGAGCGTCGTGCGAAAAAGTGCAGTTGAAAGTTAAAGAAGAGGAAAGAAAGAAGAGAAGAGAAAGCTAAAGGAGAATCAAAAGGAAGTAGAAAGAAGAGAAAACGGAAAAGAGAAAAAAAGAGAAGATCAGGCGAGAGAGAGGCGAGTCTAGCGAGTGCAGAACCTAGCGGCTGTATGATTCCCACCGGTGAGAGAAACGCGGCTACTCTTCAAATTAGACCAAAGGGACATCAACTGCCTCATCCTCTGTATCTCCATTGCGGTTATCACCTATTTTACCTCTTTCTTGCTCTCAATCTGCTATTTCATCATTTAGACACACACACACACACAAATATATGTTTTTATTTGAATATAAAGTTTATGTCTGGTAATCAATGGATCCTCAGATGTTGCTTCCCATTCTTTCGGAAGAGAAAAACTCACGGAAGCAACATATGGGATGAAAAAGAGAGAGAGAGAGGCAGAAAGAGGTTTTGTTGGATTGGTCTTTGTGGGTTGGTTTCTTGATGCCTAAGTTTTTGTTTCCCGCAAGAGGTAAGAGAGAGTTAGATTGAAAATATAAAGGGCTTTGATGTTTTGTTTAAGCCTTTGTTTACGCCATGCCTCTCTCTATTTTTAGATTTTTTTCCTCTAAATTCATGGGGGCTATAACTTATTTTGCAAGTAACCTCACCACCCTCCTATATTAGGGTATGGCCACATCAGTGCTAACACATTCCAGTTCGTAGTTGTTTTGACTCTGTTTTGGGGTTAATGAAACAATAAACTTGTTGCAAATTTTGAAGGAGCTAAATCATTTCCTAGAAAAGTAAGATTAATCTTTGACCAAAAAAAAAAGATTAATTACTTAGAATGCTTAGTCTGTTCCTCATATAAATAATAATAGAAATGTGCAATCAGGCTAATAAAATGATATCAGGTTCGCTTTGACATACAGTTTATCCCAAGTCGATGCCTAAAATGGTTAATATTTTTTTGTTGTTAACCAGAAGGTAATCCATATTTTTACACCTAACTAATCTTTTCAGGGTGAATTAGCCGTCAAATAGCTCACTAAACCGGATTTTCTTATGGATTTAAAGTTTAACCACATTTCGACTGACCAAATGAGAGTTATTAGATAATTTCAAACGTGAGAGAAATTGATCACTGACATAGATCTACAAGGCAACTGTTCAACAAGTGGAAACCAAGTAATCCACTACCACTTGGTTAAACCGATACCTCTATATTTCGTCTAAACTTTCCTTTAGCAAATCAGAATTTTATCATCTAATGCTAATTTATTTAGCAAATTTGTTTGCAGATAAGGATTTTGTCATCTAAATCTAGTATAATATAAGACATGATCGTCTCTTCCTTTTCGTGGGCTGGGACTCTGTAAAACCTCACAGAAACTAACTATATTTATGCACTAAATTTTAATCTTAATCTTTACCTAAAGTTTCTGCAAAAACGTTCAAAAACATTTTTAATGACAATCAGATTCGCAACTGGAGCAATCGGTTGAATCAACTCTCTCGAACCATTGATAACTCTATCCAAGCTCACATTGTCTCACTCTACCATTCCCCTGATGATTTGAAGCTAAGCGGTTTGATGGAGCGTTGGCTAGAGCCACTCGTGGTTCGCCTTTGTCAAATCAATTATCGCATCTCTATTTAGTTCGCTTGATCAAGTAGCTTTGTTTTGGTTTTGTTTCTGTTTCTAATATTTGTGATTTAAAATAAACATTCATTTTGTACATAATATTTTTTTTGTTGATCTATAAATTTAGCATATCAACAAAATTGCGAATCAGCGATACATTTTCTGTATTTTGATATTTTTTTCCATACAAATCTATCACTTTTTATCAGCATGCTATAGTTTTGTTATAGTGATTGTCTCTTTCTTGTCCCACTTACTTTATATAATACATGCAAGCTTCATAACTACGCATTAATAATAGGAAAAAATCGGTCAAGTCTGCGATACAGATGTTAATTATATAATAAAGTACATAAACAAGTAGGATTATTTATAATATGTAAGTGATTAATGATTAGTTAACACAGCGATTAACGATGAATAATAAACATGATTAGGTTGTGGAAAAAAGGGGCCGCCACAGACTGGATTGGGAACAAGAGAATTGGATTTAAGTTAGTTTCTGAGAGACATGTTGGAGAAAATATAAAATTTGAGATTTACAATTGTTTTTGTCATTTTGTGAACCTATAAATATAATAATATATATGTAAATGTTATAATAAACTAATATTTTAATATTCATTTTCTATTACTATATTTATTATCAACTTGGCCCATGTTGTTGCACTTTAAGTTAGGTAACAGATCAATTCCAACTCACCAATCATTATATAAATAAAGAGAATTAATAAATAAATGGCCCATATGCTAAAAACAAGATCTTCGACAAAAGATCCTCTCTTTTCCTTTGTGTAGTGTTTATGACGTGTAAATTGTAACTAGATTAATGTCTTTGTCTGTCTATGCTCTTTTGTATATGATAGATAACTTTTGTTTTGTTAAAGGTTTTGTACATTATAACATTTTTTTACTATTGACAAAAAAAGGGTTATGACTCTTTTAATCACAACTACATGTATAATATAGGTAAGATAAAATCTTGATATTGTTTTGAATTAAAATTTGGGTATAAGAAAATAGATATGGAGTTTGAATCACAATGGAAAACATATATGCAGACCTATTCGATTAGTTATTTTAATTGTAATCGAGAAGTATCGTAATTAAGATGGCTAATTAAAATAACTAATCAAATAGAAATCGAATATTATGACTGGTTAATTTGCGGGTGCAATAGTGGTTAAACAATAAATTAACAATATAAACATATTTTACAACTATAAAAAAATCAAAAATCATATTATTATAAAAACTATAAAATTATTAATTAAACATAATTAATTAGAAAAAATATAAAAATAGTATGTGTATAATACTTATTTTTATTTCTTATTTTTTTAGTTTGGATGAAAGTTATGATTTCAATAGAGAACTTATGGAGATTTTGGATGAAAAGAATTTTAGTTGTTAGATATATATATATTAGTGACGGAGAAAAAATTTATCAAAATAATTAGAGTTTATAGATCTTATACATATAAAATTATGAAAGATTGTTAATGAATATTAGTTAAAAAATGTCAAATTTATTTATTTATTTTTAATTATAATATTTAAATTTTATTTTTATAAAAAAATATTATATATATCTTAATTTTAAATAAATTTTGTGTTTTTTTAATTTTTAATTTTTTTTAATTATCCAACCCGCAATCGCTTGCAACTGCAAACGCTAGCTGGAAGGAGGTTTTGATTTTGAGAGACAAACAGAGGTACAAAGCGGTAGAAAACGTTTGCGTGATTATTGTCAAACGCCAATAATTGCTATCATCCGCAAAAGCTGCATTTGCGGGTGTTAGCGGAAGAACCAATCAATCTCTAAATCAAATTGAAACTTTCGTTTCATCACTCGTTCGTAATTGGAAAATTTGAATCACAAATCTGCGCAAAAAACAAAACATGGGGGCAAATGTAAAATATAATAAAGTATTCCGGACGATTTTTAAATACTAAAAAGTAAGGAAAAACAAAAGGGTCTTATAACTCGCAAGACAAAAGAGAAGCCTTTGATTTACCTTTTCAGGACTAAATTTCCTCCAAATTTCTCTCATCGCCCTCTCCTCCGGATTCTTCTCATTCAACGATAAGACAGAGAGACAAAAGATTATTTCTACGGCGGAAGATCTCCGGTGGACTGAACAAGGCGGCGTTACCATTTCAAACTTATGTTTCTCTGATTATTCTTCGATTTGGGATCTAGTCTTAAAACTCGAATTCTTCATTCTATCTCCTACTGGTTAGTTTTTCGTTTTCAAATTTTCTTCTTTTAGTTCGAAATAAAATCAATCATCGGAAACTGGTAACAGGGAAGAAGAAGAAGAATCTGTATCTGTTTATCATCATACTTGCTTTTTACAGATTCTCGATTTTTTGTTTTGTAATTGATTGGTTTGTTTCACTGTTTTGGCTGCTGGAAAATGCAGGAAGATGAAAAAAGGCTATTGATTAACTTAGCTAATTAAGAAGCTTGTTTAGTCAGGATGAGATAGTTAAGAAGCTTGTAATCACTTTTATGAGTATATGTTAAATCTAGCTTAATGAGAAAGCAACTTGATTAACTAGAATTGCTGCATTGATCTGTGCTTGAGGTTATCTTAAAAACATCAAAGCTACTGTGTTCTTAGGCCAAGCTTAAAAAGACCTGCTTTGTGGGTTGATGCTATAAATAGTTAGATCCATCTTCTTCCTTTTAAAGTTTGGTTTTTTTGCATTTCAAGAGAACCTTTTTGGTTCTTTTAAAGTTTGGTTTTTTTTATTGAAGTTTCGCTTAATTTAACGATGTTCTTGCGAATTAGTGGATAAATGTTTACTGTTCTTTTGGCAGACAAAGGAGGTAATGGCTGGCTCCAAGGGCTCAGAGAGTGTTAGGAGTTTGATGTACTCAGGAAAGAACGCTTTGCTCCCTCCGAAAATCCCGTTTCCGAGCGTATCAGCATCGTATTCTGAGTACATTCCCTGCGGTTTGACGGGTTCGAGGCGCGGTCAGAAGCTCGGTGATGAGAGAACGCATCACCAGCGAACTTCCTCCGAGAGTCATTTGGTTGAAGAGCTTCCCTTTTGGCTTGATGACCTTCTCAATGAGCCGGAGAGTCCTGCTCGCAAATGTGGTCATAGGCGTTCGTCGAGCGACTCTTACGCTTATCTAGACGTGGCTAATGCTACAAACATAAGTCTGACCCTCCAAAATGATTTCAGCTATAGGAATATGGCTTCATCCACTCGGAAAGGATCTCAAGAGCCTGATCGTAGTAGAAACGCTCGGGACGCCGATGCTAGTTTTTCGAAACAGAGGAACCAGCAGTGGGATTCTTTGGTGGCATCTGGGGCTCGTCCTTGTTGGCTACCTTTTACTCGTGAGAGTGTTGGTGGGAAAAACATGGGAGCATCATCATATATGTCTCAAGAAGCAACAGCAGAAACTCTTTCTCATGAACCAAAAAGGTTCTCTTCTGAGGAAAACAATTCCAATCCAAATCTTGTGACGTATGAGGCTGACAATATAAAACGAGCCAAACAGTATGTGATCTCTTTACTCGTTCTTGATTTGTTTCAGCTTATTATCACCGATGTTGAATGACCCAATTGGCTTTTTCATTGTTTATGATACTGTTCTTGGTCTTATTGCCCTGAGGAAAATTCACTTATGGCACTGATGGGATGATTATTGAGATTGACTTTACTTTACACTATCATAACATGGTTAGTTGCTGCTTCCTGCAGGCAATTTGCACAACGGTCACGGGTTCGTAAGCTCCAGTACATATCTGAGCTAGAAAGGAATGTACAAGCATTGCAGGTAAGGCTAAAGAAACCTTGTTAGTGAAAGATGTATTCGATTACAACTTCGGGAACACTGAAGTGTATACTTCCTTGGTATCTATCTATAGGCAGAAGGCTCCAAAGTTTCAGCTGAGCTTGATTTTCTCAACCAGCGTAATCTCATTCTAAGTATGGAAAATAAAGCTCTTAAGCACCGCCTCGAAAGTATAGCTCAGGAGAAGCTGATCAAACAATGTAAGTTTCTCCCACCCATCCAAAAAAGGATATTCTTTTAGCTTTCTTTAGATCCAAACTCTAATCTGAAGTATGAATTTCCAAGTATTAGTACTTTTCTTAAATCTATTGTAGCTCCTATGTATATTGGTACTCTTCTCAAATCTATTGTAGCTCCTATGTTATCAAGATTGAACATTACGAAATTATTGGTACTCTTCTCAAATCTATTGTAGCTCCTATGTATATTAAGATGCTAGAGAAACTAACAAACAAACTTTACAATACTTGTTAGCCTATTCAACAACTCATGAGTTCTCTATTATGCAGTGGAACAGGAGGTGTTGGAAAATGAGATTGGAAGACTACGAGCTCTGTATCAGCAACAACAACAACAACAAAAAACTCGTAAACCATCAGCAAGTCTCGGACGTACTACTAGCAAAGATCTCGACTCTCAGTTCTCGAGTCTTTCCCTGAACACCAAGGATTCCAACTGTAGGCGTGACTCTGTATCTGTGATGGGTCAGTTCCACTTTTAGTCGATGAATCTCTCAACCCACCGGTTCATTAGATCTAAAGGGCCTGGCGTAGGCGTTTCAACAAGATCAGGCCTTAATCTAGTGTCCGTTTTAAGTCCCCGGTCATCACTTTTTCTTAAGGTTGACAAGATAACTCACCAGTGTGCACACCTATATAACTTCCAGCAGATGGCTTGCCTGAGGTGGTTTTAGTTCAAAGATCAGACACCTGGACGTCATTTATCTGGTGATATGGGACCGAATATATGGAACCGGGACGAAGTAACAACGCTGATCTGTGGAGTTGTGTGCTATGTTCTCTACTGTTTGTTTGTTTGTATTTTATGTTACTGGTAAAATGGTGCATCCCCATCGAGTGAATGCTTCATGTAAAGTTGATGACATTCTCTGTTGTAACCTACAACTTGTAAGCTTTCCCCAAGTGTCAAGATATTTGATTGCTTCAGTACACTTTTTAGTAATTGTTTCATCTCAACTGTTACCCATTCCAACTCATGGAAGCCTGCAGGATTGGATATCAAATTGTGTAAGTTTGTGGGATAAGGATTAGGTCGTATAAATTTTAGTTTGATAAAGGACTAGTGGTCCTATTTTACTAAGGTTTAGTTTAGCTTTGTGTCTATCTAAACCTTCATGTCATGTCAAAGCTAATAAACAAAAAATCAAGTATGCAATTTCCACAGAAACTCAGAGCTTGACAAACCTTAAGTAGAAGGAAAGGGTCTCTCGTTGACAAAAACCTGATGTAGCCAAGAAAGATGACTTGTGGCTAGTAGAGTAGGATTGAAGACGGAAGTCCGACGTGACACGTTGAGAAATGAGAGTGGCCCTTTATTGATTACCCAGACTTTAAGGTCCATTCTCGAGTGAGTTGTTTGTAATGACCATCTCTTACGTCCAACCAACTAATAAAAGGTCCTGCCGATAATCTATCTTTTACGTCCAACCAACTAATAAAAGGTCCGGACCACCCTGGTTATATATATATAAAAAAGTATTAAAATCATTTGGCACTTTTGTTTATAATTATAATATTTGTGATTTGTTTCGTTTTTAAAATATATTGTTTTTTACGATTATCCAAGTTTTTTTTAAATGAATAAAGATTGAAAGATTGAAACGAGTATAATTGATATTTTGGTCAACCCTAGTATATCCAATATATGTAAATATTAGAAATATTCGATTTTGATGGAAATGAAATTTCATCATCTGAGTATCGAATTTTTCAGCACGATCATAAACGATCTTGAGTCCATGCTAGTATGCTCACCTTCTAGTAAACACATTTATCTATAGAATATTGAACACGCCGCTTCTTAACATCATTTTTGATTCATGCCTGAATATAAGAATCTATAGGCGAGCAGGATCACACGTCGTAGAGAATCTTATTAATTGGCAATAAGTGGATTGACTTGTGTCTCTTATACACTAGTGTTGCTCTATTCAAACTTACGATGTGGAATCCTACATTTCACATAGCGAACAACTCACAAAGCAACTTTCCAGCGATCAAGGCTTCGTTGTTGCATAAATTGGAAAAAGTGTGAATGATATATATATGTAAGGTCAGACATGTGGCTGCAAGATAGATTAATCGCCTTACGAGATCATTCATGATTGTCAAATAAGGCACTCATACTCAGCGTCAAGCTGTGTTGTTGCACCATCAGATAATCAACCGGTTTTGCACCAAGAAAACCAACTAGGACCACAATGTCAAGTGCATACTTACGCTGACAAAAAAACATTCCTTACGGTCTGCAAGCTACTTTAAGTTCTAAGAAGTGTTTCAAAGTACTTAGATCCTTCATATGAAAGCAATCTCCTAACTATCGTTTAAAACGATTGATAGCCTCATTAATCATGATCAGTGCCGGCCCGTTGTAATGTGACACCTAAAGCACACTCCAAAAATAATACCCCTTAACCTCAAGGGAGGGAATCGAACATAGCACATTTAGGAAGAATACACTATAACTCAAACCATTACACCTAAGTGATTTAACTGAACATGATTTATGGGCTTTAGCCCTTGATTTATGGACTTTAGCCCATGGCCGACCCTGATCATGATCATGACCAGTGGCGGATGCAAGTACAAAAAGTTGTGGTATGTGTTACATACTGTATTTATTTTAGGTTTTTCTTAAGTAATTAGTATAGAATTTTTAAAAATGTCCCTAATCAAAATATTTGTTTTAATAGGTGTCCCATACTAAACAAACTCTTAAATCCGACACTGAGCATGACCTCCAATAACCAGATAATCCACAAATCCTCGAAATAGAAACATCAGGGGCAGATGTAAAATATGATAAAGTATTGCGGACGATTTTTAAAATACGAAAAGTATGGGGGCAAAAGGGCCTAGGACAAAAAAGGGCCTAAAACAAAAACAAAACAAAAAGGCCTAAGTCAAAAGAGAAGCCTTTAATTTACTTATTCATGACTAAAATTCCCCCAAATTTCTCTCATCACCCTCCTCGACGTCGATTGATTCTTCTCCTTCAATCTCTCCTTCAACGATAAGACAGAGAGGCAACAGAGTTTTACAGATTCCCACGAAAGAAGATCTCCGGCGAACGTAACAAGGCGGAATTACCATTTTCAGCTTCTGCTTTCTGATTTTTTTCTTCGATTCGGATCCAGTCTCAGGCCTCGAATTCTCCGACTGGTTAGTTTTTTTATTTTTTCTTCTTCTTCGAATTTGAAATAGAATCAATTATCGGAAAATGGAAGACGAATCTGCATCTGTTTATCATCATAATTTCGGGTTTTAATTACTATTTATAGTATTCTCGATTTTTTTTTGCGTTTGATTGATTTGATTTTGTTCAATGTTTGGCTGCTGGAAAATGCGGCAAGGAGGAAATGGTTTATTGATTAACTTTAGATAATTAAGAAGCTTGTAATCAATTTTTATGAGTCTAGAACGAAAGTGTATATGTTAAATCTAGCTTAATGAGAAAGCAACTTGATGAGCTGGTTCTGGTCTGGTCTGAATGAGTCTATAGCGATGTGCTTCACTGTCAGCTTTTTATTTCCAAAAGAAGAAATCAAAACATTTTGGGGAGAATACATTAAACATAGTGCCGTTTTAAGAATTGCTGCATTGATCTATACTTAAATTTTATCAGCCCTTTTTAGTTCTTTTTTTGCTGTTTTGTTCTATTTCTGCTACTGGGTTCTTAGGACAAGCTTAAAAAGACCTGCTTTGTGGGTTTAAATGCAATGGTTTAAACTGTCAGATCTATGTTTATCCTTTTGTTCTTTGGCTGTTTGCATTTCGAATGATTTTTTAACGGCACAGAAAGAATGTTTTACAAATCTGAGATGTTGTTGCGAATTAGTGGTTAAATTTTACTGTTAGTTTGGGAGAATACATTAAACATAGTGCCGTTTTAAGAATTGCTGCATTGATCTATAGCGATGTACTTCACTGTCAGCTTTTTATTTCCAAAAGAAGAAATCAAAACATTTTGGGAGAATACATTAAACACAGTGCCGTTTTAAGAATTGCTGCATTGATCTATACTTAAATTTTATCAGCCTTTTTTTAGTTCTCTTTTTTGGCTGTTTTTATCTATTTCTGCTACTGGGTTCTTAGCACAAGTTTAAAAAGACCTGCTTTGTGGGTTTAAATGCAATGGTTTAAATTGTCAGATCTATGTTTTTCCTTTTTGATCTTTGGTTGTTTGCATTTTGAATGAATGTTTTCTTGCGAATATGAGATGTTTTCTTGCGAATTAATGGTTAAATTTGACTGTTGGTTTTGGCAGGAAAGGGTGGTGGCAATGGCTAACTCCAAGGGATCACAGAGTGTTAAAGACTTGATGCACCCAGGAAAAAATGCTTTGCTCCCTCCGAAGATCCCGTTTCCTAGCGTATCAGCGCCGTATTCCGAGTAAATTCCCGGTGGTTCGATTGGTTCGAGGCACGGTCAGAAGCAAAGCGATCAGAAAACGCACCATCAGCGGACTTCCTCTGAGAGCGATTTGGTAGAAGAGCCTCCCTTTTGGCTAGATGATCTTCTCAACGAGCCAGAGAGCCCTGTTCGCAAATGCGGCCATCGGCGTTCGTCGAGCGACTCTTACGCGTATCTAGACGTGGCTAATGCTAAAAACATAAGCTTGACTCTCCAGAATGATTTCAGCTATAGGAACACGGGTTCTTCCACTCAAAGAGGAGGAACTCAGGAGCTTGATTGGAATATAAATGCTCAGGACGCTGCGGCCTTCTACTCTGATGCTAGTTATCTAAAACAGACGAATCATCGACAGCGGGATTCTTTGGTGGCATCTGGGGCTCGTCCTTCTTGGCTACCTTTCGCTCGAGAGAATGTTGGTGGAAAACACATGGGAGCAGCACCATATATGTCTCAAGAAGCAGCAGCAGCGATATCAGAAACAAAGAACTACGCCAAAACTCTTTCTCATGACCCGAAAAAGTTCTCTCCTGAGGAAAGAAACTCCAATCCTCAGCCTGGGACTTATGAGGCTGACAATACAAGACGAGCCAAACAGTATGTGATCTCTTTACTCGTTCTTGATTGATTTACGTATTCAAAGCAATCTAGAATAGGAGACATTCATTGCATTTCCCCCTATTATCATCAGTGGCGTTTTGATACTTTGTGTTATGATTATTGGTCTTATTGGCTTGAGGAGAATTTACATCTTTGAACCGCATCATCATAGTGAGAGATGAGTGAAACTGATGGAATGATTATTGATATTGACTTTACTTTACATTATCATAACATGGTAAGTCGCTGCTTCTTGCAGGCAATTTGCACAGCGATCACGGGTCCGTAAGCTTCAATACATATCTGAGCTAGAAAGGAATGTACAAGCATTGCAGGTTAGGCTACAAAAAAACTTGTTAGTAAAAGATGTATTCGATTACAATTTCAGGAACACTGAAGTATTGATTTTTCCTTGGTATCTATCTATAGGCAGAAGGCTCCAAAGTTTCAGCTGAGCTTGATTTTCTGAACCAGCGGAATCTTATTCTGAGTATGGAAAATAAAGCTCTTAAGCAGCGGCTAGA
This sequence comes from Alliaria petiolata, assembly GCA_020283515.1. NCBI lineage: Eukaryota > Viridiplantae > Streptophyta > Magnoliopsida > Brassicales > Brassicaceae > Alliaria > Alliaria petiolata. The sequence goes on along the minus strand of JAHZTW010000002.1, from coordinate 64,778,058 downwards.
AAGTATAGCTCAGGAGAAGATGATCAAACAATGTAAGTTTCTCATCCAAAAAAATTGTCCTTTTAGCTTTCTTTATCAAGATTGAACATTACGAAGTTATTGGTACTCTCCTCAAATATATCGTAGCTCCTATTTATATTAAGCTGCTAGAGGAAACTAACACACAAGCTTTACAATACTTGTTAGCCTATTCAATTTTTGTAGCAAACTAGTATAACAACTCATGAGTTCTCTATTTATCCAGTGGAACAGGAAGTGTTGGAAAAGGAGATTGGAAGACTACGAGCTCTGTATCAGCAACAACAACAAACTCATCAACCATCAGCAAGTCACGGACGTGCTACGAGCAAAGATCTCGACTCTCAGTTCTCGAGTCTTTCCCTGAACACCAAGGATTCCAACTGTAGGCGCGACTCTGTATCTGTCACGGGTCAATTCCACTTTTAGTCAATGAATCTCTCTACACACCGGTTCATTTAGATCTTAAGGGCCTGACGTTTCAACAAGATCAGACCCTAATCTTCTGTCTCGTAATACTCCCTCACCGCACACGTTTTAACTCCCCCTGTCATCACTTTTTCCATTACCTGAAAACCTATATTACTTCCAGCAGATGGCTTGCCTGAGGTGGTTTTAGTTCGAAGATCAGACACCTGGACTTCATTTATCTGGTGATTGTTGTAGCGACTTGTGATATGGGACCGAATATATCGATACCCGGACAAAGTAAAAACACTGATCTGTGGAGCTGTACTATGATTATCTCTACTGTTTGTTTGTTTGTATTTTATGTTACTGGTAAAATGGTGCATCCCTTCGAGTGAATGCTTCATGTAAAGTTGATGACATTCTCTGTTGTAAGCTCTTCCAAGTGTCAAGATATTTTATTGCTTTAGAATCTGCCATGGTCCTTGTATTCACATCTACTCTTTAGGTCTTGTGAAGTTCAGTGATTGTTTTTTTTTCATTCATTGCAGACTTTGGTTTCGAGTTTTGGCTTTTTGGGTTATGAGTAATAATTTCAAAGATAACATCGAGTTTATAATGGATGATTTGGTACGGTTTTGGTTCGGATTCGACTTGATGGGAAGTGCTTCTGAATCGTAACTATATGGAGTCTGAAGGCGAGACCAAATGCTAATTGATTCAGGCGATACTTCTAACATCATGTCTGTAACTGTGAGTTCAGTGATATTCCTGTTAACATCTGGAAGTTTTCTAAATTGCCAGCATCCCCCCCATGTAGACATTTTCAAGAGATTCTAAGTTGATGAGAATCGGAACAACCTGTAGCTTTGCACAAAACTCCACTAGTTTAGGAAGATTTCCAATAGATGAAGGGATCTCTACCAAACTCCGGCAATCGCTCAGATACAATTTCTAGAGATTTGTAGCTTTTGAAAGATCCGGGAGTTCCTTTAGGAAACCAGGAATATGACAAAACCAGGAATATGTAGTTTTTTCCGGTTTAAAAAAGTGATTCCACCGAATACATATCATTCACAGTAATAAGCACGAAATGATAAAGCGTGAAAATTAACAAACTATTTTTTCAATCCATCCGGTACTTTTTAAATTTATAACTACTTTAGACAAAAAAATTATTCATCTAATTGATAGTAACTTTTTAGCATTTTAAGTTTATTCAGTTTTCAATTTTCTCATCCTATTGATTCTGATAGTTTATTATTCAGTTATTACCATATTTTGTTATTTAGTTGACATACCAGTCAGTTAATACTTTTTAATTCATTTGAAAATCCAAACAAAATCATCTATTACTGATTTCTAAATATTAGTTGAAGTCTAGTGTTATTATTACTCAGATATTACAGAAAGATTGGAATATTACTATCATATTATACATTTTCTAAAAATTAATCAGATATTTTGTGCCATTGTGTAATTACAATTAACATCCTTGATTAATTTGAGATTTTTTTACTTAAAAAATGATTAACCAAAAATTAGTTTAATCCACCTCATTAAGATAAAAAAAAAATTAAATCCACGTCATTAACAACAGAAGGAAAAAAAACTCTCTCTCTCGGCGATTCCGAAGTCGAACCCTAATTCCGCCGTCGTATCGTCTCTTCCGGCCGCTTCTCTTATCTCCGTCGCATTTCGTCGCCTTTTCCACGAACTCGAGTGGGGACTCTTCGTTTTCGAGAGTGGACTCTTCGTTTTCGAGAGTGGACTCTTCGTTTCCATTGCTAAAAATCTCTCCTTTTTTCAGGAACAAACTTGCTCCGGTAACTTCGCGGCTGAGTTATTATACTTCACGGCTGAGTTATAATACTTAATGGAAGACGAAAGGTTGCGTAGGTTAACTTATGGTTTCGCGACAAATTTATATTTCACGGCTGAGTTATAATACTTCACGGAAAACGAAAGGTTGCGTAGATTAACAAATTAGGGTTTCGCGGCTGAGTTATAATGCCTCACATCAACATAAAACACATAAACCAACAGTCATGTTCGCCATTACCAAATAGGGAAAAGAAAATACATGCCAACAATACTACGTCGGACAAGTTTTCCCATTATTCCCAACTTGTTTACATCGAGAACATGCGTGTTGCTTCGAGAATGATGAACGAAAATGAAGGATGAACGAAAATGAAGAAGAACGAGGAAGACGATGACGAATTGGATGTTCAAAATTTAAGTTATGGATATCTCTGTTGATGTGAAGAACAAGGTGAAGAACAACGACGACGAGAAAGATGATGACAACGACGAGGAAGACGAAGACGACGTTTCGTATTTCTCTGTTGATGATGACATGGAAATATGCATCCGAAGTCATTTTTTAATTGATGAAGTGGCAAGTAAGCCACCAAACGAACACGTAAATCAACTGTCTTAAACCAGCCATTAAACAAAACTTTAAGTCAGTCGTAACATGAATACTATTACAGTAATTAAAAAATAAAAAAACGGCTGCCAAATTCAGCCGTTTAATGTCGTAACTCAACTGAAAATCTTTAGCTTAGCCGTATCGTTTAATAAGTCAGCCGTCAAAACATGCTATTGTGGTAATTAATATTTCGCTACTAAATCAGCCGTAATTATGTCGAGTTTTTTGTTAACCCAGCTCATTACGGCTGATTTATGACACTTACACGAAAATCAGCCGTAAAGAAGCAATAACTCAGCCAGCCGGAGAAAGATAATTCAACCGTGTCGAAACAATAACTCAGCCAAATTTTGACAAATCAACCATCAGGCTATAACTCAGCCATAACTTATGGCTAGGTTATGCTCGTAAGTCAGCCGTTTTCTCATAACTCAGACATATTTCATTAAGTCAGCCGAAACACTAGGGCTGGGTTATACACGTAAGTCATCCGTTAGTTCATATCTCAGCCATTTTCCTTAAATCAACCGCAACATACCGTAGATCAGCCGTCATTGCCGCTGTAGCGCTTTACGGCTGAGTTCATTAATACACGTCAGCGATTTCTGACGTGGCGGCGCGTTTTTTCTGATGTGGAATTAAAAAGTAATGACATTCTTTGTAATTACGTTTTTTCCTATAACATGTAACAAGGGCACGTTGGGTATGGAAAATATAGGTAAAATATGATAGTAATAAAAAAAAGTTTTGTATGTAACTGGTCATATCACCTAATTTGTATGATATCTGAGTAACTTTCCCAATGATTTATAGTTGTAGTTTAATAAGACTTTGATTTCAAATGTGATTTTAACAGATTTATAAATGTTTCAAAGTTAAAACTACAAAAGGTTATTACAGGGAAAAAAAACTACAAAAGGCTCAAATCAAATTTGTGAATAACTTTTGTTGTTTTTGAAATCTACATGTTTGATTTTCTCTTTTTAAATCTCAAAATTCTACCTAGATTTCTAAATCATTTAAAATCCATAAACTAATAAAGCTCTCAAACAACTATTCAAAATAAGCAAATACAAAAAAACCCAACCTGTGTACCTTCCCAAAGTTTCTCTAGCATGTTCTGTCGCAAATCAAGTCCCACAAGATATTGCGGCATAAATGTACGAGGAAGACATATTCCAGGGTATAAATCCCAGTGTAATAACCTTAAACAAGGCGGCAAATCCATTCCTCGAGTACATGCATTCTAATATATGTATCACGTCTTGTCTTGTAGATGCTGAGAAACCAAAGATTACGCATATTTTTAAAAGCATTTTTGAATTTAGACAAGGCGGCAAGTCCATTCTAGAATTTAGATCTGTTGGTGTATAATATCCAACAAAACCTCAATATCTTTGGTGTGTCATATCCAGAAAAATTGAGTGGTTTAGGAAAGGAATTCCGCAGCCTTTGTTAAAGCTCATCGATTCATCCCCTGTTTCTGGTTCTTCACGGATCAGTTGCAGAACAACTTCACTTCCATCTTAACTTCAGAGTGGTGGTGGTGATTCATGGAAGGTTTATATTAAGTGGTATCAGAGCAAACAATCTGCAAGAAAGATGCTAGAAGAGGAAGAAGAAAAATCCAGCAACAACAAGAAGAATAAACTGAGTGTAGACGCAATTATCACTCAGCTGCAGCAGATCATGGACACTAAACTAGAAGCATTTCGACATGAACCATTTACAACAAGTGGGAAGACAAGCAGTTCAACGATAAGATTCATCATCTGTTTCTGGTTCTTCACGGATCAGTTGCAGAACAACTTCACTTCCATCTTAACTTCAGATTGGTGATTCAGGGAAGGTTTACATTAACACTACGTTTGGGATTGTGGATATATCCAAAGATATACCCGTCACACGTCTACGACCTTAAGCCAAATTCAAAAACATAGCACAATAGGTAAGAAAGTATTTTGTCATTCACCTGGTTTAACAAGTACATTTAAAGGGGACAAAGAAGAAGAAGAGAACTTACATGATCAGCTTCGACGACATCACAAATCTCTTGAACATCAATTAAGATTTGGCGCTTCCAAGGCTCTTATCGTTGAACTGCTTGTCTTCCCACTTGTTGTAGCAACTTGTGCATCACTACTTTACCTTTGGTTGATATTTGTATCAGAGATTTGTAGGTGAGTGTGTTTAACCCGAGTCTAACATCTAAGCTATTGTCAGTAAGCATGGCCATCACATGAACATTGTTTGCATAGTTGAAAAAGAATGTAATGTGGAGAAATAACGATTGATCGTTCTCATGTAGACTCTCGTATCCAACTCTAAGTACTGCATCGATATTTCTATCAAGGCTATCTTCTAGCCTATGCAATATACTTTCCCCATCATCTTCTTTCTTTTTGCGTAAAGATGAACCCATGACACTGAGACCCAACAGAAGGTTGCTACAAATTGTTGTTACTCTTTTCGACAAGGTTTTCAAAACCATATGGTTCATAGCTCTGCCTAAAAGCAGATCTTACGAGCATCTTCTTTAGTTGGAAATTCACATGGTATATTGTTGATACAAAGTTGCTCCAAAAGCTCTTGACCTTCGGTGGTTACAATAATCTTGCTTCCAGGACCAAACCACCTGCTTTCATCAGCCAGAGCCTCTGGTTGCCTCGGAGTATCCACATCATCAACAACAATAAACACTTTTAGGTTGCATAACCTATGTATTGCACATTTGCACCTAAATGGTATATGTAGATAAATATTTTTTTTGTAGAAAAATCGTAAATAAAGAGAACATCCATTTTGATACCGTTTAACAAAAAATTTGTCCACAACAATAGTTTACTATATTTTTGGACATGAAAAAGAAAATTATGTCTTTAAAATGTCAATATTTTCAAAAAATTTGTATGTCAAAATAAAATAGAATTCAATATCAAAAAGTTAAATTAACAAAGAAAAAAGTCGTATAAAAAAAAGCTAACTTGATATTTAGGCTAACGTTTTGGAAAATTAGCATAAAAAGTAACTAAAAATAAAAATAAATGATGATATAAGCTTTTGAGAAAAGTCCATATAAGATTAAAATGACCAGCTATAGCATGTCAAATCAGCATTATAATTAAAATAAAAATTAATATAAAACAACAAATTTAACAAAGAAAAAACATTCATGTAAAAATATTAACTTGATATCTATGCTAACTATTTGGAAAATCAACATCAAAAGATCTTAATTAAAAAAATTATATATGTCCTAAGTATACCAAACATACAAAAAAATTGTATAAATTAAAATAAAATATAAAATTACTATCAAAAGATGTAAAGTAACAAAAAAAAAATCAAAAAGGAAATTAATTTGAAATTTAGTTTCAAAAAATTTTCGATTTTTAAAGTATTGGTATCAACTATATGAAAAACCAAACAGGAGTTGCTAAATCAAACATACTCTTTAAATATACAAAGACTAATACATTGGCTGCTTATGGTTTTAAAACTAACAAAGAAAAACAATACACAAGTAACTTTACACTCGAAATACAACAAGTAGTAAAGTCTAATTTTTTATACATAGCTATTGCTTTTATATGAGCCAACATGAGCAACATATGAGTAACAACTTCTAAATTCTATTTAAATAATAAAATATGACAGAGTTATGAATGAAACTCAAATTAGTATATCTAGATAAATTATTCAAATAAAAAAATGGAGAAAGCACACAAAAGATAAAAAACAGTTAGAAATAATGTGAAGACTCCACATCATCCTAGAGGTTTAAAAACCAAAATTATCAAATAGTTGACTGCAAATAAAACATATCTCAATGATAAACTGTATAGAGATATAAGCTAAAACTCGTGTAATGCTTGGTGGAGAAGTAAGAAGCGGCTTTGCACGATCATTGCAGGTTCTCAACAAATCTAAATATGAATTATATATGCATATGTACACAACATTAATGAGATATTCAATAAAAAAAACTAAATATTTGAATACATAAACCTTAAAGAAAAAAAGAACTATAGAAAACTCAAGGAAAACAAAACAAAACATCAAAATCTTAGCCCTTCTCTAAATCAATCAAACATGTATGCACGTTGAAGTTATATAACTCGATAGGTGTCATTACTATTATTTTACTTAATAAGATTTATAATTTTAAAAACAAAAATAGGAGAAAATTACACATTATATTTTAAATTAATTATTTTATATAAAATAAAATTTCTATAAATTTATTATAATTTTGATAATTTAAAAGATATTAGCCAAATTCGTATGAAAGAAAAAAAACTTGATATTTAGGCTAACTTTTTGAAAATCAACATAAAAAAATTTAACAAAAAATAATAATGATATAAGCTTTTGAGAGAAGTCCACATAAGATTTAAAATGACCAGTTATGGCATGTCAAGTCAGCATTTGAAAATAAATTTCAAAAAGAAAATTCAACAAAGAAAAAACATTCATGTAAAAGGAAATTAACTTCCAACGACAAAAGAGATTAATTAAAAAAAAAATATATATATATATATAAAGTATATCAAACATACAAAAAAAATTGTATAAACTAAAATAAAATATAAAATTAATATCAAAAGATGTAAAGTAACAAAATAAAATCTGAAAAGGAAATTAATTTGAAATTTAGTTTCTGAAAATTTCTAAAACTAAATAACCATATAAAGTTGCAATAGGTTACACGAGTTTCTAAATCAAACATATTTTTTAAATATACAAAGATTAATACAATGGCTGGTTCTGGTTTAAAAACTAATAAAGAAAAACACCACACAAGTAATTTTACACTTGAAATATAACAAGTAGTAAAATATGATTCTCTATACATAGCTACTATTTATATATAAGCCAACATGAACAACACATGAGTAACACCTTCTATATTTCTATTTAAATAATAAAGTATGACAGAGTTATGAATCCAAAAAATTGATATATCTTGATATACTATTCAAATCAGAACATGGAGAAAGTACACAAAAGATAAAAACAGTAAAAAATGATGGGAAGACTACATACCATCCTACATATTTAAAAACCTAAATTATCAAATAGTAGACTACAAATAAAACAGATATCAATGATAAACTGAATAGAGATATAAGATAAAACTCGTGGAAGACCTTGTGGAAAAGCAAGAAGCGGCTTTACACAATCATTGCGGCTTTCCAACAACATTACATGCAGCCTTTTGTTGTTCGCGACAACTTGATGTTTTTTCGATTGTCTCAAACACACTCGTGCAAAACTCAGTATGCATATTAGCAACTGATCGACCAGTTCCTCTCCATATTTCAACAAATTCGCATTACACTTTGCATTCACATTAAGAAAATTGATAAAACAACATACCTAACTTCAAAAAATATAAAAATTAATTAGAATCAACATGAATCACGTATTGTATATGCATAGGTACACAACATTAATGAGACATTCAATCCAAAACTCAAATATTTGAACACATAAACTTTAGAGAAATAAACCCCAAGGAAAACAAAATAAAACACCAAGATCTTAGCAAAGAAACCCTTCTCTAAATCAAACGGTGTGCACATCGAAGTTGGATAATTCAATAGGTGTCATTACTATTATTTTACTTAATAAGATTTATAATTTTATAAACAAAAAATAGGGGAAACTACACATTATATTTTAAATTCTTTTATATAAAAGAAAATTTCTATTAATCTATTATGATTTTGATAATTTAAAACATATTAGCCAAAAAAGGAATTAAACCAAAATATTAATACAGATACGGGTGTAGCGCACATTAAAAACTTAGTATATACTATATAAAAGTTCATGCAGTATGTTATTGAGGGTGTCCACTTAGAATTGAAGAAACTCAATTTTATTGGTACACGTCATTACTATAATTAATTATACTTGTTAAAGTTAATTAATTTCCTTTTTGTTGTCATTAAAAAAGTTTCTTAATTCTAATTTAGTTGCGATAAGAAATAATTCAGAAAATAAGGAAATAAAATCTTAGTTTCCTATTAACAGCAAAAAGAGCTATAATTAATTATATTTGTTAAAGTTAATTAATTTATTTTTTTTTTGTTATAAGAAAACTTTCTTAATTCTTATTTAGTTGTTGATAAGAAATAGTTCAGAAAATAAGGAAATCAAATCTTAGTTTCCTATTAACAACAAAAATAAAACTATCTTAATAATATTATAAAAAGGTTTTTTATTATGATATGTATCGAAGAAAAAAATAATCATATTTTTGACCATAAGTATAAATTAAATGATGTTGATGAAGTTTTTATGGATTTGAAGACCATAAAAGTTTCTTCTGAAATCCACTTTATGGATATATATTTTGATTAGCTAAAAGATATTTTCTAAATAAAATAAACATGTTAAGTACATATACTGTATATCTTATTATATAAAGTTGGATGCATCAAAATTGCTAATTTACACGATCGCATTACGTGTCAAGTTAATCGATAAGATCTTGACATGTGTCGTGATTAAAATATATAATATAAAAAAAATCTAATCCTAAAAGAAAAAAAAATACTAATAATTTTTAAATAAGAAAGAAATAAAATAAAAAGGAAAAATAAAAAGGATATACTTTAATTAAAAATGATATACTCAAACCACAAATATGAATTAAATTCGTGTCTCACTAGTCACATGGATGATCACACCATCAAAATTTTTTTCAATTTAATGATACATTGTTTATTGTATTAGGAAGACTCATAATGCTATGAAAATTGCTTGATGAAATACCTAATAGAGAATTACTAGCAATCAAATTGAGTTTGATTACCGAATTGTTTGATTTTCTATTTCTTTCTCTTGGTTTATATACTAATTCAAATCCCGGGAAGTAGCCACCTGATTAGACAAATTGATTATCATATTCTAATTAGAATTAGTTTTTTTACTATACATTTGGATATTTTTTGTAACTAAAAAAAGTTTATTTTATCAAAACCTCTTCGATTGACTCACATGCATCATAATTATTTTAATCTATATAAAGATTCACATTTACCCTGGTATATCATTTAATTTTTCATAATCTGTAAAAAAAACAAAAAATGAAAATACATAAAATAAGATTAAAAACACCATCGCAAAATTACTAATAAAAAGAATAATTTATTCTTTCTTTTGTTTTAATTAAATTTTATCACATGTTTTTAAATATTTATTTTTCATATTATTACTTGAATCAGATTCATGTTTTTATATTATAAAACTATTCATCTATTTATTTATTTTTCAAAAGTTTGACAAGTTAGATTCTCATATTTGATATTTCCATCTTAATATGTATATATATATATATATATATATATATATATATATAATAGAATTTAGAGACTACCATAAACTAATATATATACTGTTACTCTGACCATAATCTATGTATTCAACGTTTCCTAAATAATATATAGTTACCATAGATTTACATCATTTTAATATCTATAAATAGGGAAGAAAAGTGTGTTGAAAATTTTATCTAGGCACCTCCACAAAATTTACATATCCATGGCTTTCTCCAATAAACTTCATTACATATTGATGTTGATGATCTCATGTAGTCTTGTTCTTTTCCCATTGGCGTTTTACGTTTCAAATGCTGCAGCGGAAGGGTTAGCCTTGGGACCGAGCGAAGATGGCTTCTGGCCTTTCGCAAAAAAACATGTCGTAATCCGCAACCAGTTAGCAAACAGAGGAACTCTGACTGCACATTGTAAATCTACTGAGGATGATTTAGGGGTAATCCATATCCCTTGGGGTGGTACTTGGGGTTTCAGATTTCGTGTTAACTTTTTTAAAACTACCAAATTTCGTTGTCAATTCACGGGGATTGGAGACGGATTAACTCACGCATTTAATATATTTGATGTATCAAGAGATGATAATAACTTTGGAGATTATCATGTATGTGAAGTATGTATTTGGGAGGTGGGAAAAGAAGATACAAAACCTATGTGTCGTATGGTTCGTAATCCAGATGCTGAAATTCATAGTTATTGTTTCCGTTGGGAAAATATTTTATAAAAAGAAAATAAGATGTAGAAAAGAAAAAAAATTAGAATATTGTCATTATGTTATCTCTATTATAAACTTATTATAATAAGATGAGATTTATATGTATACGTGTGTTTGTATATATTATATCTATTCTAATATAGTAAGATTTTTTGTTTAGAGTGAGCTTTAAAATGTTGCCACGTGGCATGTCTGATGTGTCACATACATTCAAAGAAAAAAAATATATAAACACATAAAAAATTGATATGTGTACGAATAAAACTTAATTCTTTTATCTCTTTATTTTGTTGTTCTTAATTTAATGATAGAATTATATGAATGAATAAACAAAAAAACTATAATTAACTACATAACTATAGAAAAAACAAATGTGATATTATATAAGATATAAGAAAGTTTTTTCATCACAAGCCCTGAAAATTTTGGGACGTGTTTCCCGTTCCCTCCGGTACCGTCCCGAATTTTCCGTCTCATTCCCTATCCCGTTTAAAACAATTACCCATTCAAGACCATTTATTTTATTTAAATGGGTATGGGAAGGGTACGACAAGGGAATGGGTATTCGATCGGGTACCCGAATTACCCGTTTAAAAAAATTAAAAACTTAAAAATTCTATATATTTTTTTTCAAATTATTCTGAAATTTTTCGGGATGTTCTTATCATATTTTCTTTTGGGAATTGTTTTCCAATTCACCAATTTTCTGTTTCTGTCTCATAGCCGTAGATTTCTGTCCTAAGTCCCAAAATTTATAGGGCTAACATACCTTCATTCTACACGTTTATAATTGAAGGAAAAACTAATCAACAAAAGAGAATAAAAAAAATTCAACTACACTAAATAATTAAATACAATCCACAAAAAAAACAAAAACAAAAACTGCAATAGAGATTCTACAACAATCTATAAATAACAAGAACAATACAACAATCTACAAACACAACTCACTTTTATTACCACACAAATATATACTATATGCATTACACTATCATATAATTTCATTCACACAATCAACCGGAAACAAACTCCGTCTCAAAATCACACGTCTACTCCGTCAAAAATAGAACATCAACTACACAATCTATTTTAGCACCAACCAAATACTACAAGCAAATAACTATACCTTCAAAAATATGATTAACTTCTACCTCACTTATCATGATATGGATGACACAACATCAAGTACATTAACCGAAAGTTTAATAAATTTTATTCAGACATCTATACTATCACTTCAACCACATAACACACAATGCCTCGAAGTCTCTTTTGAAATTGAAGATTTCAACCCAAATGCATCAAGAAAACTATATGTTTATTTTGTAATTGGAGACTTAGAGAGAACACAAATCCAAGCTACACAAGAAGAATATGACAATTGTGATATATTTCTTGATAATATACAATAACCGAAAACTATCCTCAGATTTTATTTTACAATCACAAATTTTATCAAATGTATTTCAGATTGTTATATTACAAAACATGTCGAAAAGAAATAATTTGATATTTTATTTGCTTACGATGAATAAAAAAAATTCTCGTTCACTATAGATATTATTATTCTACCAATCTTTTAATACAAAATTATAAAACTACATGATATTCAAAAATTAGAAATTAATTTTTATTCACAAAACTTTTACTAACAAATATTATAAAATAATAGGTAGACAAAGACTTTTACTAATCCTTCTCTACCTACTCAATCAGGATGGATTGTACGAGATGAATTTGGAGTCTATCGAGGCGCAGGTCAAGCAAAAGGGGCGTGTGTATCTTCGCCACTTGAAGGGGAAGTACAAGCTCTGATAATTGCAATGCAATACTGTTGGAGTAAGGGTTACGACCGGATAATTTTGGAAGGAGATTGTCAGAGAGCCATTGATATAGTCAATGGAAAAGTTTTAAATTTTACCATTCACAACTGGGTCCGTGAGGTTCGATGGTGGAAAGCTAAATTCAAGGAGGTCCAATTCAAATGGAAAAGACGATCTTCAAACAAGGTGGCTGATTTCTTGTCGAAACAAAATATTCCAAATAATGATATGTTTTGTTTTCATAATTATATTCCTTCATGTATCTCGGATATTTTACATGAAGACTATGTAATCTCTTCTTTCAATTAATCAAAATTTGGGAGAAAAAAAATTGTAAAATTAAAACATTAAAATTATCACAAATCTGCACAACGCACAGATCTTCTCCTAGTTATATTATAAGATTTGGTGTGTTTAATAATTGAGAGAGAATTAGAGTAGTGAATCTCTTATTGATGTTTTTTCTATACATTTTTACATAGAGCAATCTCATATTTATACTAAACAAGAATTAATAAAATAATCACCACCTCCGACTTACCTTATCTCGGTGAAATCAATACAAACAAAATATGAATAATTATTATTTTAATAATCTCATCTAATATACTTACCATCGTCATATAATTAATGAAATATTTCCATTCATCATGTTTTTTTTGATGAACCTTTATCATGTTAGAATGTTTAGAAGCTCTCTTTGAATTCTTTCTATATCCACATACGTAAACTAAGTTTCTAAGTATACTAGAGATTTTTACGGGCTACGCGCGGATTGTTATTATAAATATTTAGTTTTTATTTAAGTTAGATTGATTTTTTATTTTAATTTGTTAGTTCAAAAATAATATTTGATTTACTATATAGTTTTGATGTGAGTTTGTATATCTTGAAGACTATGCTATGTCAAAAAAAAATTATTTTAACTAAAAAGTTTTACTAACGGGATATATCACAAACGACTTTTAAGGTAAAACTTATAATATGCATTGAAAATTATTGTTGTTCATGATCAGCTTTAAAAATATTATTAAAATTATTTTGTTTTCATTGAATTCGGAATAATTGATCTAAATAAAATTGAATTCGGAATATGATTGAACTTAACTATATATTTTTTTAATCAAAAAAAATTTACATTTTAAAAAGGAATTAACTTTTAAACATATGATAAACACCTAATTGTTCTATTTAATGGTATTTGTTATTCCTATGTGTTCTGCATTACGAATATTCGAAGTTGTATTTTGAAATGAATTTGTCAAAGCTGAAGCCGATAAAATTTTATCTTCTCTTGACTATTTTAGAAAAAAATATTGAGTGATTTGGGTATAAATATTCTATTTTATTTGTCGAAAGAGAAAGAAAAAAAAAATTACGTTTTAAAACTCCTATTTAGCTTGGTGGTTCCATTTAATTGTTTTTAGTATGTGACATATTTATTATTTTATGAAAATAATTTTTTTTTTGGCACAACTCTGTATGTAGGTTGGCACGGCTCAAAAGCTATTAAGGTTGGCATGGTAATTAAACAATATTAGCACTTGAAGAATTTATTGTTGGAGAGAGTGTTAAGCCCCCAACTATTGCAATTGATGTGAATCAAAACAAAAAAAAACTTTATATGCAAAAATTAATCTCTATAGCTTGCATGAACTTGATAAATTTTCATTCCTCTACCTAGCTTAATATTGGCTTTTTCACTATTCAATTCCTGATAAGATTTAGTTTTATATCTTTCAGACTCCTCTCATTTCTCGCCAGTCACCATCAACTACGCTAGCTCTGGGAATTCAGATACTCGTTCGGGTTTGGATCGGTTCTTTTCAGATTCAGGTATTTCAGTTCTTGAAAATAGAACTCATTTGGGTATTTTTTTTTCCCGGTTCGGGTTCAGTTTAGTTCCATCCGGATTCGGGTTGGTTTCGGGTACCTGAATTATTTAAAATTTATCCAAAATACTTAAAACAACAAAATATATTTCCGTTATTTAGTTAAATTTTTCAAAAATAAAAATTTAATTTTGACAAATATAACTAAATATTTTTAAATATTTTGAGTATTTTAGTTATTTTGTCTAAACATAACTAATATATTCGGTTTATAATTGTAATTTTGGGTATTTAAGTTATTTAAAGTGTAAATACAACAAATATTTTGGGTATATAATTATAATTTGGGTATTTTGGGTATCCATTCGGTTCGTAGTTCGGTTCCGGTTCTTCGGGTATAAAAATATAATATCCATTCGGATATTTAGATCGGTTCCAGTTCAGTTCGGTTTTAGTTTGGTTCGGTTTTCCGACTCCGAATATTTTGCCCTGGGCTAAACTACGCCCTTTATTTTTCTTCTGATCTTTTCATCGTCATTTGGAGACATAAATTTCTTTTTTGTCGATAAAAAAAAAAATTCTCTTTTGTTCTTTCTCAGCGACGTCTTTCTTATTTTTTTAGAGTGAAACTATTGCTGACTATTTAAACAGCAATTAATGAAGAAGCAGATAAAGAACCAGCAAGAAAGAAAGCAAGGGAGCAAGAACATCAATTAATGAAGAAGCAGATAAAGAACCAGCAAGAATGAAAGCAAGGGAGCAAGAAGCAAATAGCAAACCAAGAGGGAGAAATGCATTTTGAAGACGATGATTCATACTATATTGTAATTAATTTAGTTTATGCCTAAAAGTATTTAGCCAAAAACAAAAGTAATAGTATGTACATAATCATACATATTTTATGCTTTTAGTTATTGTGTGGACGAACCCCTTATTCCATAATATTATTTATATCTTATCAATCTTTAATTTAAACGCATGATTATCATCAATTTGGGTTGTAATAATTTAAAATATTATACTTATCATATATTTTTCTTTTTGTTAAAATCAAGTTATATGTCATACGTTTAGTTATTGTAGTGCATACAATTTAATCAATATTCAAGTATTACTATTATTGTAAGAATTGTTTTTATTTTTAAAAGATTAATCAATACTATATGATTTTAAGCATGATATAAATATATTAAAGAATCATTTTGATTAAAAGTGTGCTGATGTGGTATGATTATAGAGAGTTTTCTTTTGCTGATGTAGATGGCTTTAGGAGCCCCAAACTCTTTCTTTCATTTAGTATAGATTTGTGAATTATTCATGAGTGTTGTTCCAATTCGGAGACCCAATATATAAAAAAAATTTAATGAGCTAATGAATCATCCAAATTAAAAATAAAACGAAAAAGATCATATGAAATAAGCACAACATAAGCCTATACAAAAAACAATAACGACTATTTTGTTCATAATCATAATTCCAAGACTAAATTTCTAAATGTTTCACAATCTCCTTCGTGAATTGGGGTTTTAGTTATTAAATCTATATCATCAGATGATTTTATCAACAAATGAGTGCTCTATTTATATACAGAGATAGATATCTCTTTACAAGGAAACCTGAATACTATACAGAAGTTAATACATTAATCATATCAGCAATTAGAGGACTTGACTTGATCTTGTTGACTCATAGTTTCCATGTTATATCACACCCCCTCAAGATGGACGGCTAGAAGAGAGTCATATCTTGACAGCTAGAGTTTGAAACCGAGTCTGAGAGAGTGGCTTTGTGAGAGCATTAGCCAACTGATCGACATATGTGACATGAGTGACCCGAAGCTGTCCACTCTGGACGAATTGACGCACGAAGTGATAATTTAAAGCAATGTGTTTCATGCGTGAATGAAAGACGGGGTTGGTAGCTAGGTACGTAGCTCCAATATTATCATAGTAGATGGCGGGTGTGGGTGTAGTTGTTATGTCGAGTTCTGAGAGAAGGGATGAGATCCAGGACAGTTTGGATGTGGTGGAGGCTAACGTCCGGTACTCAGCCTTCGTTGAAGATCTGGCTACACCGGTTTGTTTCTTGGATGACTAAGCGATGGCGTGACCCCCAAGATATACAATGTAAGTATTTGTTGATATGTAGGCCATTTTGCTGATGTGTCATTACCAAAATCATTCTCAGCAAAACATATAAAAATGGACATCTGTTACTAGATTAATTACATGTTTTGACACTCATATTAATTTGGTTAGAAAATAGTTTATATATTTATACATAATTCAGCATATAATTTATGAATATATTCTTTTACTTTCTTTTTTTCTTTTTTTGAACAAAATTCTTTTACTTTCTATTTCTTACCTTAAATATATCATATTAATTATTTCTTTAAACACTATATTTCTTCTTTTATATTTGTAAAAAAATCACCACATCATCCATATAGTAAAAAATATATAGATTTTTTTGTACAAGTGTTACAATTAAAATTTTAAAAAATGAATATAAATTACTCAAATGATGAATAAATATGAGTATATTTTAAAAGTTTCAGCTATATATAATTTAAGAAATTTGATCAATATCAAATAAATATGGGTATGCTTTACAAGTTTCATGCCAAAATAAAATAAAAAATTAATATCAAAAGAGTTAAATTAACGAAGGAAATAATCATCTAAAACATGATATTTAGCCTAACGTTTTGAGAAATCAACATAAAAAAGCTTAACTAACCAAAAAATGATGCTTTAAACTAATTATTTAAAACAAATCAATATAAAAAGTTTAATTAACAAAAAACAAAACGGAAATTATTTCTTACAAAATGTCAATACAATGAAAATGAAAAATAATTTCAAAAAAAATTAATTAACAAAGAAAAAAAAATCATCAAAAGGAAAATTAACTTGATATCTAGGCTAACTATTTAACAAAATCAATATAAAAATGTTTAATTAACAGAAAAAAAAAAACTTAACTAACATTAAAAAACTTAATAACATAAAAATGAAGCTTTAAGCTAATTATTTAAAAATCAATAAAAAAATTAACTAACAAAATAATAAAACGGAAATTATATCTTACAAAATGTTAATACAATTAAAATGAAAATTAATATCATAAGAATTAAATTAAAAATCATATAAAAAAAATTGACTTGATATCTAGACTAACTATTTCAGAAATCAATATTCAACTATTTCAGAAATCAATATTCAATATCAAAAAGGTAAATTAACAAAGGAAAAAGTTGTATAAAAGAAAACTAACTTGATATTTAGGCTAACTTTTTGGAAAATCAACATAAAAAAATGTAACAAAAAATAAAAAATAATGCTATAATCTTTTGAAATAAGCATTTATAGCAGTTATAGCATGTCAAATCAGCATTATAAATAAATGATAATTAATATCAAAAAATCAAATTTAACAAAGAAAAAAATTCATGTAAAAAGAAATTAACTTAATATCTATCCTAGCTATTTGGAAAATTAACAAAAAAAATGTCAATATTTGAACACATAAACTTTAGAGAAAGAACTGTAAAATTTTTAAGGAAAACAAAACAAAACATCAAAATATTTTTTTTGTTAAAGAAAAACACCAAAATCTTAGCAAGGAAACCTTCTCTAAATCAAACGTTTGTACATGTCGAAATTAGATAATTCGATAGATGACATTACTATTATTGTACTTAGGCCTGAAAATTTCAGGACGGTGTCCCGGTTCCCACCCGTATCCGTTTCAAATTTCTCATCCCGTTCCCTTTTCCGTCCAAAAAAATTCCCATTCGGGACTATTTATTTTTTTTCAAACGGGTACGGGAAAGGTACGAGAAGGGAACGGATATGAGATCGGGTACCCGAACTACCCGTTTAAAAATTAGAAATTTAAAAAATCTATATATTTTCCCGAATTTTTCCAAATTTTCCCAAAATATGTCGTAAAATTGATCATTATCCAAAATAATTACCCGTTTGGAAAAAGATTTTAGGTAAAAGAATTTCCCTAAGCCGTCCTGTTCCCATTCCATTCTTATCGGATTCTCTTTTTGGAATTGTTTTTCAATTCCTAAATTTCCCGTTCCCGTCTCATACCCGTAAATTCCCATCCCGGATCCCAAAATTTTCAGGGCTAATTGTACTTAATAAGATTTATAATTTTATAAAGAAAAAATAAGACAAAATTATATTTTAAATTCTTTTATAAATCTATTATAGTTTTAATAATTAAAAAGATATTAGCTAAAAGAAAATGAACCAAGCTACTAAACTATTAATACAAATTTGATTTATCCTTTAACCAGAGTCAAACCTAAAACCAAAAGTCAACACTTTCGTCATTTCAACGGCTCTCTCGGGAATATAGCCGTTACCGACTTTCCGATTAGAATTGGGGTCATCCCAAACCCTAAATTGCTTCATATTATAAACTAACCCCAAAATCTCACACCTTTCTCCATCAATCCAATCTGCTCTCATCTCACATCATCAGCGACGAACAATCTTCGCTCTCTCTCTCTCTCTCTCTCTCTCTTTCTGCTCGAATTTGCTAACGCTTCCTTCTCCGTAGGCTTGAATTTGATTCGTCTTTGCTCTAATTTCGTTTAGTTCCTCAGATAATTTTACATCTCTTAACCCGTTTCGTATAGATATTATCGCTATCGTGCTTCTTTCTGTTTCTTTGTGTTTTGTGTTTCGTAACAATGGATGCAGGTATGACCACATCTTCGCACTTGAAGGCTCAGGCTCGGTTCCCACTTCAAGAACACTTTCTTCCCCGGAAAAATTCCAAGGAAAATGTGAGTCTGCGAATCGATTGTTTCATTAAGAATTAGGGTTTCCGATTTGTGAATATGATTCCTTTCTGCCATTAAGAATTAGGGTTTTGATTAGCGAATTGTTGATTCTGTTTGGGTTTTGTCATAAGTAAAAGATTCATAGATTTCAATCGGTTGTGTGATTTGCTTAAATTTGATGGTTAGATGTATAAAATCAGTGATATTGAATGAATTGCTTCAATTGTTTCATTAAGAATCGATACCATTATATGATTTGTCCGATAGTTTTTTTTTTGTTTTTGTTGGTGAGATGAATAAGATCAGTGGTATTGAATGAATTTGCTTCTTTTTTTTTTGTGTTCAACCAGCTGGACAGGTTCATACCAAACAGATCAGCCATGGATTTCGACTACGCTCACTACGCGCTCACGGAAGGAAGAAAAGGTAAAGATCAAGCAGAAGCGGTAAGCTCGCCATCAAGAGAGGCCTACAAGAAGCAACTCGCTGAGACGATGAACCTGAATCGCACCAGGATCCTCGCCTTCAGGAACAAACCTCAAGCTCCGGTCGAATTGCTTCCCAGCGACCACTCTTCTTCTCTTCACCAACAACCTAAATCCGTTAAGCCTCGTCGATACATTCCTCAGGTACGTTTTCTGAATTTTCTTAATTGTTTCGAGTTTCAAAAGCCTACTTGTTGTTGCTTTGGAGTTTGTATTGATCTGTTTGTTGTTGTTGTGAATAGACTTGTGAGAGAACCTTGGATGCACCTGACATTGTGGATGACTTCTACCTGAACCTGCTTGACTGGGGAAGTGCTAATGTCTTAGCCATAGCGTTGAAAGACACTGTTTATCTGTGGGATGCTTCCACTGGTTCCACATCTGAGCTTGTGACCATTAATGAAGAGAAAGGACCTGTCACGAGCATCAACTGGGCTCCTGATGGTCGTCATCTCGCACTTGGGCTCAACAACTCTGAAGTCCAGCTTTGGGATTCTGCATCCAACCGTCAAGTAATTAATCTTCAAGAATCCCTCTCTCTCTCTCTCTATCTATCTTGTGTTTGAGATCGTTTCTTAAGCTGATGTTGTTGGGGCTTTTTTTCTGCAGCTGAGGACATTGAAAGGTGGACACGAGTCAAGAGTAGGGTCATTGGCGTGGAACAATCACATCTTAACAACGGGAGGGATGGACGGGAAGATTGTAAACAACGATGTACGGATCAGATCACACGTGGTGGAGACTTACGTCGGTCACACTCAAGAGGTCTGTGGGCTTAAGTGGTCTGGATCTGGACAGCAGCTAGCGAGCGGTGGCAACGACAATGTGGTACACATATGGGATCGTTCCGTCGCGTCCTCGAACTCGACAACGCAGTGGCTGCACAGGCTTGAAGAGCATACGTCCGCGGTTAAGGCCCTTGCCTGGTGCCCTTTCCAAGCCAATCTGCTTGCGACCGGTGGCGGCGGAGGAGATAGGACGATAAAGTTCTGGAACACTCACACCGGAGCTTGTTTGAACTCGGTTGATACTGGCTCACAGGTCTGTTCTTTGTTGTGGAGCAAGAATGAAAGAGAGTTGCTTAGCTCACATGGGTTTACACAGAACCAGCTTACACTTTGGAAGTACCCATCCATGGTGAAAATGGCTGAACTCACTGGTCATACATCAAGAGTTCTATATATGGCACAGGTGAAGAGAAGAAAAACTTTAAATCAATTTCTTAAGCTGATAAAACTAATTTGAGTTTTTTTCAGGTCTTTAAGTACTAAAAGTTGTGTTGTTTGTTGTGTTTTCTCAACAGAGTCCAGATGGTTGTACTGTAGCTTCAGCAGCAGGAGACGAGACTTTGAGGTTCTGGAATGTTTTTGGTGTGCCAGAGGCCAAAAAAGCTGCTCCAAAAGCAGCCCATGAGCCATTTTCTCATGTGAATCGTATTCGTTGAAACTGTCAAGAGTAACAAAAGGGAAAGCTATTGATTGTTGTTACAGAAGGAAAATACTTTTTTGGGTTTCATTCTTCATGAACTGTATTGACAAGTATTTGTACAGTTTTGTCATGAAAGTTTGTTTAGTCAAACTTAATTGCTTGTATATACTGACTTTGAATAGAAAGATTTTGATTTTACACTCTTAAGGATATGCACTTTTATTAATCTTCCAACAAGTTTGATTACTTGTGCATTCACACTTCTTTCTTCATCATCTTACAAAGTTACAATAGGACATGACTTTTGTAAATGATCTGATTGTTTTTGGTATATTTGTCAAAGTTACAATAGGACATGACAAAGTATATGATTTTTTTTTTTAACATTAAATAAAGTATCATCGATCAATAGCAATAACCAATATTATTTGCACCAATAACTGTTTGGACGAATCTTTATACGTGTTGGAGATGTGATTTTATTACTAATTCCAAGAAATTAAGAAGCGTAACGAAGAATTATGATTCTGTTTTTTATCTAAAAATTCGTTGTGTCGAAGAGGAAATGATTAGAAATCGATGTTCTGATTTGATCTCAGTTTCATTGTAACGAAGAAAATTGGTTAATTAGGGAAGAACAACATTGATTTCGTTTGACAGCAGTATCTCGATTCAAATGCAGAACTGAATCTTCTTGAAAGGCTCACTACGTTTTCGTTATTTGAAGAATCTTAGAATCAAGTTGAAGATCATGTGCAACTTTAACAAATTATCTAATTACAAGCAGGAACATATTTTTTAAGATAATCTCCTGATTATGCTCACCCTGCAGGATAAACAAGAAGTTAGCTATCAAAAGACAAAAGCTCTCGATGGTGAATCAAATAGTTTTCACTATCAGCAAGCTTCACTCCATATCTCACTGCATTACACTGAAACCTATTCCTTTTCATTATTGATTTATTTAGATTCTCAATCCTAAACCTTGATGGTTCCGAGAATATCTCACGTTCTGGTGCACGGGAGGTATACTTATCTTATTACCATCGTCTCTGATGTCAGTTCTTGAACAATGAAAGAGTCAGTGTTTTCACTCTTCAATGCAGTCATGGAAGCTAGAGCTAACTAATTTGAAAACGGTTGTTGCAGGGAAGCCGGAGAGATCAAGAAGAGTTTACTTACTCTTGGCCGTGTCATTAATGCGCTTGTTGATCATATTCCTTACAGGTACAAGTGATCAGCTCTAAGCAACTGATAGTTTTGTAATTTTCTTGCTGTCTTCAGTTTTGGTTTGACATCAGAGGGTACTAAGCTATTTCTTTTGAAATTTTTTAGAGATAGCAATCTGACGGGCTCTTGAGGGATGATTCATTGGGAGGAAAGAAGAAAACGTGTGTAATCGCCACGATTTCACCTTCCATCCACTGTTTAGAAGAGACTCGCTAAGCACTCTGGATTATGCACATCAAGAAAAAACCAGAGATGAGTTGTAATGACATTCTTGTGCAATATAATTCTCCTGCACAAAAACAACGGCTCTAACAACTTCCTCTGTATTCCAGATCAACCAAGAAATGATGAAATCTGCTGTCATGAAAGATCTGTCACATGACATTTCTATTACAATTGTGTTGGCCCTGCAGCAAGTAATTGATCTTCAGGAGCTATACAATTCTCACCAGCTTTTTTATCTGTGGAGTTGAGTGAGAAACTTGAGAAAACTGAGGTATACATCCAACTAGCGAGCCTTTCTTGGTTTAGTTTCTGTAATGGTTACATCTTTCTCCAAGTGGATTCTTGAGTTGCTATCGAATTCACACTTTGGGTTGAAAGACTTAGCTTTAGGTAGTAAATGAAGATTCTGTTTCGTAGTTAAGAATTGTTAGTATATATTTTTAGTCTCCAAGAGTATCATCACTTTAGAACAGACTAGTAGCTGAATGAATGTTATTTGATCTATAAGGAGCTTTTTTCTTACTGTTGCAGGAATCTTTTTCTTGAAACAATGGCGAGGACCAGCATGAAGAGACCATCCCTCCTCAGAAGTCAGAACCCTAACTCTAGCCAACGTTTGCAAGGAAAGAAGTCTCGTCTTCATAAATTTGGCCATGGAAGAACAAGGCCATGATGAGAGATTTCTTCACGTTGATGTGTTTTAGCCTTTAAGTAACTACCAACAAAAATTGACTTGGTTATAATGCGTCTGATCAAACATTTGCTATACCGATTTCATGTAGGTGAATAGAATTACCACAATTTGGTGTGGTCAACCCTTATTAGAGTAAAATTTTAGATGGCCAGATTGATTAATGAAACTTGATTATGTTGCAAAGTTGTGATTCACAATCCGAACATGAAATCCAGTCAATTTCGGATTGATTGTGAGATAGGCCATGTTTCTTTTGTTTTCACATCATAACGTAAAACACTAAGTTTCTAATTAAATTGGCAAAAAAAAATCTTCTTTTCATCCCATCTAACGACCCAAACCTTTTAGAATAAATTTTTAGATTACCGTAGATGTGAATGAATGTATGACCCAACCCTCATTAGAGGAAGATTTTAGAAGGCCGGATTGATTAATGAAAGTTGATTGTGCTGCATAGTTGTGATTCACAATCTAAACATGAAATTCAGTCAGTTTTGGATTGATCGTGAGAGATGTCATGTTCCGTTTGTTTTCACATCATAATGTAAAACAGTCAGTTTCTAATTGATTTGGCAAATAAAATCTTCTTTTCTTACCACCTAACTACGACCCAAACCTCTTAGAATAAATTTTTAGATCATCGTAAATGTGAATGAATGTATGACACAATCCTCGTTAGAGGAAGATTTTAGATGGTCAGATTGATTAATGAAACTTGATTGTGTTGCATAGTTGTGATTCACAATCCGAACATGGAATCCACTCATTTTCGGATTGATCGTGAGAGAGGCCATGTTCCGTTTGTTTTCATATCATAATGTAAAACAGTCATTTTCTAATTGATTTGGCAAATAAAATCTTATTTTCTTCCCACCTAATAACGGCCCAAACCTCTTACAATAAATTTTAAGATTATCGTAAATGTGAATGAATGTATGACCCAACCATCATTAGAGGAAGATTTTAGATGGCCGGATTGATTAATAAAACTTGATTGTGTTGCATAGCTGTGATTCACAATCCGAACATAGAATCCAGTCAATTTCGGATTGATCGTGAGAGAGGCCATGTTCCGTTTGTTTTCACATCATAATGTAAAACAATCAGTTTCTAATTGATTTGGCAAATAAAATATTCTTTTCTTCCCACCCAACAACGACTCAAACCTCTTAAAATAAATTTTTAGATTATCGTAAATATGAATGAATGTATGACCCAACCCTCATTAGAGGAAGATTTTAGATGGCCAGATTGATTAATGAAACTTGATTGTGTTGCATAGTTGTGATTCACAATCCGAACATGAAATCCATTTAGTTTTAGATTGATCGAGAGAGACCATGTTCCGTTTGTTTTCACATCATGATATAAAACAATCAGTTTCTAATTGATTTGGCAAATAAAATCTTCTTTTCTTTCCACTTAACAACGACTCAAACCTCTTAGAATAAATTTTTAGATTATCCTAAATGTGAATGAATGTATGACCCAACCCTCATTAGAAGAAGATTTTAGATGGCCGAATTTATTAATGAAACTTGATTGTGTTGCATGGTTGTAATTCACAATTCGAACATAAAATCCAGTTAGTTTTGGATTGATCATGATAGATGCCTTGTTCCGTATGTTTTCACATCGTAAACACACAGTTTCTAATTGATTTGAAAAATGAAATCTTCTTTTCTTTCTACCTAAACCCAAAAATTAATCTTTTATTCAAAAATTAATAATTGGTTTGACGTTTTTAATTGGTCTACTATAATTTATTCTATTTGTTAATTAATTTCCTTTTTGTTTTCATTAAAAAAGTTTCTTAATTCTAATTTAGTTGTTGATAAGAAATAGATCAAAAAAGTAAAGAAATCAAATCTTAGCTTTCTATTAACAACAAAAAGATCTATATTAATTATATTTGTTAAAGTTGATTTATTTTTATTTTTTTTCATAAGGAAAGTTTCTTAATTTTAATTTAGTTGTTGATAAGAAATAGTTCGGAAAATAAGAGTATCAAATCTTAGTTTCCTATTAACAACAAACAAAAAATTATTATAATAATATTGTAAAAGGTTTTTTTTATCATGATATATATCAAAGAAAAAAAATCATATTTTTGACCATAAGTATAAATTAAATGATGTTTATGTAGTTTTTATGGATTTGAAGATCTTAAAAGTTTCTTCCTAAACCCTCACGGATAAATATTTTAATTAGTTAATATATATTTTCTAAATAAAATAAATCTGTTAAGAAGATAATAATAGTATACACATACCAAATGATTTTATGACATACAAAATTGTAGAAGTAATATTCTTTTTTTTTCCATTTTGATATATTTAACAATAATAAGCTTATATTATTTGCAAACGAATGATTAAATCGGTATTTCTAAAAACAAATGAAAATCAATATAAAAGAAAATTAATTTGGTATCTAGGCTAACTCTTAAAAACTGATTTAAAAATATTTTAACCTGATATATAGGCTAACTTTTTTGGGAAATCAACATACAAAATCTAACTAATATAAAAAGAAATTAGGTCTTAAAAATATCAATACCTCCAAAAATAACATAGGTCAAAATAAAATGAAAACCAATATTAAAAATAAAAAAAAATATAATAAGACCGTATTTCTCAAAATAAAATAAAAATTAATATAAAAATAATTTAAATGGGAAAAAATATCTAAAATGAAATTAACTTGATATCTAGACTAACTTTTTGGAACAAAAAAGAAGAAGATAAATTATGTCTTATAAAATGTTAATACCTCCAAAGAACAGTATATGTAAAAAAAATAGAAATTAATATTAAAATAGCTAAACTAACAAAGGAAACAAAATATATATATATATATAAAAAATTAACTTGATATCTAATTAGCTCTTTGAAAAATCAACTCCAAAACAGCTTAACTAACAAAAAAGAAGAAGAAGAAATTATGTTTTAAAATATATCAAAACATACAAAAAATTGTATATTTCAAAATAAAATAGAAAATTAATGCCCAAAAACCTAACCTAACAAAAACATTAAAAAAAAAATTAATTTGAAATTTATCTAGGAAAATTTCGTATTTCTAAAGTATTGGCATCAACTATAAATAGTTATTCATCTAAACTTGCAATAGGTTACACGAGTTTGTAAATCATACATATTCTTTAAAAGATAAAGAGAGTTTACATAAACAATGGTTGCTTCCGGTTTTTTTTTATGCCAAATCACTTCATTTTTTAGCTTTCAACGAGCTGGCCAAAAGGTTTTAATAAGAGGCACAAAACATAAAAAGACGGTTTATTTATATTTTTCGAACTGCTTATCATCAATCAAAATGTACTATCAAATCTATTTACTCATCACCAACTGAATATTTAATTAGCAATATTATGTTATTACACAAATTTTCCAGTCAACTACAATTTTAGCCTTCATAGTAATAGACTATAATGAGGCTCGCCTAAAAGCCAGTATAGTATACAAAATTAAAAAAATCTTGGTCATTAACAACAAGACAAACTATAGGACGACTTAAATTTATTATCCGGTTTACTTGAAAAACAATATTGGTTCAGGCCGATGATGGTGGCCATACTATTAAAAGACAAAAGTTTAGGATTCATTCTTACGCCAAATTTTATAAAAAGCAATCGACATAACATATAAAGCTAAGATTGATCTCATACGAGTTATATTAAAGGAAAATATTGAGAGAACAATGTTTAAATCATGTATGGAAAAAATAGAAAATTTGAAAAGGTTTGCCAACAACGGGGATGAATGATATGAAATCTCAAGGAAAACAAAACAAAACATCTTCTCTAAATCAAACATATATGCATGTCGAAGTTGGATAATTCGATAGGTATTATTGTTATTATTTTACTTAATAAGATTTCTAATTTTATTAAAAAAAATATAAGAAAACTACACATTATATTTTCAATTTTTTTTTATAAAAAATTCTATAAATTTATTATGATTTTGATAATTTAAAAAAAAAAATAAACTAAACTATTAATATAGATCTGGACATGTGGATTAAACATTTAATTAAAATAATAAAGAAAAAGGTGAAATGGAGATACGGAAGTAGATTGGGATGAGCTGTCCCCACCTGCAAATATACGCACGCTTCACTGTCTAAAAGATGCTTATCTGTTTCTCAATTCGACAAATCCATTAAACTATACGCAAAAACATTTGTGTGTGTCTCTCTATCTCTCCCCGCATCTACTTTTACCACTTCTGGGTCCCTTTACTTCCATAGTTTCATGTTTTTCAACCCAATTTTATTATTTTAGTCAAGTTAAAATCTTTGTTCGGAATTACATTAGACGTTAGTTGGATCCAGACCTAAAATCTAATCAATTAATCGTTGATTAAACGAAAATTAATCAGAAATTAGTTTTTTTGTAATTTTATATATAAATAAGTATATATGTATTAACTTTGGAGGTAATGTCTAATAGTATGCCGTGTCTCATGGTGAAATTGTTTTACGTTAGACGGCGGGTTCGCAGTTTGAATTACGGTGGATGTGTGTTGAGTGTTGTTTTCGATTTTGGTTTAATGAATGCTGAAATTATTATTTTATCCTCTTTTTCTCCAGTTAAATTGTGCAACCAGATAACCCTAATCTGCCGATTCCAAGGGTTTCTTCATGATTTTCGTATTTTTTCTTGCTTTTCTTGTTATTTTATAAGCATGTAAGATATATCTATCAAATTAATAATGATTTCTGACTTGAATCGAAGAAAAACTTGAAGTTTGTCCAAATTTGATACGGTCTAATTGTGGTTCTCTATTATAATTTTTTCTCAATTTTAAAAAAAATCTGAAAGTAATATGTAAAATTAATTTTATTAAGTTACCTATTTTTATTCAAAAAAAGATTTAGAAATTTAAAAAATTTAAAATAATTGATCTGTTTTTTTTATAATTATCATATCCGTAATGTACTTGTGATTGTCACCAATCAAACATTATTTTACACCTTTTTAACTGAATGAGTTTTATTAAATAAGCTGCAAAGAAGAATACAATAGCTGACAGAGAACATAAACCTCTTGGAAATCAAAAGCCAGCGGATAACGAATATATTTCTAGAATAAAAAGCTCGATAAACGAGAAACTATTGTCCGAATAGAATGCAAAAAACAACATGATGGATACAAAAGCTACAACGTGAAGCTCTCAAAAACACTGAGTAAGTCGGAGAAGTGATGTCGGAAGGACCTACAACGTAGACTGAATAGAATCAAATATAGGAATCAACAATAATTTAACCCCACAACATAAGAACAAAGGACTAGAATTTAACTCCTATACATCTAATTTTTTTCCGGAAAAAATCTAAATCTAAGATTATGCATCCCACACTAGGTTACCCTTACAAGAACATATCAAGAAAAAAACCACGGAAGAAGATTTATTATTCAACTAAACTAAAGGCGGTGGAAAAGATACTAACTTCAACGATTGACAACCTAAAAGAAAAAGACAAAGTAAAACTATCATAATTCAGGCAACACGACTTTACCGGCATTTTCCTGAGATAAAGAAGAACAAAACCAAAATCGTAAACCATCAATAACCCCAAAATCAAAAAATCTCAAATACTCTCGCTAAAGATTTAAAGATATGGAAGCGGGTGGTTTCTGCAAAGACCGGTGTCACGCGCTGACCCACCGAAGGCCAAAACCGATCCCAACGCAAACGCCAAGCCATCAATTCTTTCGTCACCGCTGCGCAATAAAGACCAAGCTGTAAACCTAACCACTACTCTGACACCATCGACTTTATACCTACAAGCTTCTCACGATTCCAGAAAATCCGTTGGTTAGGATTTTTTTGAAAAATTATATTATTTTACATTGTTTATTATATACTAATCATATTTATTCTGTATAATATGTTTTTCGTAAATATTGTAATTAAACTACACCGCATTCTCAATACACTAAATTACTTAAATTAAATAATAAAATTCAAAATTTTGGGTGGGTTTTGGTTCTGAAGAGACTTAAAATTTGTGTAGGTCAAGTCATTTTCATATCAACGAGTGGAGTTTAAAAAAGAAATCTTTCGTTACCCGTTTCTTTCCTAATTAATTCCGTTTATAACTTTATACAGTATGATAAAATAATCAAATTAATAATGATTATTATTTTAATGACGGCAAAAAAAAAAGCTTTTAGGTTTTTAAGAATTCCGCTTGCTGAAAAAGTCATCCACCTGCTTTTACATCATCAAAACCTTTTTCTCATCTATCTCTCTCTCTCTCTCCGATGTTGCGAAGAAGACAAGAGTCAAACACAGGAAGCGATACGAAGACGACAATCGGAGCATCCATGGCCGTTTCTCTCTCTTTCTACAAACCCTAAATAAAAATTACATTCAAATTAAAAAACTATTTAACCCTTTCTCAAATCGCAAATGGATCTCTCCGACGGCGCCGCCGCCAGAGGAGGTTCTCGGCAGCTAGTTGATGCTTCTCTCTCAATCGTCCCCAGATCTACGCCTCAAGAAGACGCCGCGCTCGCCACAACCACATCAACGGCGGGGACGGCGACTACTTCCGGAGTTCTGACGAAGCGGTCGACGAAAGACCGTCACACGAAAGTCGACGGAAGAGGACGGCGGATCAGGATGCCGGCTCTATGCGCCGCTAGGGTTTTTCAGTTAACAAGAGAGCTCGGCCATAAATCCGACGGAGAAACCATCGAGTGGCTTCTCCAGCAAGCGGAGCCGGCGATTGTCGCCGCTACGGGTACCGGAACCATCCCGACGAACTTCTCGTCTCTAAGTGTCTCACTCCGAAGCAGCGGATCGACTCTCTCTGCGCCGCCGTCGAAGTCGGTGCCTCTCTACGGTGCTCTTGGACTGAGCCAACACCATCATCATCAGTACGAGGAGCAAGGAGGCGCGTTTGGGGCTCACACACCGCCGCTTTTAGGGTTTCATCACCATCTTCATCAACAGCACCACCATCAGAATCAGAATCAATCTCCGGCGGAAACAATTCCAGGAAACGACGGTGAGAATTTCTCTAGGAAACGGTATAGATCGGTTGATTTGTCAAAGGAAAACGATGATGGGAAACAGAACGAGAACAAATCCTTGAAGGAAAAAGAATCTCCGGCTGCTGCTGCGGAGGCGCCGATGTGGGCGGTTGCTCCGACGAGTAGGTCAACCGGTGGAAACACCTTTTGGATGCTACCGGTACCAACCACCGCCGGTAATCAACCAGCAGCAATGGAGAGCAGCAGCAACACCAACAACCGTGCCCATATGTGGCCATTCGGAGCCGGCGCCGGAGCAGGAGCTGCGACTCATTTTATGGCGGGAACGGGGTTTAGTTTTCCGATGGATCAGTACAGAGGAAGCCCACTTCAACTAGGATCGTTCTTGGCTCAGCCGCAGCAACCTACTCAGAATCTAGGGCTGAGTATGCCGGACTCGAATCTCGGGGTGCTAGCCGCTTTAAACGCGGCTTATTCGAGAGGTGGAAACGCAAACGCAAACGCAGACGCAGACGCGGAACAAGTGAATAATGCGGTGGAGCATCAAGAGAAGCAGCAACCGCAACAGAGCGATCAGGATGATGATAGTAGAGATGAGAATTCAAATAGCGATTGAGTGATGTAAAACTAATCTTATGGAAGCATTGAATTTGGTAAGAATTTAATTTTAAAAAGCGTTTGTAGCGGTTTGGTTGATTGTTAGTTGTGAGATTTGTGTGTTTTGTATTTTGAAATAGTCTTAGAGAAAAAACCTGTGTAAGGGAATTGTTAGGTTTGGGTCCAAATGGACTCGTGGGAAGAGAATGTTTTTCATTGTATAGGAGGAATGATAGGACCCGTGATTTCATTTTTATTTTTCATTGTTGGTTTTTTATATTTTGTAGGATTTGTTTTGCATTATTTTAAAAGAACAAAAAAGAAAAAGATTATGCGACATTTGCATTTAATCGCAGTTCTTCTCTATGTTTTCCTCTGTTTTTGAACTTCAGAAATTGATTATATAACAACAAAAACACATTAGATTAGATGATCTTTGTGGTTGTAGGCATCGGTATCATCGGCGCTTTTGTAATTATTTTAACATGCAAACTCAGCTTGATTCGCTATGAATGAATTCATATATATTTATAATTAAAGATATGGTTAGTGAATTGAAAACAACCATCATCGAATTCGATTGTTTCATGCATTCAATGATAGTATTAACAAATAAAATATGTTTGAACACTATGTAGCTTTTTCATATTATTCTGTTATTTTTTATCATTCAGATAATTCATCAAATTTTTTTTTTTTTTTGTGCAACTAATTCATCAAATTTTTATGTTTTCATATTTTTAAAAAGTGATTTCGCTACATATATATAGTTATTGTATTAAAAATAGAAATAGAAAAAAACACATGTCTTGTAAAATCGTTTCCATTAGACCAGATTCACGTTTCCGATTGAACAATGTGTGACTTGAGAAATCGAATGAGAAACTTGACGGAGATGAGAAGAAGATTGCAGAAAAGTAAAGAAGACGGGAGAGTTTGTTATCCAGGCGCAAAAACCGCAATCCTACGTCTGGCCGAGATATCACTCGGATTTCACTAAGGGAGGTTATTGGGGGAAAGAGTTATAAAGTTTTGATTGATTTTAAGAGTTGAGAGATTTGTTAAATTTGTACAAACATTTGATAGATTTGGAAAGAGTTTGTATATTTAGAAAATCCATAAAACATATTTTATTATAATGACTTTGAGAATCTAAGTCATATAGGTAATATTTTGAAAGTCTTGTTTTATCTTGTTAAATTTTGTTAAATCTTGTTTTATGCGTTAAATTGTTTAAAACTCAAATGTCTTAATAACACAAGATTTTAATAGAATCATAAAATCTTTAAAAACCAAACTTTTTGAATAACAAAGGATTTTGGATGGAATTTTAAAATCTTTAAACCAATAACAATGAATTCTATTAAAATTCTAAGAATCTATAAACCAATAATGATGGAATCTCAAAAATTTTAAAAGTTCAATAAAATCCATATCCCAATAACCCCCTAAGAACGTGATTTACAAAACTCCGCCGTCGACACTCACCGGAAAACCCCGTGGAACTCACTTCACTCACCGGAAGATTCCTACTCTCGTTTCCCCTCGATACAAAGAATCTCTCACCCGAAATTACAATTGATCGACTACCTAAGAAAGAGAAATCACTCACCGTTATATACCCAGCCTCAATGTCCATCAACTGATTCGGTTGTGCACACATGTCTTGTGGTGATAAAGACGATCTTAAACAACATTTCATATAGTATGACAATACTCTTGAACACCATCTCACACACTATGACAATATAGTCTGATTCTCCCCCTCAAACTGGAAGGTGAAGATTAGGAACATCCAACTTGGACAATAATTTTTTCAACTGAACTCGACTCAAAGTCTAGAAAACATGATAGTTGTTTCCATTCGAGAACACGCATATGACATAGCGTTGTGTTGTAACTACAAAACTTTGTAGAAACAATATAATCGAGATCACATCTCAAACGAAATCACCAACAGCTGAAGTCATGTCTCAAGCAAAACAGCAACAACTTAAACAATAATAAAAGAGAACACGTTTCAGAGAGAGCAACACCAATGCTGTTAAAAAGAGAGTTTAAAAATACACCTCCCAATAACTCTTGTAATCAAACCAAACCCATATCCTAATATAAAAATGTAACACTAAAAGATGAACCACATATCACTAAAGATATCACAAAGTCCAAAACCCAGCTTAAAGATATTTCTTATAACAAACTTAATAAAAATTCCCAAACACATCGTCGTCGTCTCCAGACTCTCTCTCCATAATTGTTTTCGAATCAAAAATCACAAAATTATTAAAGCGGAAACTTTAACTTCGATCCTCTAGAATCAAAGTATACACAAATTAAAAAAACACCTAAAATGATAATGTCTCAAATGCCGTTAACTTCGATCATCTAGAATCGAAGTATTTATTACCAATGACGTTAATAAAATAACCGTATGGAAAATATTTGTATTTCAGCTTGTCTCGTTCTCTACTCATTTTTGTTTACATGTCTTGAGCATACCTTATCCTTTAATAATATATTGATCTTTAGTAAATCACGAGTTTACTATATCCAAACTCCAATTGAGTGATGTAGTGACCAGCAATGTTTTGAAAACCAGACCGGACCGGCGGTCGGACCGGATCCAACCACGAATCGGATCAATTTTCGGGTTGGGTTAATGTTAAAAACCGGAGATAGTTGGACCGGTTAACACATAAAGCACCCAAAACATATCTAAAAATAAAAAAAAACAGATAAAGCCGATAAAGAAGAAAAAGAAGAGAAAGAAGAAGAAGAAGAAGCCGATAAAGAAGAAGTCGGAAAAAGGAGATAAATAAAGATGAATAAAAACCTGAAGAAAAAGAAGAATACGAATGACGAAGACGATGAAAGAGAAGAATGAGAAGAACATAAGAAAGTTGGAGAAGAAGAAAAAAGACCCGGGAAAAAGAGGAAGAAGAAGGAAACTAGAGGATGAAGAATATGAAAGTAGTATTTGAATGAGAAGATAAGAAAAAAATCGGAAGAGTAATATATCAGAGAAAATAAAAAAAAATAAAGAAGGAGATGGAAGAAGAAGAGGAAGGATAAAAACTGGAAAAAAAAGAAGTCGGAGGAGATGAAGATAATGATGAAGAAGAATGAGAAGATGAGAAAGGAAAAAAAAACAAAAGATAAAGAAGAGGAAGAAGAAGAAAGTGAAACTGATAATAAAAAACAGTTGGAAAAGACGAGAAAGAAGACGAACATATAGCTGAAAAAACCATAATAAGAAAAGAAAGATATGGATAAGACAAAGACAATAAAGTAATAAAAGAAGATTAAAAAAAAGATGACAAAGTTGAAAAAGAAGAGGAAAAACCATAAGAAAAGGAAGAAAAAGCTAGCGAAGAAGAATATTAACTAGAAGTAGGAGACGATGAGGATGAACACCAGACAAATATAAACTAGAAGAATCAGAAGTCAGAGAAAACAAAAGCGATAAAGAAGGAGTAGGAAAAATTGAGAAACCAGAAAAATCGAAAGAGGAAGATGAAAAAAATTGGAAGAAAACGTGTAGAAGGATAAGAAGACGATTAAGTAGAAGATGAATAATGAGAAGACGAGGATGAATAATAATAATGGGAAGATGAGGGAGAGGAAAATTTGAAAGATAAGAAGACATAGACAAAGAAAAAAAAACCAAGATGAAAAAAAGAAGATTAGATCGTTGAAGAAAAAAGAAGAAACCCCAGACAAAAGAGGAAGAAATCGTTGGAGAAGAAGATGAAGAAGACTAAATAAAAGAGGAGAAGGGGAAAACTAATACAATCCCTAAAACACACACAAAAAATATTATTATTTTATTTTGTAATCTCAAATTTCACCGTAAATATATTTCACCAAAAATAATTTACAAGAACCAAAAAATATTATTATTTTATTTTATAATCTTAAATTTCACCACAAATATATTCCGCCAAAAATATATTCCGCATCAGCCTTGATCTTCTCAGTCTTGTAACTAAGAGCTTAATTAATTGTGAAATCGCTTAAGTGAAAAAGGTTAATGTGTGTATATTTTATTAGATTTTCTATCCAATTGCTGATGTCAAATGATGACGTGGAACTGAAAATCATCTCAGAAGCAATTCATTAATGATGACGTGAAGCTGGAAATCAAGACACAAAGCAAAACGGAAATCATGCAAGTCGGTCGATTAAAACTTGAAGTATTAAGACTAATCTCAAGGATCTAAGTTATGGTTCTTAATATAAAAAAAATCAAAAATCAAAAAGTAAGAAAGAGAAGATAGTAAAGATCTTATATAAGAACAATTCTTAAATTTTAAGACACTCTTAAACCACTTTCATGTTATTATTAGTTCAATTTATTTTATATATTAAAAATTAATTGTAAATATTAAGTTGTATTAAGATAATATATTTTCATAGTTAATAATTTTATTTTAAGGTGTGTCTATTGGAGTTGTTTTAAGGAAAAAAAGAAAAATTAGAAGAAAACAAAAAAAAGTGATAATAACAATTTAGGAAATCATTCTTATCTAAGGAATTGAAAATTGGTTGTCAAATGCATTGAGTCTATGAATATAAATAGTTGTTAATAGCCTGTTTAGAAAGTTACACTTTGAGAGTTTCAAATTTTCTAAAGGCAAAATGGTTTTTCGGTTTTTTTGTAAGGAAATATATTTAAAGCTTAAAAGACTTGTTTTGTTAACTTTGTGAGAGATTAGATTTTTTTTTTAGAGATACTTGTAAGTTTTATATCTTAAGGTCTTGTAAGATGATACCATTGAAAAAAAAAAATCTAATTGGAAAAATATTTTAAAGACTCCATGTGCTAGTTTCTGTTGCATCATACCTCTATTGTTCTTGCAATTTCAGATGACACGATCTAACTGTCGTTTTGATTTGATTCCTCTAGGTAATTGGAGCTCTCTAAGAAGCAGCCTTAATCACAAAAGATCAGATCAAGGGAGGATGATGTATCGGTCGAATAATCGAAGAATCACTTCATCCCACTCTAAGATGGTGAAATGAGTATTTGTAGAAATGTTTCCTAAACCAGGTTTGTGGGTCGGATCGGTATAGTGGTAAGTGATGTGGCTGAAATGCCTAGCTCTAGGCATTTTGAGATTTGAGACGGTAATTTATGGGTATGAGATGGAAACGGATAATTTCAGAATTGGAAAACAATTTCCAAAAGAGAATCCGATAAGAATAGAACGGAAAGTTTGGGTAACGAGACTAGTTTGGAAAATTCTCTTACCTAAAATATTTTTCCAAACGGATAATTATTTTGGGTAAAGATCAACTTCGAAACATATATTTCGGATAATTTTGAGAAAATTTGGAAAAATTTGGAAAATTCGGGAAAATCCGGATAATTTTGTGAAAATTCGGGAAAATATATAAAAAATTTAAATTTTAAATTTTTAAACGAGTAATTAAAGTATACAGCTTAGGTGGAAAGTTTCTCATGGCGACGACAACTTGACGATCTGGATCTGCATGTTTGGGTTTTCTGTGTTATTATGGGGATCGATTGGAGTTTTGGATCTCTGTCTTATCAATCCGGTTGATGAGCAGAGAATATATGGTCTATTAATTGGTTATTTTTGGGGATTCATCGGATCTTATGGTCTTCAATGGTGGGATCTAACGGGTTTCAAGTGGATACGGCGTCGGCAATGGAGTTTCATTGCACATCGGGAATCACGGCCTCGAACCCAAGCATCATTGGGGCAGGATCGTGGTGGTGTAAAGGAGGATACAATTGTGGTTGATGGTGTATTCATTAGCTGGGACTCTCGCAGTACCTTTGGTATCATCTCACGGAGCAATCTCGGATATGACAGGATCTATGCCTGGGTTTTGAATGGTGAATGCGAGATCTCTTATGGGAATCTTTCATCGTCGGTCGGTTCTGTGCGGAATTGGAGATCTCTTGAAGATTTCACGGGATTGAATTCAAAAATGGTTAAAGGATACATAAACATATTAACTTAGCATGGATGGCAAAGTATCAGATCTTTATCGATTTCTTCGGATCCGACGACAAAGGAAGATTGGAGAAATCGTATATCACACATATCCACTTTGTGTGAATTAGGGAAAGGTTCTCTTTTGCATCCACGCTTCACGTTTCAGGTAATATATTCAATTTTGGTAACAACGATTGGAATTGATAAACATTCGGGATGGAAATCAGGGATTAAGTCATCATTGATTTCAATTTTAGACTGGCAATTAGGGATCAGATTAGAAGATGTCGCGGGAATATATAGATTTTATTAGACAGATATGGATATCTCCGTGACTACAGGGGTTCAATTTCCGAAGCTCAAGAATTTTTTGGGGTTAAAAGGGAGTACGGGGATCTTTGTATCTCATCCCATTCAAGCATTCGTAGCTCTCGCTATCTGAAAGAGTCAGAAAATTCTCGGTTTATTTTTGAGAATGTCTCAATCTGGAGCTCTCAAGGGTTCGAATGGGTCAAGAAGCAAGGAAACGCTCTTGCCATGTCTAAAAATCACGGACCCAAGATTTGACAATACCGCACTGATCAAGGGATATTCCCGCACTTTGATTGGTCGCTGTATGAACCCGACAGCACAGGAGGTGAAGTCCCTTCTTTACATACTGCCACGTATTTGGAAGGTTGAAGAGAGGGTTGCTGGTGCGGACCTTGGTATGGGTCGCTTTCAATTTGATTTCGATGAGGAGGACGACATAGAAGAGGTGCTGAAGACAGAACCATTCCACTTCGATCATTGGATGATCTCTTTGGTCCGCTGGCAGCCGGTCGTTGATCCTAATTACCCATCTAAGATTACATTTTGGATTCGTATGATGGGTATACCATTGCATTTTTGGGCAGAACCTACATTCATGAGTATTGGGGAGGCCATTGGGGATGTTCAAGAGGTTGACATCAACGATGGGAAGGTCAAAGTGTGCATTGATGGATTCAAACCGCTGGTTTTTGAAACAAGTGTGGGATTCCATAGTGGAGAGGAAACGATGGTGATTCTCCGATATGAAAGGCTATTCGGGTTTTGCCGGGTATGTTTCAACCTTTGTCACGATCAAAGTAAGTGCCCCACAGTCATTGCACAAAGAGATCAACGTGAAGAGAACGCACGGAGAATAATGCAGTATGAGCCAGGGGTTCTCGGTTACAGAGGAGCAGTAGCAAATGGGTCAAATGGTGAGGGTGGAATAGAAAGAGCTCAGGTTAAGGGCAAAGGAAAGATGGTGGATCAAAGACAGGACATACATGATGAAAAGAAGCACAAGCAAGGTGACTATCGGACCAAAGACCGACGGAATGGCGAGGGTAACTCTTCTGGCCAGCTATCGGCAGGGTACATGGCTCCGAGAGAGCTCCGACAGTGGGCTGGAGGACGCTCGAGAGGTGTCCAAAGGTCTATGGAGGAACAAGATAAGGTTAATGGGAGTAATGTGACAAAGCGAGCTTCAGATGGGAGCATGGATCCCACAAAACCAAGTCGCTTAAGTCCGCGTAACCACTCAGCTAAAAAGGTGCGCAAGGAACTTGATTTCGATAGAGAAACTAGAGGAATGGATGAATTTGGGAATGCAATTGCTGTGATGACTTTGAATGTATCGGATGATGGTTATAAGAACGGCCCGGATGCGGTGTCTGTTGTGGTTCACGAAGATGTATTGGGTGGAAATTTACAGCTCATAGTGGACGGAGATAAGGACTCGGAATCAATGGCGGACATAGCAGATATGGTCCCACAGGTTGCTGTTGATCTGGGTTTGCAGGAAATGGAGAAAATGCTGATGCGGAGGATACAAATGCAGGAAAAAATGGGGTCAACAATGAGTCTTTACACAACAAGCCAGAGGACATCACAAAGGAGGATACAATGGATGCCATACAAGGAGGAAAGAAACGAGGTGTTACTAAGAAGGTTTTCAGACCCACTGTCACAGTCGGGGGATGGTCTAAGAAGCGGTTGATTCAAGGTGTGCTGTCTCCACGTAAAAAACAAGGGGCAAGAGAGATGACTAAAACGGGGGATAAGGCAAAAGAGGATAAAGGGAAGCAGGGGGATCAGGCGGAGGATCTGGACAAAGGAAAAAACTTTGACTAATGCGAGTTTTAAGTTGGAATTGTCAGGGATTAGGAAATCCCTACACAATAAGTTACCTTCGGGAGGTTTGGAAGAAATATAAGCCAGACTTTTTATTTCTTTCAGAAACCAAACAATGTTTTAGGTTTTTACAGCAATTTCAGTCCCATTTCGAATACAATAAATTGTTTACGGTTGAACCGGTTGTTGCAAATGGAGGACTTGCTTTATTTTTTAATGATATTTATGATGTTCAAGTATTATTTTCTATATTGAAGCAATGATTGATGGTCAAACAAATTACTTGTCATTTGTTTATGGTGATCCGGTGCAAAAATATAGACATCAAGTGTGGGAAAGAATAACACGAATAGGGGTATCAAGAAAGGAACCATGGTTCTTAATTGGAGATTTTAATGAAATAACAGGTAGCAATGAAAAGTAAGGATGAAATCTTAGACACGCATCGACTTTTACGGACTTTAATACGATGATTACCGATTGCGGATTGATTAATTTCCCTTCACGAGGTAATACCTTGTCATGGCGAGGTAGACGAATCGGAAACATTGTAAGGTGCAAAGTGGATAGGGCCTTGGCAACGATAGAGTGGCATGACAGATTCCCGCACTCTTATGTAGAATACCTGAGATTGGTTGGCTCGGATCATAGGCCGATTGAGAAAAAAATTCCAAAACGGAAAAGACAATTCAGGTTTGATAAAAGATGGATTGGACAAGACGGCTTGATGGAATCGATTGCAAGATGGTGGCAATACGAAACGCTGAATAGCAATCATAATTTGGTGGACAAAATCGGCAATTGTAGGCATTAAATTTCTAAATGGAGGCAGGAGAACCAACCGTATGGGAAAGACAAAATAGCAAAACTTCAACAAAAACTAGAGGAAGTTCAGAATGACGACTCTAGCACACAAGAGGAATTAAATGATATAACCAGACAACTCCAGGAGGCGTACAAGGATGAAGAACAATATTGGCAACACAAAAGTCGAAATTTCTGGAATAAAAATGGGGATCTGAATACAACATTCTATCACGCGACAACAAAGCAACGACGCACAATATATAGAATTGTGGGTCTTTATAATAAAGAAGGCGTCTGGGTAGCCGGAGAAAGTCAAGTGGAAAAAGTTGCGGTCGATTATTTTGAGGAAATATTCACGTCTACTACACCAACATCCTTTGAGGAGGCACTTGGTGAAATAAATACGGAACTATCGGAGAGTGATAATGAATTGTTAACAAAGGCGGCAACAGAGGAGGAGGTTAGACTGGCACTATTTATGATGCACCCCGAAAAGGCTCCAGGACCTGACGGGATGACTGCTCTATTTTTTCAGCAATCGTGGCACCTAATAAAGGAGGATATGACACAAATGGTGAACAACTTCCTAGATGAGGGAACCTTTGATCAACGGTTAAACATTACAAATATCTGTCTCATTCCAAAAACGGAAAGACCCACTCGAATGACGGAACTCCGACCTATTAGTTTATGTAATGTGGGTTATAAAATTATTTCGAAAGTATTGTGTCAAAGACTAAGAAGATTGTTACCACGGCTGATTTCTGAGACTCAATCGGCTTTCGTGTCTGGGAGACTTATTTCAGATAATATTCTAATTGCGCAGGAAATGTTTCATGGCTTGCGAACGAATAATTCTTGCAAACGCGAGTACATGGCAGTTAAAACGGATATGAGTAAAGCCTATGATCGAGTCGAATGGTCTTTTATCGAACATTTACTACGGAAGATGGGCTTTGCGGAAAGATGGATCATATGGATGATGTGGTGCATTCAGTCGGTGCAATATAAGGTTCTCATCAACGGCCACCCAAGAGGTCATATAATACCCAAACGCGGGCTTAGACAAGGAGATCCGTTATCTCCATATCTATTTATTTTATGTACAGAGGTGTTAATTTCAAATCTGAGGAAAGCAGAACGGGAAAAAATGATTACCGGAATGAAAGTGGCCCGAGCAACCCCAGCGGTATCTCACATGCTTTTTGCGGATGATAGTCTTTTCTTCTGTAAAGCAACACATGAGGAAGCTATGACACTCCTCAACATTTTACCACAATATGAGGCGGTGTCAGGACAAAAAATAAATTTCGATAAATCTTCGGTGCAATTTGGACATCAGGTGGATGAAGTAATTAGGGAGAACATTCACCAAACTTTGGGTATCACGAATGTGGGTGGAATGGGGACATACCTGGGGATACCAGAGAGTCTGGGTGGTGCAAAAACGAAATTTTTTAATTTTCTGGTAGAACGTCAACAAAAACGGGTAAACGGATGGACATCAAGATTATTGTCCAAAGGAGGAAAAGAAGTATTAATTAAGTCAGCAACGACAGCCATGTCAACATATACTATGTCATGTTTTAGTCTACCAAAAGCGGTCAGTACGAAGCTCACAAGTACAATGGCGAACTTCTGGTGGAGTACGAATGGGATTTCGCGGGGTATTCACTGGGTAGTTTGGAAAAAATTATGCAAACATAAATTAGATGGGGGATTAGGCTTTCGGGTCATTGAAGATTTTAACACGGCTCTTCTTGCCAAACAATTATGGCGCCTAATTGATCAACCAGAATCACTTTTTGCTAGGGTTTTTAAAGGACGATATTTTAGGAATGGGACCCCCCTTGGATGATATCCGATCGTATTCTCCATCGTATGGCTGGAGAAGTATTATCTCAGCTCGATCTCTGGTAAAAAAAGGGCTCATCAAAAGAGTTGGATCCGGTAATTCTATATCTGTATGGAATGACCCATGGATTCCAGCATCTCGCCCGAGATCAGCAACTTGCAGAGGGTACAATATGTACCCCGATTTAAAAGTTAACCAATTGATTGATCCTTTAACATCAATGTGGAACATACCACTCCTGGAACAGTTAGTTGTTTCAGAGGATATACCACTCGTCAATGGGATACCGACCACCAGGGGTGTGAGATCAGATAAATTGAGTTGGA
This sequence comes from Alliaria petiolata, assembly GCA_020283515.1. Taxonomy (NCBI): domain Eukaryota; kingdom Viridiplantae; phylum Streptophyta; class Magnoliopsida; order Brassicales; family Brassicaceae; genus Alliaria; species Alliaria petiolata. Next base: position 64,735,899 of record JAHZTW010000002.1, on the reverse strand, counting down.
TTTTTACAAAATCGGGTAGATACACGGTGAAATCGGGATATGTTACTGAGCAAGAAATCAAGATGGATGAGGATAATAACCGATTCTATGGACCAGATGTAAGTAACCTACATAAACAAGTGTGAAAGGTTAAATGTCCTCCCAAAATGAAACACTTTTTATGGCAAATAATTTCGGGCTGCATCTCGGTAATGCATCGTCTGCGGAGTAGAGGTCCCAACTGTGATCCCCAATGCGGACGATGTGGAGCAGAAAAAGAAACTATAAACCATACACTTTTTGAGTTCCCCCCGACTCTTCAAGTTTGGGCACTATCCGACATTCCCACACCACATCGATTCCCGACGGGAGCATTGTTTTCCAATATGGCTCATCTTTTTTGGAATCTCCCTCAGCGTCATGAGATGTCGGTATACCCATGGCTACTATGGTATATTTGGAAGGCGCGAAATGATAAAGTTTTCTCAAATATAGATAAAGATCCACGGGAAGTCCTGAAACTGGCAAAAGCGGAAGCAGTAGCATGGGAAATGGCCCAAATTGAGGATATTACGGATAATACACATCACAGTCCGCCAATAGTACATGTACGGCATAATAATGGTACGCTTTGCCATATAGATGGTTCGTGGAAGGAAACGGTAATCAATGCAGGTTTGGGATGGTATTGTCTGTGTTCCAACCCGTCAGACATATTAATGGGTGCAAAAAATGTAAGACGAAGCGTCTCTCCGCTGCACGCGGAACTAGAAGCGTTGATTTGGGCAATGCATTGCATGCTCGACGCTAGGAAAATGACAGTGAATTTTGTCACAGACTGTTCCGAATTGGTAAGGATGGTGTCTACCCCAACGGAATGGCCGGCATTCTCACTACATCTAGAGGAATACGAGAGGAGTAGAAAGGAGTTCTCTTTCTTCAGCATCTCGCATATCCCACGCGCAGAAAATACAAATGCGGATAGTTTAGCACGAGGTGCTAGAGATCACCTTTATCATTTAGATTTTGTAAACTCGATTCCATCGATTTGGTTCTCCGAATCGGCATAGGGATAAAGGCTGTTGTCAAAAAAAAAAAAAAAAACGGGTAATTAAAGTATCCGATCTCATATTCGTTCTCTTTCCGTACCCTTCCCATACTCGTTTGAATAAAATAAATATTCTTAAACGGGTATTAACTTAGAACAAGATTGCAAATGGGATGAAAAATTTGAGACAGGTACGAGACGAAACGACTAGGCTTGGGCATTCAGGTAACGAGACGAAACGAGTAGGCCTGGGCATTCAGGTACCCGTTCGGATCCGGGTCGGATCTATTCGGGTATTGGTTATTTTGGTTCTAGGCTATAAACCCCATTTGGGTATTTTTATTTTCGGGTCGGATTTGGTTCGGTCCATGTTGGGACCGGATCAATTCTGTATCAAAGTTGAAGAATTGACTTTTACCCGAATCCTGATCGGTTACGAATCGGTTCGGAGTTTTGTACCCGAAAATAACCAAATTTCCAGTTCGGTTAGAGTATTTATAATTGAATTAGCCAAAAAATATCTAAAAATATCTCAAAACACTCAGAAGATTTGAAACGGGTATCCAAAAAGACCCGATTTACTCGAAATATCCGAAAAATATCCTGAAAATATTTGAAATACTTATAGAAATTATCCATAAAAATTAGGTTTTAAGTATTTCGGATTTGGATATTTTCGGATATTCGTTGGATCTCCGATATTTTTCGATATCCATTCGGTTTTCGTTCGATTCGGTGTTCGATATCGATTCATCGAATATAGAAGTGAAAGCTCCATTTGAGTATTTACATTGGTTCTAGTTCTATTTGATACTTTTTAATTCGGTTCGGTTTGATTCAATTTTTTGAATCTGGTTTTAATAACGAGAAATCGTTCCGAAATGTCCAGGGCTAAAAATGCCTCATGAAAATCTATTTTTGTCTTTCCAAGTTGCGGAGAAATTTGTCGCTTTGTTCATGGCTTTCCAACAACTTTTCCTTTTTCCTTTTTCCTTTTTTTTTAATTTCTAATTCATTCTTTTCTCTATTTTTTTTCACGTTTTAAAAAAGAGAAAAAAACAAAAATTTCTTAAATAATGAAAGTCACGACAAAGAAAAAACAAAAAATGAAAACGCATGTAAAAGCCCTTACAAGTATATTTTACATAAAAGTGGCATCAAGAATCTAATAGTCAGTCTACTACTCTCAACTTCGACCTTTCCTTCTTCTTCCGGTCAATAAAAACCCTTTCCCTCTTCTCAAGAGCCACACCACACACCACAACAATGTCTATCCTTCTCCCCACCAATTTACAACAATGCCCTTCTCCCTCCCTCTCGCCTTCAACATCTCTCTTTCCACCGTCTCCTTCCACCGCCTTCCCCGTCGTCGGGACTCACCGTAGATGCCTCAGATTGGTCACTTCCTGCGTCTCCACCGTTCAAACCTCCGTCGCGAACGGTTCCGCTCCCGCCGTTGTCGTCGAGCGAGACCAGATTCGTCTTGGTCTTCCTAGTAAAGGACGCATGGCCGCCGATTCAATTGATCTTCTCAAGGTGAGAGATTAAACGAAGAAATCGATTGAAATCTGCATTGTGATTTAACGCTGAGAATGAAATTAGAGTGTTCAGCTTTCATACTCAGATAATTTATTTAAATTATTGATTTTCGACAGAGACTAATTTTTGTTTTTCTTTATATAAAGAGTGTAGCTTTCTGTTTCTGTGTTCGTCATGCGTTTAGTTTAGTCTCTTATGTTTCTTGTGCTTTTGAAACTCATATGGTTCCTCACGCTGCTTAATTATCTGCACTGAGATCTCGTTATGGTTTCTGATACTCTGTTGTGCTTTTAAGTGTGACGTTTGGTGTTGTAATTGGAGGAAGCTGGTATCTTTAAAAGATCGAATCTTGGCTATTGTAGAGATTAAAAAAAAAAAGGAGTTGACTTTTATTTTCTTTTTCGATTCTTCGAATTGGTAAGCCATATTGTTGAGTTAGCCTATATAGGATTTAGGAATATAGAGTTTTCGCTGTGGTTCTCTGACTCTGAAAACCATATTGTTGTGCTTTTTTTTTTATTTGAGCTAGAAACTGTTTATTCAGGGCTATCGTTTGGTTATACAGCTTGCATATTCCTAGGTGATTTGGTTTGAGTTGAATCATAGGCAAATGAGGGACTGTTTGCGTTTGATCATCTGTTTTTTCTTAACACAAAAAAAAGTACTTTTTTTCTTTCTCGGATGTCAAAAGCTTCATTGGAAGTCTTTACTCTCTGAAGTGTTGTTTTTCCTCTCACTTCGAGTGAAGTGCACATATAGTGATAGCTCGTTCTGACTCTTCTTATTTATTGTTTCTTCTGTGAAGGACTGTCAACTGTTTGTCAAACAAGTGAATCCTAGGCAATATGTTGCACAAATTCCACAGGTATGCATTCGAAGCGAACTCAAAACCACAGTGTGCTTTTTAGAATGTTGTATGGTGGCTTGTATTGATAATCTTTTTCATTTCCTCCAGTTACCAAACACTGAAGTTTGGTTTCAACGGCCAAAGGATATTGTCAGGAAGTTACTCTCAGGAGATCTGGATTTAGGTATCGTTGGTCTAGATACACTTAGTGAATATGGTCAGGTAAGTGACGACCATATTAATTCTCTCTTGAAGCGCTTTGATACCATCTGCAGAATGTAATAATTTCTTAGCCGTTGTGTTTTCTTAATCATTATGCTTATCGTAGAAAAAGAAAAAAACAGTCGACTTTAATTCTCTTTATTCGATTCTTTGACATTGGTATTGGTAAAACATATTGTTGAGTTGGCCTATAGGATTTAGAATATAAGAGTTTTCACCGTGGTTCTCTGGCTCTCGAAGGCCTCGTTTGCATCATAACTTAGATGTTTGAGTTTTCTTTCTAGGAAAATGAAGATCTAATCATCGTCCACGAAGCTCTTAACTTTGGAGACTGCCATCTGTCCATTGCGGTATGCTCTAATCTATTGTGGTTGGGCTCCTCTTACTATTACCGTGGGATGGTTTTCTTATTCTATGTCAAATGATCTCAGATACCCAACTATGGGATTTTTGAGAACATAAATTCTCTGAAGGAGCTGGCTCAAATGCCCCAGTGGAGTGAAGAGAGACCCTTACGCGTTGCTACTGGCTTCACTTATGTATGATGAGTTACAGATTCTCCTTTTGGTGCGCCGTTGTCATTAAATTTCTCTCAGGATGTATTTAGCTTCAGTATGATATTTGGGAATGATTCATTTGGTTTTTGCAGCTCGGCCCCAAATTCATGAAAGAAAACGGCATAAAGCATGTGACGTTTTCAACTGCAGACGGAGCCCTGGAGGCAGCTCCAGCGGTGAGTTTATGCTATTTTATATCTACGCCATATAATCTTTCTTCAACACTAGGCTAAGCTGTCAAACAATGATTCTTCCATAGGGATAGAAAAGACATCAACTTTTTTCAAATGAATATATAGTTTGATGCATATTGATGATTACATCAAATGAATAAACCTTTGTTGTTTGTTTAGTGGTTATTCTTCTAGTATGAGCTTAAAATTGCCTATAACTAAGAGTTGTCTGGATTTTCTGTTTTGATCTTAATTCAAAACTCTTAACCAAAACTCTTAATGTTGTCATCTTGTAATTTCCTGATTTCATATCTTACTGTTAGGCTGTGCCGTGCAAGTAGCGTGAGATGAGGGATTCTAATAATACACCGCCATTTGTTTGTTGCAGTATTTGTTGACACATGTGTTCTTGTTAATTAGATGGGGATAGCTGACGCCATTTTGGACCTTGTGAGTAGTGGGACAACACTCAAAGAGAACAACTTAAAAGAGATTGAAGGAGGGGTTGTCCTGGAAAGTCAGGTGATGTGAAGCTTATTCGAGTCTGCATAGAATCTGTTGTGTGACAATTATTCCTGAACATTTCTTTTTTTTTAAACTTTCAGGCGGCACTAGTGGCAAGCAGAAGAGCATTGACCGAGAGAAAAGGGGCATTAAACACAGTACACGAGATTCTAGAGAGATTGGAGGCCCATCTGAAGGCGGATGGTCAATTCACTGTATGCAGTTTGGTTCTTGTGATGGTTTTAACTTATTCCCCCCTCCTTTCGCTTTCTTTTCTCTAATATATTCATTTCAGGTTGTTGCAAACATGAGAGGAAATAGTGCTGACGAAGTGGCTGAGCGTGTGTTGAGCCAACCATCATTGTCAGGATTGCAGGTAATGTTTCAGTATGTTGGAGGCTCTTAAGCTTTAGCCTTTTTTTTGTTTCTCACTGATTTCTTATGGCTTCTCTTATAACGAGCAGGGACCAACAATAAGCCCAGTTTACTGTACACAAGATGGTAAAGTATCGATTGACTACTATGCCATCGTGATCTGTGTACCAAAAAAGGCCTTATACGACTCTGTGAAGCAACTGAGAGCGGTTAGTAATCACTCCAGTTTCTTGCTTACTAATTCTTACTTCTGCCCCGACCTTTAAGCTGCTCGGAATCATCCATAGAACTTACTACTCGTCTTTCCACTTTTGCACTGATCACGTTCGACACAAATCCGCGTTTATCGTTTCCCTCTCTTGGTTCTCTAGTAACGTTCACCAATGTTATTGCAGGTTGGTGGCAGTGGTGTATTAGTTTCACCTCTTACCTACATTTTTGATGAGGAAACTCCAAGATGGGGTCAACTCCTGAGAAATCTCAAGCTTTAAATGTTTTGGTAAGGAAGTTGCATAAGCTGAACAAGTTGTAAGAAGACCCTTTGGTGTAAATCTCTGGGTTGGTGCCTTTGTGTCAACTTTATAGTTCTGTCTTTTTCTCCTCGTTGCTGTTGTAATTTCTTCCTCTCTTTTCTGTATGGATCCTACACATTGTTGTTAAATCTGTTGGAACAATAAAAAAAGAATAAAGATGCTGTTTGTTTTAAGCCTTTTAAATTCATTTTTGCATCAAGGGACACACTTATTTAACATTTCTCACTGGTTTTGTCTGCATTTTTTCTAAACCCTTGATGTGTTTTAGTTCCATACACATGTGACATGTTCCTTCTTCTCACACAGACTCGATATTAGGAGTTATCAGTATCTAGAAAGGTATGTGAAGCTGTTCATTTTCAGGCTGACTTCTTGACATTTGAAGTTTCGTCTCTCTGTAAACCTGGTTCTTTGTTTTCACTGTGTGTAGTACATGACATTAAGACTATACTCTTACAATCTATTATGATTGATATGTAAAGTGTTATAGGATGAAAGGGAACACACGTTGCTGCATTGCACACAAAATCCAAACAAAGAATCAAGGAGACAAACAAATAAAGAACACACATACACACACACACAAACATTCACACACAGTTATACATAGATGATGTGCATACATACATACATATATACACTTGGAGTGTACATGATTTTCTCCGAGTTTTGTCTGTTTCAGCTAAAAGCGCAGAGTGGAAGAGGTAGTGTAAAGAGGTCCATAAATTTCAGTCGAAGTTCCTTTCTTCTTGAAGAAGAAGAAATCTCCCAAAAGAGGAACGATAGGTTTCTTCTTCGTCTTCTTTGTAGTCTTTGCAAAATACCCATTTCTGTCTCCTTTGTTAGTGTCAAGTATTTGAGCCAATGAGGGATACTCCTTCTGCATCCTCCTCATCAGCTCTTTCCTCCTCTCTTCCTCTCCGTTTTCTTTTTCTTTCGTTTCCTTGAAGCTCACCGATTTGGCCATGGCTGCCGCTCTCTTCCCTGCAGCATCCGCCTCGGCTTTAGCCATCTTTGACATGTTCTTATGCAGCTCGGCGTTTAAAGTAGCCAAAGCCACCTCTGTCTCAGACTCTCTCTCCTTCAACATCCTCACCTCTGTCTTGGTTTCCGTTATCTCGGCTTCAAGCTTCTTCAAAACATCCATGAACTCTTCTTTTGAACCTTGAGGAGAAGAAGGCAACGAGGCACGTTGCTTCCATGGAGAAGATGGCAAAGAGGCTGTGTGGCTGATTCTAGGACTAGTAGCAATGAGACTTACCGGTTTAGTGGTCTGGCTGATGCTAGGACTAGCAATAGGACTTACCGGTTTAGAGTTTACGGTATGAGTTTGTCCCGGTAGCATAATCCGTTGGCCAAATATGGCAACGGCTTCTCTTACCGAGCTAAAAGGACGAGAAGTGTCGACATGATGTTGTTGTTCCACTTGATTATTTTCTTCCATCTCTTCCATTTCCATAGTGGAACAAAAGATAGAGAAGAAGAAGGTATTGTATTGGTTATGATGGTTTGTTTGGTGAAATCGGTTTGTTGGTTTCTTTGCTTTTACAGCAAATCATTGGGAGAGAGACTTGATTACCGTTGTGTCAAGGTGAAGACAAGATCATACTAAGTCCATAGGAAAGTTGACTTGCCAACTACTTCTTGTTTACTTAAACCAGTTTTAAGTCTTTGTCCAAATCTCTTTACAATATTAAATTCTAATAGCATGACCTATTATATTTTTAAACCTGAAGTGTCAATTTTGTGAATCAAGACAGTGACATATCTGGATAAACGACTGACTTATTTCGTATTCAATTATTTTAATCTTTCTCTGAAAATCCATTAAATAGAAAACTGAACCAATGTTTGAAATCTCACAAACCAGAGAAGACAAAAAACCAAATAACCAAGAAAATAAAGAAGACAATGAAAAAAAAAACAGAGAGGCCTCTCATTACAGAGAAAGATTTAGAAATGACTTATGGCTCAAAGAAGCTTTTTACTGGATTTTGCCATTGCTAATGAATGAAACTTGTAGTGAAGGGCAATTCTTTGTAGCAAGCAACTAGATTCTCATCAGTGCGTAGATCCACAACAAATTTCTCCCAAATTTACTTCTTCGGGTTCAAGACATTGTCTTGCTCGCCTTCAAACCCGGGAATTGTAACTCTTTCACCAATCTTAGCAGACTCAGGAGGTTTCAACTAACTCAGCCTTGCTTCCTTCACTACTTGAAGCGGCAATAACCATTCCTTGTGACACAATCTCCCTCGTTTTCGCCGGTTTCAAGTTGCAAACAACACAAACCATACGGTTCTTCATTTCCTCAAGAGGTATATAATTGACTAGTCCGCTAACAACTGTGTAAAGCTGATCCTCTCCAACATCGATCTCTTCCACATACAATGCATCTGCCTTAGGATGTTTCTCAGCCTTGACGATTTTACCAACTCGGATATCAAGTCTTGCCATAGTAATTTCGCGGTTATCCGCTTCTTGCGGTTTGCGTTTTCCTCCACCTTTTGCGTTCCTATCAGCTTGACTTCCGGCAAACTTTTCTCTGTAATGTTCCATCTCTTCATCTTTCAGTTTCTTGAACAATGGTTTAGGTGTGCCTATCATGTGGCAAGGAGACATAATCTCCCAAAGTCTACTTGCTTGTGATAGCTCTAGGGAAAAATGTAGATGCAAGTTTAGTTGTTTAAGTACCTCACGAGAGAAAGATGGCATGAAAGGCTCTAACAATTGCGCAAGAAGGTAAACTAAACCAACAGCGTTTCTTATAACAACAGCACAAGAAGGTTTATCTTCATTGTAAAGTTTCCAAATCTTGTTCTCCTGCAAGTACATGTTCCCTTCATTCAGAATGCTCATATATAGCAGTTTTAAGCCCTTTCTTGAGCTTAGCGTTTTCCATAGCTTCAACATACTTGTCCACCAAGTTACCAACTTTTTAAGCCAGTGGTTTCGTTAAAGGACGAGACTCAGCACCAGGAGCATCAGGGATAACAGAACCATAACCTTTATTCTCAGGCTTTGCTATAAAACTCAGAACTCGATTAACAAAGTTGCCTAGGTTGTTCAGCAACTCGTTTTTATTTGTAAATCTTTCCATTGAAACAATGTGTCAGACTTCTCAGGCCTGTTTATAAGCAAGCAGAGCCGTGCTTAGTGTGTATTGAAAAAGGCATTTGCCTCAGGTATGCAATATATATTAATATTTTCTGGGCAAGTTATCATGTGGCACGGTGAATTTTGAAGTGTGGGTGTTAGTTGAGCAACCAAAGTTCGAACTAGTACAATTTTCTTTTCCTTTTGAAATAGCATTTAGAAAAACAAAAATAAGAAATCGTGATTTCCAAAACCATGAAAAAAATATGATGTATCCCAAACTTAAAATTCAAATTCCCAATAAAAAAAAATCAAAATAAGTTTTCTAAATTTATAATTTTGTTTCCAAGTTTTTAACAAAAAAATCAAAATTCTAATTTTTTTTTTCTTAATCTTGGTTGACTCAATTAATTTTTAAAAATACGAAGATGTCTCAATTAAATCAAAAATATATTTTAGTATTTAGAACATTAGTATGTCTAATTTTTTTTTGTGTGTTAGTGATTTTTTACTTAAAATATATATATATTAAAAACAATTATATTTTTTATATTTGCCTTATGAACCTAAGCACAGTATCTCCATACTTCAACAGGGATGTTCGTATCTTTCACATCATTACCAAACACTCTAACACCTTTACTCTTAGAGAACTTCCCACCTTCGTAATTTAGATACTCGGTCACACTTATTTTCTTCATCATAGTCCAATCTTCCCCAGTTCAAAGCTGATCAGAGTAAGGCACGTTGCAATTTCCATTTCATATTCACATTTCTTTTTTAATTTTTAGATATTTTTTAATTATAATAACCAAGAAATAATAGTTCATATTATTTTTAACATTTGTTTAATTAAAATAAATTAATTTAATGCCACGTCATCACTTTTTAACAGAAAATGAACAGTTCCATTAAGTGTTATGATGGCGGCACTAAAATACCAGTTTAAAGATTTTATGTGTTAATATATTTAATTTAAAGGTTTATTGTACTAGTAAAATATTCTCGAGGTTTAGGTTAAGCTTGGTTATGACTTTTACTGCTAAAACTTTTAAAATAATGACTGTAAAAATTTAGACTATGACTTAATTTTTTTAATTTGTGACCGACTTTTTTTTTAAAAAAGTCTCAAATTTTAACTTTTAGAAAAAAAATACCGAAACATGAACAAAAACAAGAAGCTGGGCTGTGAGTGTTTTTATGGACTTTGAGGGATTTTAGGAAAGCAAAAGTGTGATTGGTAAAATTATGAACTTTTAAATAACTATAACTCATTTTAAAGTCTCTACAGTTCTAAAAGTCTAATTCCCAATCACACCCTTAAATTTTTTTTATGCGATTTTCCCGATTTTCTTTCTATTTTTCTACTTTTTTCCTATTTCTTTTTTTGTCAGTTTCCATCTTTTCCTATAAAAATATTTGGCTCAACTATTTTTTTTTCCAAGCTATATGGAAATAAAAAATTATATCATAATTTATGGTTTGTACTTTGTATTTTGCGCATTTTTGTATTTCGAAATCTAAATATTGTTTCCAATTGTCTTTCGATTTTTGAAAGAAACATCATTCTTTTTATTTTTTCCTTTTAAATCCGATCGTATACAAAAATATAAATAACAGAAAGTATTAAGTAACTCGTTAGTGGATAAAACTGTAATTTACTAAATTCTTTTCTTGTATCGGTTTTATTTTGTTTTCTTCATATATTTGGTTATGCAATAATTTTTATTTCGAAAATATTGTATTATAATTTATGATTTTGTAATTCCGTTTTAAATTCAAATTTGTTTGTCAATTTTTTTTTTTTTTGTTGCACATGTCAAATGTGAAATTATAAATAGAAATTTAAATCCCCTATATATTAATTGAGAAACATTTTTAGAGAATAGACTTATTTTTTGAAATATTTACAGTGGTGCTATTTTGCTGATGTGTCATCACCACACTTATTCTCTCATTATTTTAATACAAATTTCCTTTTTTGATTAGAATAATTACATTATATGCCTTTATCCTTTTATTACTTTTAATATAACCAAAAAATTATGTTTTAATTTTTGGATTATTTAAAATCGAATTTTAGGTTATGTGATGATTTATGATATACATCATATTACAAAATATATTTCTTAAAAATGAATAAAACAATAGTTTAAAAAAATATTATTTAATGAAATATAATTTATACACAATTTATGATATACACAATACTTTTTTTTCATTAAGCAGAAAATATGTTTACAATAAAAAAGACTTCGATATGTGTAATTTTAATATAAAAAAAATTATAACAAATTAAAAATATAATTTAGGTACAATAAAAAATACTTCGATATGTGTGATTTTAATAGATATCTATATTTATAAATATTTTTTTTGTTTATATGGTTTGTTAATAGAATCATATAAATTAACCAAATAATACAAATATTTAAACTTGAAAACAAGTTAAAAATATTATGTGAAAAAGTTAAAATATTAAATTATATTATTCATATATATATAAAACCGATTAAATTATTTTTATTTTAAATAATTTCAAAATTATCTTTAATAAAATTATTTATAGATTTGCGCAGGTTATCACCTAGTTAACACGTACAGTAAAACCTCTATAAATTAATAACGTTGGGACCGTGAGGTTTTATAAAAAATATTAATTTATAGTGATTATTAATTTATAGATATATTATTTGGTTGAAAAACTAATTTTGGAATTGACAAAAAATATTAATTTAGCGAGGTATTAATGAATCGAGTATTAATTTATAGAGGTTCTACTGTATATGCAACTTGCGAGACGATCTTAAACACTAGCTGGGCCCAAAAAACTACTTGGGCTTCAAGAAGAAGGCGCGTGAGGCTCAATAATATTTTTCTTTTCACTGCGGTAAATTTTCAATATTCTTCTCCGTCTCTCTCAGGTTCTGTCTTTGATCGGAGACGAAGAGAATGGCTCCGAAGAAGAAACCTCAGAAGCAAAGCAACAAAGCTGCTGCTTCTTCATCGTCGAAATCGAACCATCAGAAACCTTCCTCAGGTCCTAAGCTTCAGATTTCGGCGGAGAACGAGGACCGTTTGCGACGGCTCTTGCTCAACTCTGGCCGCAACGCTCCTCCGGCTCCGGCACCTATCCACAGTGCGCTTTCCAAAAATCAGAAGGCGAAGAAACTCAATAGCGTCTACGAGAAGCTCTCTTGCGAAGGATTCGTAGATGATCAGATTGAGCTCGCTCTCTCCTCTCTTAGAGTAACGCTCTCTACCATCTCGCATATGCTGAAGTTTCCGTTTAATTTACAGTTAGAATTTCATAATTCGATGCCTGATAAAATGAGTATGTTTCGAATAAGGATGGAGCTACGTTTGAGGCTGCACTTGATTGGCTCTGCTTGAACTTGCCGAGTCATGAGTTGCCAGTGAAGTTTTCTACTGGAGCTTCTCGCTTTCCAGCAGGAGGTATAGAATCAAATCGCCCCCATAAACACTTGTTTAAGGTTGTAATATTCTGCTGGTTGTGGATTGATGCTTGTGCCCATTGGTGTTGCAGGTGGTTCTGTAGGTGTGTTATTGACCTCACGGGAAGATTGGAATGAGTTTTCGGACTCTTCGGTCCAGCACAAGCAGGAGGAACCTGAAGTTTTAGTTAAAGTGAAGAGCAAGCAAGATGAAGATAGTCTTAGTTCTGTCCAATCATCTCAAGCTGATTGGATCCGTCAGTATATGAGAAGACAGGAAGAGGTACACATATAGAATGCTTCAACCATTTTCCATTAGCTAGTACATGATGGTTCTAGCCACAGAGAAGGCGCAAAACCAAAACGATATTTTAATTCACAGATGAATTTGGTCATTGGCTTAAATTTTCAGGAGGAATGGGAATCTTGGGAAGATGAGGCAGATGGTGTTGGCTCCAGCAGGGAGGTAATTCAATTCTTTTCGAGGCTTCTTTCCATTATGGTAGCGAGATGGAATATATTTGACTACTTAGTGAGACCAGTTCCGTCATTGATGTGGAATATCTTCACTGTTTTCTTGCATGTTACATTTAATGCCTCTTACTCGAGGAAAAATATTCCCTCATGAATTTGGTGTGAGAGAAATATTTCACCTTGCATAAACTATGAATATCTGGAAGCTCTTGAATTTGGATAACGAATTGTTGTTTTGCTGAAAATGGCATTACATGGTTTAAGCTTACTGTAATAATCTGTCATGGCAGAAGCTTATGGAGCTATTTTATTCATTTTCTATCCTATGTAGTAGAAGTGGAATATTTCTTCATTTGTTTATGATGATTGTGTTAATCTACAGACTTCAGTCAATTAGTTTTGCAACAACATGTTGGTCTCATCTTTTTGGTTTTTATGTCGTTCTCTGTTGTGATATCTTGTTTTCACAAATCATACTAGGTATCCGGTCCGAGGCCTTTCGATGTAATTGCCAAAGAATATTATTCGGCAAGATCAGATGCTATAAATGCAAAGGAGAAGCGTGATAAAAAAGGACAGGAGCAAGCAGGCCTAGCCATTCGCAAGCTCAAGCAAGAGATATCTGCTCTTGGTTAAGTTTAATCTTTTAGTGATCAATCTGTCAATCATATAAATTGGTGCAGCATGTCATGAGTTATATGTGTTTGTTTTGCAGGAATATCTGAAGCAACGTTGGAATCTGAATTTCAGCGTGAATATGCTTTTGAAGATGCTACAGAAAAAGAATTAACCTCTCCCATGCCCGATAATGTTCATGAGGCAGTAAATGCTGATGCTGTCTGTATTCAGCCGTTAGATGACCCGGCCTTGGGTGCAAATCCTGCTGAGAGCTGTGGATCTGAGGAAAATCAACCTAAAGCTCTTCCCTCATGTTCCCCGGGACAAGAATTAGTTGCATCGGATTCGGATGATAATTCAGAGGGCATGGAGCTTGACGATATGTTTTTAGAAGATGCCCCGCGTTCTGAAGCTTCACCCCATGAACTCTTGGAATTGCAGAAGAATGAAAAGATGAGAGAACTACGCAGTGAGAAAAATCTTGGGAAACTAGAGGGCATTTGGAAGAAGGTAACTCTTCATCAAACTAGATTCTAGGATATATGCATTTGAGCTTTAATATACTATTACAATTAAAAGGTGTTTAATGCTTTTATTGCGCTTGTGCCTGCTTCTTAATTTTTTTTTTCATTTTGTCACATATGCTGACATTATGATCCAATTAAGTGAGGTTCTAACTATGCTAAATAGATATGGAATTTCCTTCTCCAACTACAATGTGTAAACTTGTTTTTTTTTTTCCTGCGCTGCTCCCTTGTTCTCTTGGTTTGTTCTAGTGTCAGCTATATTACTGGGCAGCTTCTTTTGTTCAACTCTCTCTTTAACATGTAAAAGTTTCTAGGGTGAGGCGCAGAAGACCCCAAAAGCATTTCTTCATCAATTGTGTCAAAGGTCAGGGTGGGAAGCACCAAAGTTCAATAAAGTAACCACTGAAGGAAGGAATTTCTCATATACTGTAAGCATTCTGCGTAAAGCCAGTGGACGGGGTAAAAGCAGACAAGCCGCTGGTCTGGTAACGCTTCAACTTCCACATCAAGATGATGACTTTGAATCTATCGAGGTACTCGTTTGATCCATGTTATATTTTAACATTAGATATTTATAAGATGCTAAAAAGTATCTGGTTAGGGCGTTCTTACAAAATGTAGTTAGGGATATAACTTCTCACTAGAAAGTTCCAGTTTTTTTATGATTTTCTAGGTTCTGAGGAAAATAAAGTAGGGCAGCTAGAAAGAAAGGTCCTTAGTGTGCTATTATTTTTCTAACAATTTTACTCGAAGTTTTGGAAACTTTGATTATGAACCTTATCGAAGTTGTAAGCTGTTAATTGGAAAATAATTAGTGCCTGAATAATATGCTGACCATGTAATCAATATGCTAATTTATTATGCACTTGTGTGTGACAGGATGCACAAAACAGAATTGCGGCATTTGCTCTCCATAAGCTCTTTTCTGATTTGCCTGTTTACTTTGCAATCACTGAGCCTTATGCCTCAATAGTTTTGACCTGGAAACAAGGTAATTTTATGAATTTTGTCTCAGTACCTGGTCTTTGTGTTTTCAATGAATTTTTCAGTAACATGTCCCAGCTATGCCATATAATTTTAGATTGATTAATCTAGTTTGTTAATATATCACCTTTCTGTTTATGTTTACATTGGCATGTTCTATTTGAAACAAAGTTTTCTCACTAGTCCAGGAATTGTGGGCGTATGATTCAACTATGGTAACTCTGCAACAGCTCTATGTTGCATGAGAGTTTTGGTGCTTATTTGTTCAAAACATTTTGGCTTTTAAAAACAGCATCAGTACTTAGTGAAATTATTACGACAATCTTTTGCTAAATGTTTTCCATACTGTACCTCTGATGTTACCATTCTAAAGCATCACATATTTTCTGGTTTGGCAATATCTTAATCGCACTAATACAGTTGCTTTGAGCTTTCACAGAGGAATTGTTGTGTATCGTACAAACCATAGAAGAAGACCGAAGAGCTAATTTTGTTGATAGATTGCTTGAGGCGGACAATTTCAGTTTGACCGCTTCGTCAAGCGGCATCAGCGATGCACTTCCAGTGGTAGACACCTATGTCGAAGTGCAAGATGACCTGGGTGTTGTCAAATCTAACAACAGAGCTAAGAGTATGTTGTCACGGATTTTATCTGTGGTCACTTAGTTGCTTACATAGTATAACTCTGGATTTTACTGCCAAAATCATTAGCAGGAAATATAATCATCTATTTTTTGTGTTACAGGAGACTATTCCATAGAAGCTATCTGTTTATCTCTCCAACAAAAACAAGAAAACAAAAAGAAAACGCGGAAGTACAAGGTAGGATATTCTTCATTTATGTTTGAACAGAAATTTTGTCTCTGGAGATGGTAAGGAATGTAGTTCATGTAACTAAAACGCCTTATACTTATATATGTATAAGCTTCCCGAAACTGGTTAGCTCATTCCAGTAAGAAACATATAATTTTGTTTTCAGCATTGTTAGATTGTTGTTACTCTCTCACAATAATCCTACTATACTTTTGCAGGACATGTTGAAAGCTCGAACTGCTCTTCCTATATCTGAAGTGAAGAATGGCATACTGCAGCATCTGAAAGAAAAAGATGTTTTAGTAGTATGCGGAGAAACAGGCTCTGGAAAGACTACACAGGTTTGGTCTTGCCAGTTACTTCATGTTACTTGGTGTAAATTCACTCTTTGCTCTTTTTGCTGAATTTATCTTCCAGCTCAAAGTTGAGTGATTTCTAACGGCTACATTGTTCTAGGTTCCTCAATTTATATTGGATGATATGATCGATGCGGGGCGTGGTGGATACTGTAATATCATATGCACACAACCTCGGCGGATAGCAGTGAGTATTTCTGTGTTAACATGTCCTTTTATTTCTGTGTTAACCTCAGGGATTCGTTGTTTGATTCGTACTGGCATAAACTACTACCCTCTTATTCTCATTGATCCTTTTATTTTTGCAAATTAATGATGTCAATTAGCAAGATTTCTTTCTACCTTGTTATTGTTAGTAACTGGGTAATATGTCTAGGCTATCTCTGTTGCTCAAAGAGTTGCTGATGAGCGTTGTGAATCCTCTCCAGGCATAGATGACTCCTTGGTTGGTTATCAAGTTCGTCTTGAAAGTGCAAGGTCTGCCCCTTGATTTTAAGACTTTTATTCTATTGTTTGACGAGCTTATTATATTTATTGTGTTCAGCTTGTACTCCTTTCCATCGCTTCATTCACTGTCCTCAAGAACCCAAATTAAATTATTAGAATCGATCGTGGCATTCAATCTATAGCAAGAAATTTAAGTAGTTATAGTTGTATGCTGTGTTAAAAAAATTGGCTTGTTTTTCAAAGTAGAGCAGCAATAAAACATGTAGACTGAAAAACGAGGAATTTACTTCCAAAAGCTGAAGTATTAGGACACTGGGCTACACTTGTCAAAGAGTCAATCTTTCCTTTTTTCTCTAAAATACATTTCGATGTAAATTCTACTCATTTGTTCGTTTTCACGGCTCACTGTTCGTGATAAACCGATTCTACTTACTATTACGTTAGAGTTGGTCTTCTGCGATGTTATTGCTCCTGGGCTTTCACATTCTCTCTGTTTTTCTTCTGAGGCTGATTTTGGTGTAGCAGTACTGCCATGATAAAATCGTCTTAGATGGATATAATTTTCCTGCTACGTTTTGGTGGAACGGAGTTGTAAAGTTTATATACGTATGTTACTTCATTATGTAGATTCAACACATAATCTCGCCTGATTATTTTGCTATTCTTTTGGCTTCAGTAGTGTATGGTTGCATTGGTTACCATCATGTTACTTCATTATGTAGCTACTAATTTTCCGTTTTTTACCTTTAATAATGTTCCTTGGAGTTGCAGATTAAGCAAATTTCCTTGACATATTTGTATATTTGTGCAGGAGTGACAAGACAAGGCTGCTGTTTTGTACTACTGGCATTCTACTGAGGAAACTCGCTGTATGTATCCTATTTTATTAAATAAGATCTTGAGCCACAAAATAACTCCTATTACGTGTTAAAGTGTTTTAAGCTACTGAGAAAGAGTAACACTTTTATGAACAAATATTCTGGTGATGTGGATAATGGTGAATTTTCATAGCTGCATTAGGAAAATTATGGTTTCTAGAAAACATGATCTTGCAGAATATATTACGTACACAGAGTCTCTGTTAACTAAATGGAACGTTGAAAGTCCACTAGTTGAGGTGGTTGGCTCATCATAGAGTATCAGAGGGTATTTACTGCAAAGACATTCTAAGGAATTTATAATTCCAGCTTTTGACACACCGCAATGCTATTCCGTAAAACATAGTGAAAGAAGCCATACTTAATATTTGTGGAGACGATTTAAGATTATATTCAGCAATCTCTCTTATTGTGTTTTCTGTTTGCTTATTTGTGCAAACCTCGCAGGGGGATAAAACCTTGAATGATGTTACACATATTATAGTCGATGAAGTGCATGAGCGGTCACTTTTGGTGAGTATTAATTTACACAGCCATCATTTACAATTGCGAAATCCAAAAGCTTGCTTCCTTGCTGGTTTATACCTTTTTCACCACATTTTTATCTCTTCTGGCTTCTTTTGACACTGCTTTAGAATAAAGGATTTATTTATCTTGCTTCCACATAGTATCCCAACATCCTCTTTCCATAAAGAATGCTAGACCTGTATGTCAAATTTTGATAACAGAAGTTTGACTTTCATTCTTCTGTCAACTTGTGGGTAACACTTTTTTTTTTTTTCATTTCAGGGTGACTTTCTTCTCATTATTTTGAAGAGCCTGATAGAGGAGCAGTCATGCGATAATACATCACGTAAACTGAAAATTATCCTTATGTACGTGTTGTGGCTTATATTTTTCATGGTATATTGTAATTAGTAGTGAACATCATATTAATCTATGCTTCTGATGTGGTTCAGGTCCGCTACTGTTGACGCAGGTCTATTTTCAAGATATTTTGCTCATTGTCCTGTGATTACTGCTCAAGGACGAACACACCCGGTTACTACTCACTTTCTGGAGGAGATTTATGAGAGAACTAGATACCTTCTGGCTCCAGATTCACCTGCTGCGCTAAGATCTGATTCATCCATTAAAGACAAGGTATCTAAATTATTCGTAAAGAACACATCGTCTATTATACTTCTGTGATTTCCCTTTTCACTTTGGCCAGCAACTCCCATGTTTCCCCGGCATCTCTTCCATTCACTTATTATATAGAGCTTGAGATCTTCCTTTGTAGAGCTATAAATAAATCGTTGAAGATGCTAGACACTTGAACTTCTTGATTTATAAGTTTTCTTCTAATTTTGTATTTGAGTAGTTTTCTACTATGAGGAATGTTTTATTCATATGGATAATCTTTAAGTATTTGCACAACCAAAGTATACGTTCAGCACAAAGGTTGTGTATGGAATTGTCTTTTCCTTTTTGTAGTGCCTGATATGGAATGGTTTTTGAATTTTTATGGGGCTTAATATGTGAATGCCTTTTGATTAAATATGTGTTGTATGATTCTGAAAATTGGATTCTAGTGTTTATATACTGGTGCTCCCATTTAGCTTGTAGTAGTGAAACTTTGGATTTTGTGTAGTTAATACATGGATTTGTTGTCTGCAGCTTGGTTCTGTAAACGACCGTAGGGGACAGAAGAATCTTGTATTGGCTGGCTGGGGTGACGATTATATGCTTTCAGAGGACTGTCTTAACCCGTTTTATGTTTCCAGTAATTACAACTCATACAGTGATCAAACACAGCAAAATCTGGTATGTTACTTTTCCTTTTTGAGCTTAGGTTCCTCTTATTCTTCTAGTTGTCCTGAGTCTCAGAATGGGGTGAGTGTCTGCAGAAAAGGTTAAATGAGGATGCTATTGACTACGAGCTTCTTGAAGAGTTAATATGCCACATTGATGACACTTGCGAGGAAGGAGCCATTCTTGTATTTTTGCCTGTAAGCTGATACTGAGGTCGTTCGTGTTAATTGAGAATCAATCATCTTGTCTATCGTTTCAGCTTGACATTTGTTTGGTTAATAACAGGGAGTGTCAGAAATCCACATGTTACTCGATAGGTTAGCTGCTTCGTATCGTTTTCGTGGACCTACTGGAGATTGGCTTCTTCCTCTACATTCTTCTATTGCATCTACAGAACAGAAAAAGGTGTTTCTGCGCCCCCCTGAAGACATACGAAAGGTGATTTCCTGTGGCATCTAAATAATCTGTTACACTATTGCTATGCATGGTTTAGATGCCTAGTTTCTTGTATGTGAGTCACTTTTAATTCATTTGTTCTAGATGAACAAATTTAATGGATTTATCATTAATGCCTTGCTTTTGCATTTTGTCTGTTGGAAAACAATCTAAAGTTGCTAAAGGCTCTAAGCTGAATGTATTGAATATTGAAGCATTGTTTTTCGGTTATAAGAGTTTCAATCTCATCTCTTGCAACTACTACTTAAAAGAGTTTGTATCATCTCTTATGTTCAGGTTATCGTAGCTACAAATATTGCAGAGACCAGTATAACAATTGATGATGTGGTGTATGTGATTGACAGTGGTAAACACAAGGAAAATCGCTATAATCCACAGAAGGTATTCCCAATACTAGTGAATTAGTTGCATTTTCCTTTTGCGATGATGCTTGCAGACCAGCATCTTATTTTTTAAGACTTTTTCCCTTTCCCCCCTATAAACTCAAACTTTTTCTGACAATGAATTATCACATTATGCACATTTATTAGTGATATTCGCATATAACCCCTTCCTTGTGAAACCGCTTTTTTAAGATTGATATCCGTTATTTTGGTATATAGAAACCAAAAGCTCCTTGGATATTTAAGTGCTGTTTGATGACATTTTTGTATATTTCTAATAAGAATGGAAGTACCACTCCAAGCCTTATCAATCTCTCCTTGTGATTGCCTCATGATCATTGTATTTTATCATCTTAGAAATTGTCAAGCATGGTGGAAGATTGGATATCTCAAGCAAATGCAAGACAAAGAACAGGAAGAGCTGGGCGAGTCAAACCTGGAATTTGCTTTTCATTGTACACACGTCATAGGTTCGAGAAGCTAATGCGTCCCTATCAGGTATTTTTCTTTTAGGTCCTTTCTTGGCCTCTTGTTCACTTGGTTTTTGCCCCTAAACTCATCAATTCCCTCCCGATGACAAGGTTCCTGAGATGCTGCGGATGCCATTAGTAGAATTATGTCTGCAAATCAAATTGCTTGGCTTGGGTCACATTAAGCCTTTTCTGTCCAAGGCAAGTGATACGATTTTTAGTGACATATAAAAACAACTTTCTCAACCATCTGATTCTTCCTAACACTTGCTGTCTTTAGGCTTTGGAACCTCCGAGTGAAGGTGCTATAACCTCTGCAATTTCATTGTTACACGAGGTATTATGTAATGGATAGAGAAGTCTTTTTTTCTTAAGAACACTTCGTTCCTGCGATCAGTCATATTTATGAACCCTGTCTTCTTTAGGTCGGTGCTGTTGAAGGGGATGAAGATTTGACACCACTTGGGCATCATTTAGCAAAACTACCTGTCGATGTGTTGATTGGAAAGGTTTGGTTCAGTAACTTTACTGTTGCATTAAAACTACTGAATTGGAGGCGTTGGTCACTCGTTTCTGATATATATAATATTCATTCCTTTCCTCACAACGTCTAGCCTCATCTCATTATGTGTCCCTTTTCACATTCTTAGTAAAAGTGCTGCCTAGGTTTCAATTTTATGATCGTTGATGTAGGTAACCAGAGAGTGTGCATCATGTAATTCTTTCTACTATCATGACTATATGTTTGAAAAATTTCAGATGCTGTTATATGGTGGAATATTTGGTTGCTTATCACCTATTCTCTCGATTGCTGCTTTCTTGAGCTACAAATCGCCGTTTATATATCCTAAAGATGAGGTACATTTTTACATTCTCAGAACTTGGCTGATTTTCACAAGGAAGTTGTCAACTAACTCTATGTTCGGTGGTTTTTTCTTAGAAACAAAATGTTGACCGGGTGAAACTTGCTCTTTTGTCTGATAATCTGGAGAAATCAAGTGATGTGAACAACAATGACAGACAATCTGATCATCTCCTTATGATGGTTGCATACGACAAATGGGTGAAGATACTGCAGGAGGTATGTGTTAAAGCGATATTTGAAACCAGATTCACTGATATATGTTTTACAAAATCAGTATTTGATTCATTATCGATGGATATATCTTGACCACTTCCATCTTTGATAGATGTTTGTCTATCTATATGTAGATNACTTATCTCCTCCTACACTTAATCGGTTTCAATTCTATCATTCGATCATTCCATCAATCGATTTCAGTTACCATATGTAGTTTAGTTGAGGTCTCCTCTTTGCTTCTAAGCTAATTTAGAGGTTTGTTTAATTTGTAGCTAATAAACGATCCAAGTTTGTTCATTGTGGTTTAAACTTTAAAGGTAGGTAACTAGCAAGCATTTGGGAAAACTGTAATAAATGTAACCATGGAAATAAATTAATAAAAGGACCCGAAATTGTGCGCATTACGTTGATAGAAACAGAAAGAAAACCTAAAAACATTATTGCAATTCATAGTTGTAACACCCCGATTCAACTTATAGACCGGATGTCTAATTTGTTTCTCATGAAGCCCAAATTAGCCTAAAGCCCAATTAGAAGAATGTTAATCGACAAGGGTTTTGGAGTTGTTATGTGTATATAAATAACTAAGCATTCTTAGCCGCTGAAAAGGGAGAAGAAAAATAGATCGTGAAAAGAGAAAAGAAGGAGAGTTAAAAAGGAAGGTAGAAGAAGAGCAGATCAAAACGTGGAGAAGAAAAGAAGAAAGAGATGGAGAAGAAGAAGTCACGAGATAGGATGCGGAGAAGGGACGTTAGGGATCGGAGGAGAATGAATCATCACCACCACAAAGGAAAAGCATTAGAAAAGAGAGATATAGTTCGTGGCATTAAGGAGAAGAAGAAACGAAGCAGATCGGAGCAGATCCGAGTGTCAAAAACAGAGTTCAAACAAAACAGATTAGAGAATAAGGCAGTGTGGATGAGGCAACTTTGGAGGTTCGTCGGTGGCAGAGGAAAGGTCGATTAGGTGGATTGAATGTAACAGCGTGATCATCATCAACACAGGAATACATTGGAGGCAGATCGAAACCCTAATTTCACCGGAGGTGGGTTTTGTAGGTGTTGCTTCCTAGCCAAGAAACAGCTGAGAAACCTGCAATCTGCAACAGTGAAAAGTAGTGTGCGAGATCGAGTTTTGTAAAGCGGATTCCCGATCAACCAGAACGATTCAGAGCTCGATCAAGGTGTCCATGGAAAGATACTTCTTCAGAGAATTTCCAGGAACTGACGGTTCATCAATCGGAACTATATAGCATCCGGAAATTGGTTCGCAATTTAGCCCAAAATCATGCAAGTCTGAGATTTCCGGAAAACAGTTTCGCTGCAGCTTTTTCAAGGGATCGTTTGGTTGGTTAAAAGGAGTCTGATCAAACTAATATTTGGTAGCAAGCATGGTGGCATATCGGTCTTCATAATCAACGGTGGGATTGACGAGTTAACGGTTAGTTTGTTACTTGTGCATGTGTTTATGAAGCTGTTTGATGAGGTGCAAATCAGTGTGTTATGTCTGATGGATTTTAATGTTTGGTTGGGAAAATGAGCTCGTTTTGAGCTGAAATTTGGTAGGGAAATTCTGGAGTCGTGGGTCTAGCTCTCTGTTAAAGGAGAATCGATTTAAGTATCAGGAGCATGTAGAAACGTGCTATTGAAGTTCAGACAGCGAATCTGTCCAAAGATTAAGGAAAGAGAAAGTATTCATCATCAAGTGGCAAAGGTGAGGGTTGGGATTTGTGGAAGCATATTTGATATCGATATTGTTATATTATATGATTCTTGATACGTAGACTTAGATCTGATTGCTAGACTTAGGTTCTATGATGACATGCATTTTTAGGGCTAGTTTACGATATGAGATAAGTATTACGATATGATATGATATGACATGTTTTGATGATATGTGATGATAGCAAGTAGGATGATTGACGATAGCATGTAGGATGATTGATGGTAACATTATGAGTTAACGTTATGATGTTATGTATGAGTATGTATGATGATAAGGGCCTTTGAGCCGGTATGATTGGCTGACGAGCCCGGGATGGGAGTGACTGTGCCAAGGCCAGCCTCCAAAGCATGGAGTCCTAAGGCTATCGCAAGGTATAGCGCCGTCTACGGGATGTATGGACCTAAAGTTTATGTGGATGTCTTGCATTATGGGCAAGAGGATTGATATGTGTTATAGCTTGATAAGAAATCAGGCTATATGTTTGTTAGTGTCTAGATTTATGTGTTTTGATGAAATGTGATATAATCGTAGAAATGTTAAGTATGTTTCAGTGGGCAGAGATGATCTCCCTCATTGAGTAATTCATTACTCACCCCTTTTTCCTTTTCAGTGTGTGCAGGTGTTTTAAGATTAGTGCGCGAGACCAATGGCTCAATGGGAAAAGTTTTCAGAGATTTGATTTTTAAAAGGTACTAGATGTCTCGGCTAAGTTAGATGAGTCGGGCTTCACAATAGTTATTGCTTATGGCGGATAGGCGACAGAGACGACGCCACCGACGAAAACGTCGTAGAAAGCCAAGGCGCCATAAAATCAAACAAGCAATGGATCCTTCAATCAACGGTAGTGGAACTATGATCAGCTCTATGCCAGATGAGATCCTCCACCATATCCTCTCCTTTCTTCCCATCAACCTCGCGATCATAACTTCACTCTTGTCCAGACGATGGAGGCATGTCTGGTGCGAGACACCTTGTCTCGACTTTTATGGATGTAGACGAAAAGTGACGGCTCGAGGGATAGACCAAACCCTAACTTCCTACAGGGCTCCGAAAATCACGAGTTTCCACCTTTCGTTTCCACGATGGCGATGTGTCCCTAATAAACCCCAGATTGATAGGTGGATCGAGTTCGCTATGTCCCGTAATGTGGAGAAGCAGACTCTACCGAACTTACCCGAGACTTATAGTTGCCAAGATTCCTTCTATCGTAGTTCCTCATTAGAGCAACTCACCGTGTTTTTTTCTTTGATTCCCAGATGCACTACTGTGTCTTGGAAATCCCTAAGGAAATTGACATTGGGTTGTCGTAATCTCTATGATGATGAATCTATTGCTAATATTCTCTCTGGCTCTCCAATTCTTGAAACCTTGATATTGTTTGGATGTCGTGTTGAGCGTCTTGATCTGAGTAAATCACCGAGTGTGAGGAGATTGGAGATTGATCAACGCTTTGGGGTTCGAGGGCCAACCGAGGTTGTAGCGCCGCACATCCATTATTTGAGTTTGGAATGCACTGAGGAACCACCTACTTTAGTTTGGCCGTAGCTAGCCTTGACATTGGAATACAAAAGAAAAGAGTAAAGTTGCAAAATGTGGTGCTAAAGATGCTAGCAAAATTGCAAAATGTGGAGAGACTTACTTTTGGGGGAACCCTTATTCAGGTATATATGNACTTATCTCCTCCTACACTTAATCGGTTTCAATTCTATCATTCGATCATTCCATCAATCGATTTCAGTTACCATATGTAGTTTAGTTGAGGTCTCCTCTTTGCTTCTAAGCTAATTTAGAGGTTTGTTTAATTTGTAGCTAATAAACGATCCACGTTTGATCATTGTGGTTTTAACTTTAAAGTTAGGTAACTAGCAAGCATTTGGGAAAAGTGTAATAAATGCAACCATGGAAATAAATTAATAAAAAGATCCAAAATTGTGCGCGTTACGTTGATAGAAACAGAAAGAAAACCCTAAAAACATTATTGCAATTCATAGTTATTGCTTATGGCGGATAGGCGACAGAGACGACGCCACCGACGAAAACGTCGTAGAAAGCCAAGGCGCCACAAAATCAAAAAAGCAATGGATCCTTCAATCAACGGTAGTGGAACTATGATCAGCTCTATGCCAGATGAGATCCTCCACCATATCCTCTCCTTTCTTCCCATCAATC
This sequence comes from Alliaria petiolata, assembly GCA_020283515.1. Lineage (NCBI taxonomy): Eukaryota > Viridiplantae > Streptophyta > Magnoliopsida > Brassicales > Brassicaceae > Alliaria > Alliaria petiolata. The sequence continues at coordinate 64,710,396 of JAHZTW010000002.1, read as the reverse complement.
TCGCGATCATAACTTCACTCTTGTTCAGACGATGGAGGCATGTCTGGTGCGAGACACCTTGTCTCGACTTTTATGGATGTAGACGAAAAGTGACGGCTCGAGGGATAGACCAAACCCTAACTTCCTACAGGGCTCCGAAAATCACGAGTTTCCATCTTTCGTTTCCCCGATGGCGATATGTCCCTAATAAACCCCAGATTGATAGGTGGATCGAGTTCGCCATGTCCCGTATATAAGAAGGAGATATTTTGCAGGTTAGGTATCGATTTACTGCTCTGATACCATATAAGATATGAGAATTGTTATGAATGTGATGATTTCCATTGATCAAGAGTGTATTACATTTATACAGAGGATTAGAAACTAACTTAGGGAATACAATATTTACAGAGTAAATGAGAATTATCTTGGGCGATGATATGGGCAATCATATCTCAATCATCTTGATTGAGTATCTGTAACACCGTAATGTGGAGAAGCTGACTCTACCGAACTTACCCGAGACTTATAGTTGCCAAGATTCCTTCTATCTTAGTTCCTCATTAGAGCAACTCACCGTGTTTTTTTCTTTGATTCCCAGATGCACTACTGTGTCTTGGAAATCCCTAAGGAAATTGACATTGGGTTGTCGTAATCTCTATGATGATGAATCTATTGCTAATATTCTCTCTGGCTCTCCAATTCTTGAATCATTGATATTGTTAGGATGTCGTGTTGTCACCGAGTGTGAGGAGATTGGAGATTGATCAACGCTTTGGGGTTCGAGGGCCAACCGAGGTTGTAGCGCCGCACATCCATTATTTGAGTTTGGAATGCACTGAGGAACCACCTACTTTAGTTTGGCCGTAGCTAGCCTTGACATTGAAATACCCCCTCATTTGAATTCGAAAGCTGATTTTCTTCAAATAGTGGTGCTAAAGATGCTAGCAAAATTGCAAAATGTGGAGAGACTTACTTTTGGGGGAACCCTTCTTCAGGTATACTGATGTTTTAGCCAAAACAAAATTGTTTCAAGTTAAGTGATGTTTTATATTTTCAGTGCAAAATTAAATTGTTTTTTTTTTGTAATGTATCATTAATACCTCATGACCTGCTCATCGTTTTGTTAGATTCTGTCTCTTGCCCAGCTACGTGGTGTTTCTTTCCCAACGCACAAGGTCCAAACTTTGACTCTTGAAACCAGGTTTGAAGGATCTGTTTTTTTTTTGCAAGACCTGTTATTCCTGGTATAGCAAGGTTACTACAAAATTCACCTGGATTAAAGAAGCTTATAGCACACGCAATATACTTGGGGAATATAGAGGTATTTTCTCCAGATGTACCTTTTTTTATTATTATTTTCTTGTATATTAATAAGTAAGACCATGCAAACTAATAACTAAAGTAGGAACATTCCACAAAGGCACGAACCATGTCTTTCACATTTTGTTGGGCTAATCTATGTGTAGGACTGATATTTTTGTAAAAATCACCTGTGGAGTAACACTTTTTATGCTATACAGAATAGGTGTCTGGAATGCTGTTTGGATTCAAAAGGCTTGGATCCGAATCAATGTTGGAGACAAAAATATGAGGAGTTTCCTACCACAGATGAGTCTGGTAGGATTGTATATTGTTGTAAGTATGCAACGTCGAAACTCGTGGCTTCGTTCAAAGAAATGGTGCTGAGAAACGTAAAAACACTAGAGACGTTGGTTGTAGGGGTGGACTATATGGATCATGATCAAAAATGGGATGAAGAGTTTTTTCAGAACATATTCTAACAACAATAATGTCACCATTGTGCTCAAACGCTTAAGTATTTGCGTCAGTGTTTTATTTAGTCTTAATTCTTATACAACGTTTTTCAATGAATCTCACTTCAGAGAAGTGAAATTATTTGTATCTGAATTTTTGAGAGAAAAATTTCAGTTGACCATTTGGGTGTTCAACTAACCATTGCGTCTTGTCTCTTTCTCTAGCTACCGATGTGTCTGTCCATTACTAGCTTTAGAGATAAGATTGCTCATTAAGAGAAATTGAAAGAAAATTCTAACTTTTTTTTGTCGACTAAGAGCATCTCCAAAAAGGACTTCAAATTTGAGGTTAGGCAAACCTCAAATTTGAGGTTAGGCAAACCTCAAATTTGAGGTTAGGCAAACCTCAAATTTGAGGTTTGGAGTTGTTTGTCTCCAAAAGCAAAACCTCAAATATAACTTTAATATTATTATATTTTGCATTTTAGTCCTTACTATTGATTATAATTAAGTAAGATCATATAACTTTATAAATAAATATAAAATATACACAAAAAAAAAATATTAACAATAGTAACTAAAGTTATCAGACTATCCACAATGGTTTTTCCATTCAACACCCTACTTTTTAATTTTTAACACTCCACATCATCTTCTCTCTCTTACACATAGTTATTCAACTATGTAGGTTGACTATATAGTTGAAAAATGTAGCTCGACTATATAGTTTGATTCATAGTAGAAAAGATCGATTCATAGTCGATTATATGGCTTGACTATATAACTTGACTATATAGCTCGATTTTTTTTGTGTCCAAATTTTTGTGTCCATTGTAAATAGCCTAACATAAAATTTATAAATAATAATATAATAAAACATTACATTATAATATGATATTACATAAACTTAAAAAAAACACACACCAACTCAGAAATTACAAGCAAAATATAAATTACTCAACAAAATTATTTCCATAATGCTCCCATATATGATCAATTAATGCATTTCGAAGTGCTAAATGATTTTCTTTATTTTTTATCTCTAGATTACGAGATAAAAAAAACGCTGAAATCGTGTATTCTCATTGGTTGCTTAGTATTGTTGTATTAGTATTGTTGTATTATTTTAATTTGTGTAATACTTATGTGTTTATGTATTTTTATTTTTGTATTAAATTTGCTTAGTGTAATATTGTTGTTGTGTAATATTAATTTTGAATAGAATGTAATATTTATTTTATATAAATATTTTTGTCATTTTAAATTATTTATTTAACTTTAACTGTAAAAGTTAAATTTATAATCATATATGTAAAATACTAATAAAACATATAATTATAAGGTTAAAATGATAAACAGCAAAACTATTAAGATATTTTTTATGACATAACTAATTAGAAGGACTAAAAGTGCAAATAAAAACATAGAACCTCAAATTTGAGGTTTTGAATAGTGGAACCTCAAATTTGAAGATTTGAGGTTCCTTTTGGAGATGCTCTAAAGAAAATAAAAAATTCTAGTTATAAAACCAAAAAAAATCTGCACATAAATATACACGTAAATCATGGAGAATGATCGAATGTAAGTAGTATTCCTATTACCCTCTAACTCAAAGTATATGCCAGAATGGGGTTGTTTCTTATGGAGCTTGGTCCAACTGTCCTGGCGAAAATCGTGTTGTACTACTGAGCTTTGATTTGAGGTTTGAAGAGTTTAGTCTTATTACATTACCTGAGGGTGTCCACATCAAACCAAATATAATGAGTCTGATTTGGTGAGCTACGACCGAAAGATAGCCTTAGTAAATGATTCACCTGACTGTAAATTTGACTTGTGGGTTCTAATGGATGTCAACAAACAAGAATGGACAAAAGTTTTTGTCGTGGTTCCTTGTTGGCAAGATTTATTAGGTTGGAATGACGTAGCATTCCGTTGGCGAGTTTTATCTCGGTGTGATCTAATCCGTTGCAGGGATGATATTAGAACCGGCGAGCTAATATTTGAACCAAGCTATCCCCATAATAACCAGTTTTCTTTTCTCTATTACGATCCCAAAGAAGACAAGGTTAGAAGAGTTGAGTTTGAAAGAAGTGGAGGTCGATGGGAGGCATGTTCAATTCTTATAACGTATTCCGGAGCCTTCTCGCCTTTATGTCCAATGCCTAGAAAATACAAATAAGAGATTAGCTTGTAGAAAAATCAATATATATGAAAGATCCACATAGTTGAGGGTTTATCCACAACTTGGTCTAGCACTTGGTCCTCCTGATAAGCTTCAGCAATCTCATGGCTTGAACGTAGATTTGCAACTTGGCTTCTAATCAGCCTCAACAAGCTGCTGGTCCCTCTGTTGGTCCAAGGGATGATCAAAAGTTAACACTCAGCAATCTATTTTTTTTCTTTCTTTTTTTGTAGAAAGAATGCACCATAGATGTAACACTTGCGAGAATCCCACACCCTACCATTACTTCTGGACTCGTCAAAAGCCTAGAAGGTTTCAAGGAGATGTTGGTGTCTTCTGGTAGTGTCAGAGGTTTCAACTTGGCAAAACACATGAAAATAGGAAATTATACATTATGTGTTTACGAAGATCTGTTAGTAACATGTGTTGTATGCCATGCTCTGAACGGGATGAAGTTTGAAGATAAAGCACTTACCGTTAGGCGTGCAATCCAGGTACGAAGAATATAAAAAATGACACAAGGGACCAAGGAGTTTGATCCATCATCTGATATAATCTACCATACTCCCAATGTACCATAGTGATGTAGAAAGACTTTTAAGACTTCACTTAGGGGGGGTTATTGGGAAGCTGATTTATGTAATAATCAAAAAAAAAAATCTCTAATTAATAAATTGGAATATTAGGGAATTAGATTGAAAATCTGCAGTGGAAATACAAAATGATATTTTTTGTGAAACAAAAATTTAATCTCAAAAAAACATTCTTGGAAGTACAAAAACATAAACAATAACTTGTCATCACAAATAACATATCGACGCACTAGTAAAGATGATAGGGCTTTCTGATGTAAGAAACAATGAAGTTTAACATCTTACTGATTGAACCACACTTATGCGTGTATGTCACCAACACGTGTACAAACCATAGCCTCTTTATAAACTTTTCCCGGTCGACATAAATAGCCTTTGGTCGGAGCACAATGAGCATCCTCCGAACATATACACAATCCCTCCAATGCACATCCATCTTTTACAATCGTCGGGTTTCCTTTAATCCCTAGGATTTGATCCGTCCATTCGCTTGAGAATAAACCATTTGGATCATAACTCTCTTTTACCTTCAAGAACGCAAAAGCGTTCTTGTACTTTTTGATCACTCCATCGAAAGCTAAGTTTCTATTCTTACCCCAATGTGGTAATGCATTATACTTGAACATAGCCATTTGCTCGATTTCTTCGATGAAATCCTCGTAGAGTCGTGGTGCTAAAGGATCTTTGGCTCGGTAATATGTTAAATCAAAGCTTACGGCTTCAGTTTCTTCTCCAAGATAAGCCGGAGAGGATGTGACATAACGAGTTAGAATACCCTGGTAGAGTTCAACGCCGCATAGAGACTACGATTCGATTTCAACCAGAGATTTGATGTCGTTAATAAAACTTTTGGCTTGCGGGAGAGGAATAGTAAAAGCTGTTTGATGATAAAATTCGCCTTTTATACGTAGATCAAATATACACGCCGTGAATAATCCATCTTGAAAGCTGTCTAGACATGATCCTGAAGCCATCATGCGGTTTTGGCTTCCGATGACCGGATAACCGGTGAATACAAGACCTAATACCGTTAAATATTTGAAATAAAGGTGGGAGTGAGTATGTATATTCTATGTAAAATCAACCAAACATGTATAACAAAATGAAAAAGTTAATTACCATTGTTGGTCAAACCGTATGAGTTAGCAAACAGTGTAGATTGAGTTAGTTTGGCTGACGCACACTTCCCATTCCCATCTCTGAATGTCTCTTGATTTTCCTCTAAATTATTATACAAAGAAAATAAATTAATAGAAAGCTTCTTACAATTTTTTTGTATACTTTGTTCTTTTTTTTGAAACAGATTTAATTTTTTTTTTTTTTTTTTTGTATACATTTCTTCTAATATTATAGAAGTCAGGTAGATGTTGTCAAAAACAAAAGGAGATAGCGAGATGATATTTCTAATAGATATGATGCTTTTTTTTCAAACTAATATATGCCAACGTATATAATTGTATATTAAATATTTTTCTTCCAAATAACTTTTTGGCAAACCATTAATTTTTCTATCATTCAACAATCAGCTTTGTTAATTAGGATAGCTAGGAACCTGATGTTCTTATGACGGCTATTGCCGCAGAGGGTTGCGAACGGAATGTCACATGATCAAACAAACCGTTGCCCGGTGTGTTATCTGCAACTCGGTCGTCCATTCGATACGCCACTTTGCCTTGACTCGGGAACCACATGAAATCCCCAAACTCATGTTTTTTCCCAAATATCAGGGTTTGATCATCAACATCCGAATCATCTTTCAGAAAATATGTTAACGATCTTTTGAACATCGGTTGCAATTAAAAAGTCACCTATCCGAAAGAATAATACATACAACGGAATAATTGTAATTAGAAATGGTTATGTCCGCCCCAGAGTAAATGTACTCTATAACAAAATTAATAAAATAATTTTATTATTATTACTTAAAAAAAATTACTGTCAAATGCTGACCATAAATAAAGTATATATTTTTTTGCGCCTATAGCACAGGGCCGGCCTAGTTAGAACTTACAAATATATGATACTTTTAATTTAGTAAAACCAAAAAAAAAAAAAATTAATTGATCTAACCTGAGATATAACGCCAAGAACGCCTAGGGAAACCTTAGCTGCGTTAAACTCGTTAGGAGTCGTAGCCTCGGTTAAAACTCTAACCTTTGCAAACCCATCGTTGACGGAGCCAAGACTAACAATCCTTATCTCCGTCACATAATCATGGACCGCACTTCCCTTACCCCACAATGTGCTCCCGTGAGCACCGGTCCCCATCATACCACCCACGGTTAGTCCCCACCAATACGGTGCACAAGCTAACGCCAATCCAACTTTAGCCGCTTCGTCCATTAAATGACTAAGCGTCACACCGCTTTCAACCGTCAAGGTCATGGCCTTTGCATCTGCCTGCACAATGTGGTTTAGAAACTTTGTGCTTATCAACAACCCGTCGCTTCCGTCCGTGCATGCGAGCTTTGGTATGCTATGGGAATATCGAGTGGTTACACGCATTTTTTGTCCGGCTTTAGTGGCTGCTGCGACGATAGACACGAGCTCGTCTTCGGTTCTTGGGTAAGCCACCCTGGCGGCTCGACATGTGGACCAGTCTGAGAAGGCTCCGAATGAGTTTGTGACGGTACAATCCGTGTTTCCTGATACACATATGACAGGATCTTCCGGGGGTGTGGAGAGAGCCATAGGCACAAGTGTAAATATACAATGTAACCCGAAAACCATCCGCCAAAACGCAGCGTTTTGGAAACCATGCGAAGGAGAATAAGCAAATGCCATTGTTTTTTTTGTTTGAGTTTTCTTGAATCTTTTCAAATGCTTTGCGAATGGTGCCGTTGGTATATATAATATATAGAGGTTTGTGGTGTAAAAAGCTGGCTTAGTGCGATTTTAATATACGAGAATATTGTAATTAAGACATTTTATATATGAGATTGTTATTACATTACAAGGTACGCTAAATATAATATATCTTTGTTGATAAAATAAATAAAAACAGGCTGTGATGTGATACTTCGTGCTAGTTTGTAAGATAATGTAGAATTTATAAACACATTCGAGCCATGGAATTGAACCGGCGCTTTACTTTTTACTAATCACATATACCATCTAACTTTTTACTTTCTCCTTGGTATATATAGTAGTTTCCTTCATAATGTTCTCATGGAATTGGCTTGTGAATGCAGTTGAACGAAGAAATCCCTAGTAATTCGATGTGTTTAAATAAATTATAATTAATTGCAATTTTACCTACATCCTTCTAGATTTTTAACCCACGAGTCGATCTTTCTACCTATTTTTCGACTCTAATCTAAATATCACCTTTAATCGGTCGATTATTTTAGTCAGAGAGTTGTTCCACTAGGGTTGTTCAATACTTGCTTCTTTTTCAATTTCATGAAGAGAAAATTTTGTTGTTCTTACAACAACACCAAGCCGTTTTACAGTTTCAAAAAACGCCATGCAGTCCTTTTTAGAGACTCAAAACGCATGGTCTTACTCGCAACTTCTTTTTAGGGATTACAGAAGGGTTTACTCGTTAACAAATTAAAGGATCATGATTTTAACATAATATCTTTTGAGCGTTTTTTGGGGTCGTTTGAATCATTATATACTACAAATTATGATAACAACTACATGGTTGATTTTACAACGAACAATTCTATCTGTTTACAAGGATCCACGACAGGCGGTTCTAACTGTACCACACTCACGGTAGACAATTTCAATACGCAAAACCACGACGAACGACTCTACTTACACCACGCTGGAAATCTCCTGTAAATTTACCTCTATTAATCTGCAGTAGATCATATTCTTTAGAAATTGAATTTCATACATCCTGGTGTATAAATATTAATGAACTCTCTTAGTCAACCACTAAACTGAAGGGGTGATAACACATGTTATACCACTATTAAATTACTGCAAGTGTAAACTAAGTTAAAGACAAGATGTGGTTGTTGTTTGTTTGTTTGTAACGAGGTTAATAACCAAAATGACAAAAACCGATGTAAATTCAATGGATAAAGCGCCAGACCTTACAATAATTCTTCAGAAATCTAGAATTACTAATCAGAGAATTGAATAGGGAAGCAATTAAATACCGTTCTAGAACTCAAATCACATATTTATAGTTAATCCACTCTCGTGGCATTAACTACTATATGTAAGAACCTAAAATGTCAAACTTTTGTTTGAAAAATTTTAAACATGCATTAATGTTTGGGTTTGATATGTTGATAAATCGCCTTAACATCGACACTCATTGGCTACAAATAACTTGCTCATCTATGTTATTTCAGAATTTATAGCAATACTTCTTATGAGTAGGTTAATCATAAGATCAGACACTCACCAGACTAACATAATTTATAGCAATACTTCTTATGAGTAGGTTAATCATAAGATCAGACACTCACCAGACTAGTTTAAGCAATACGTATAACAATAGATGAACAACTTTAAAAATAAATAACTATTCTAACATATCTAATTCAACAATTCATGCAAATCCTTTGAAAGTCTAAAACCTAACAAAGAGACTACAAAGACATGGTAGCTGAAAAATCACTAAGAGATAAAAGGAATGCATAGTTATATTAAAAAGTTTTCTGCAAAAAAAATCTTATAGAAAACCCTTTTAATCAAGTAGATGTTAAAAATAGTTTATGATTATCTATTCTCCATCATTGATAAGATCGAGTGGATAGGATCAACGAGTGGATAAGATCAACAGGTGGATAAAATGAACTTGTGGATAAGATCAACGAATGAATAAGATCTATCAAAACTTTTCAAACTTTTATAAATAGCTGTCCTTACTCTTTGTAAAAACATAAGTTTTGAAGAAGTTCTCTCTTCCTCTTTCTCTCTCTACTCTCTCTCTAGAATTTTCTCTTAAACTCTTTATGCTTCTCTCCTAGAAAGCAAAGTTTCTAAGTAGAGAGAGCATTAGTTTACAACACGTTATCAGCACGAACATCTCTCGATCCGTCTGTATACCAGATCTGTCTGCATACCAAGAAGGTATGATTTATTTGTGTTCAATTCAAATTTATTTTAAATTTTATTATTTACGGGTAGATAGGCTCTGCCTTCCCCGTTTATTTGTTATGCCGGGATGATAGGCTCTGCCTTCTCCGAGCCGATCGTTTTGATAGACGCTGCCTTCACGATCGAAAAAATGATCACATGGTATATTATGTCTCATCAGATCTGTTTACGGAGTGGAAGGATAACACCTCCTCCTTATTTAATTTATGTCTCTGCATTTAATTTATTTATGAAGTGGGAGGCTAAAACCCCCATCCTTGTTTATTTATTTTGGAGTGGTAGTTTTAAAAACACCTCCGCAAGCAATTGAATGGTAAGCTCTGCCTCCTCATATTGCCTTAATTTATTGTCTTTTATTATGCCGTTATTATGCTCAAATTTTTATAAATTTAAATGGGTTAAGTTTTTGTTATTCAGTATTAATATTAAATTTGGCAAAGCTCGAGATCTTCGCCCTTGATTTGTGTGGAAATAATTATATGTCTTGGGCGGAAGATGCAAGGTTGCATATAAAGAGAATTGATCTCTTGAGCACTATTGATATGTCGGAAACGACACTAGATGAGGTAAGGTGAAAGCCATGATCTTTTTACGCCACCATATCTATGATGGTTTATAAGATGAATCCATCACTAGTAAAGATCCTGAAGATCTTTGGAAATGAGTGGTTGAATCTCGAGGCGAGAGAATTCCCCCAAAGCTCGGAGTTGATGTAAATCCTCCTGGTAGCTTAATAGCATATTTAACTTGTGATGATAAACCATCAGTCTCGTCCAACGGGGTTAACTCCATTCTTAGGAGAGAATGTTGAGTTATCCACTTAAAGTAAGTGAGGTGGACGAAAGAGGAAAAATGATGATGGTTGGGACGTAAAAAGGCAAGGTGAAATCGCTTGCTATAGATGTGGCATGAAAAGTTATTGGGTACGCACGTGTCGTACGCCAAAACACTTCGCCGATCTGTATGCCAAATCACAAAGATCTGAATAACATAACTTGATCTGGCTTTTAGTATATATGGTAAACAAAAGTATATGTAAAGTTTTGTTTATCAAAAGATTTTTGATATAATATACTAATTTTTTATAAGTTGATGTTTTTGATTAATTATTGCATCTCTTATAAGTATTGTGGCACAGAAGATGTCACAATTTGAGATTCAGGATGGAGATACATGTCTAGCAGACAGTGCTACGACACATACAATCCTTAGGGATAAAAAGTATTTCTCCTGTCTCAAAATGAAAGTCTCCGCCGGAAGCGTGAGTACTATAACTGGTTTTGCAAAGATTATACTAGGCTCTGGAAGAGCGAGTTTTTCAATGTCAAGGGGTACATAGTTTGTAGTGCAAGATGCATTATACTCCCCCGAGTCTAAGCGAAACTTATTAAGTTTTCGAGATATCCGAAGAAATGGATATCATATTGAGACTATTAATAAGAATGACATTGAATATCTTTGCATTACAACAGAGAGAAAACATCAGTTGGAAGAATTACCAATGATGTCCTCCATATTATATTGCACAAAGATAACCATGGTTGAATCACATGTTGCGGTAAACCAGAAGTTTACCAGCACTTTTAGAGTGTGGCATGAAAGGTTAGGCCACCCTGGTTCAGTCATGATGAGAAGGATTGTGCAAAATTCGAGTGGCCACTTATTGAAAAACCAAAAGATTTTTCAATCGGGGGAGTTTTCATGTAAGGCATGTTCTCAAGGAAAACTCATAAGTAGGCCCTCGCCAGCCAAAGTTGGGAATGAATCCCCTGTATTTCTAGAGAGAATACATGGTGATATATGTGGGCCGATTCACCCACTGTGCGGGCCATTTAGATATTTCATGGTATTGATTGACGCATCTAGCAGATGGCCACATGTGTGTCTTTTGACCACAAGTAATATGGCTTTCGCAAGATTCATTGCCCAAATAATCAGGTTGAGAGCGCATTTCCATGATTGTGCCAAAGAAAGTCAGGCTTGATAACGCTGGTGAGTTCACTTCAGCGGCCTTTAATGACTATTGTATGTCTTTGGGAATCGATGTTGAGCATCTGGTTCCGCACGTACATACACAAAATGGCATGACTGAGTCTTTGATTAAACGGTTGCAGTTGATTGCAAGACAGTTAATCTTGAGAACAAAGATTCCAATCACTGTGTGGGGACATGCTATATTGCATGCTGGGGCATTGGTCCAAGTTAGGACAAGTGCATATAATGAATATTCCCCCATACAGTTAGCGTTTGGCCATAAGCCAGATGTATCCCATCTTCGTGTGTTTGAGTGTGCGGTCTATGTCCCTATAGCGCCACCCCAAAGAACAAAAATGGGACCACAGAGAAGATTGGGAATTTATGTCAGGTATTCGTCACCAAGTATAATTAGTTATCTTGAACCGGTAACTGGTGATATGTTCACGGCGCGGTTTGCCGATTGCCACTTTGATGAAAGTGAATTCCCTGCGTTAGGGGGAGGATTGAGAGAATCACCAAATGATATCACCTGGTGTATACACTCTTTGGCTTATCTTGATCCTCCTACTAATCAACGCGAGGTGGAAGTTCAGAAAATTATACATATGCAAAGTTTGGCAAACCAGTTACCTGATGCATTCACAGATACGAGGAGGGTGACGAAGTCCCATATCCCCGCAGCTAATGCTCCATCAAGGGTAAATGTTCCTGAAGAACATATTGATGTAAGTAGAGCAAATGAACCGAGGGTTCAGCTGAAGCGCGGGAGGCCTATGGGATCAAAAGATAGAAATCCCCGACAAAGAAAGAAGTTGGAAGTAAAGGTTCCGGAAGAACCACATAAAGCCAAATGTCCGGAAGACATTTGTGTCAAATGTCCTGAAGACATTTGTGAAAAGGTTCCTGAAGAACCAAGTAAAGATATATGTCTGGAAGACATATATGAACCGGTTCCAGAAGAACCTGGTAAAGAGATTCGTCCTGAAGACGAATCTGGAACAGAAAAATATGAGATTTCCATCTCCTTCGCCCAAAGTGGAAAATTATGGGCTAGAAGTGAAATAGAGGATGATGATGGAATGTTCTCTTTTTCTGTGTCCAATGAGATCGATCATGAAAATGATGATCTAGATCCAAGTTCCGTGTCAGAGTGCCAGAGAAGGCCTGACTGGGATAAATGGCAAGTGGCCATGAGGAATGAAATATTCTCCCTTACTAAACGGAACGTATTCGGACCGATAGCTGTTACACCTGAAGATGTAATACCGGTCGGATACAAATGGGTCTTTGTAAGAAAGAGAAATGAGAAAAATGAGGTCACAAGGTATAAAGCTCGCCTTGTGGCGCAAGGTTTTTCTCAAAGACCGGGAATTGATTATGAAGAGACATATTCCCCGGTCATGGATGCAATCACATTCAGGTACTTAATAAGCCTAACGGCCTCTAAGAATTTAGAGATGTACCTGATGGATGTTGTGACTGCATATCTATATGGTTCACTTGATAGTGACATATACATGAAAATCCCTGAAGGATTTAAGATGCCTAAAGCATCGAAAGAGCTATGTTCGGTCAAACTACAGCGATCACTTTACGGATTAAAGCAATCCGAACGCATGTGGTATAATCGTTTAAGTGAGTACTTGTTGAGTAAAGGTTACGTCAAAAGGAGATTGATGATGCAAGAACTCATATGAAAGATGAGTTCGAGATGAAAGATCTTGGAAAGACAAAGTTTTGTCTTGGGCTCCAGATAGAGCATTTTCAAGATGAAATATTTGTGCATCAATCAAATTACACCAGAAGGGTGTTGAGACGCTTTAGTATGGATAAAGTGACTCCTTTGAGTACTCCAATAGTCAATAGACCACTCGATGTTGACAAGGATCCATTTCGGCCTTGTGAAGGTAATGAAGAAATATTAGGTCCTGAAGTGCCTTATATGAGTGCTACAGGTGGACTTTTATATCTTGCAAATTGTACTAGACCAGATATAGCTTTTGCTACCAACTTACTTGCAAGGTATAGTTCATCACCGACGCGCAGACATTGGAATGGAATAAAGCATATATTCTGTTATCTTCAAGGTTCGATTAATTTTGGATTATAATATTCTAGAAACCCCGAGGTTGGTCTAGTTAGTTTTGCAGATGTAGGATATCTATCTGATCCGCATAAAGCTCGATCGCAAACTGGATACGTTTTCACATTTGGTGGAACTGCAATCTCTTGGTGATCCCAGAACCAAACTTTGGTCGCCACTTCTTCAAATTATGCGGAGATTATTGCGCTACATGAAGCATGCAGAGAATGTGTATGGCTGAGATCCATAGCTCATCATATTCAAGAAGAAGGCGGAATAATCACGGATAAAGAACCAACAAAGGTGTTTGAAGACAATGCTGCTTGTGTCGCTCAAATTAAAGAAGGTTATATCAAGAGCGATAGAACGAAGCATATCCCTCCAAGATTTTTCTCTTATACTCAAGAGCTCGAGAAGAATAAAGAAGTAGATATTCAGTATGTTCGTTAAAGTGACAACGCAGCTGATCTCTTCACAAAGGCGCTTCCTACTACAACATTCAAGAAACATGTTCAGAGTATTGGAATGCGGCATCTACGAGATTTGTGAAGAGAAGATGAGATCCATCATTTCCAGGGGGAGTTTGCTGTTGCTGTACTCTTTTCCTTTGCCATGGTTTTTGTCCCACTGAGTTTTTCTATGGAAAGGTTTTTAACGAGGCAGCACGCAACTTCACAGTGATGGATACTCAAGGAGAAGCATTACTGCACTCTTTTTCCCTTGTCATGGTTTTGTCCCATTGGGTTTTTCCATAATAAGATTTTTAACGAGGCAGTACGCAACACATCAATGATAATGGATAATCAAGAGGGAGTGTTAAAAATAGTTTATGATTATCCATTCTCCATCATTGATAAGATCGAGTGGATATGATCAGCGAGTGGATAAGATCAACAGGTGGATAAGATGAACTTGTGGATAAGATCAACGAATGGATAAGATCAACGAATGGATAAGATCTATCCAAACTTTTCAAACTTCTATAAATAGCTGTTCTTACTCTTAGTAAAAACATAAGTTTTGAAGAAGTTCTCTCTTCCTCTTTCTCTCTTTACTCTCTCTAGAATTTTCTCTTAAACTTTTTATAGTTCTCTCCTAGAAAGCAAAGTTTCTAAGTAGAGAGAGCATTAGTTTACAACAGTAGATTTTTTTTTGCAAGTTTACCATTAATTAATTTAATTTGGAAAAAATTGCAAGTCAACCCCACAAAGTTTTGTTCAAACCGGAATATAGCATTCACGTGTATCGATGACGTATGCCATGAATATTTGAGTGGTTTTTAGTTTTTGGTTTCTGGTTTTTGTTCTGATTTTGGATTTTGGATTTTGAATTTTTTGTTTTTGCTTTTGTTGTAGATTTTAGTTTTACAAAAAAACTTGAATGGTATTTATTTAGTTTTTGGTTTTTATTTATTTAGATATGGTTTTATGTTTTTTTAGTTTTTATTGTATTAAG
The DNA here is from genome assembly GCA_020283515.1 of Alliaria petiolata. NCBI lineage: Eukaryota > Viridiplantae > Streptophyta > Magnoliopsida > Brassicales > Brassicaceae > Alliaria > Alliaria petiolata. Next base: position 64,695,309 of record JAHZTW010000002.1, on the reverse strand, counting down.
TGTTTAAAATTTGTAGAGTAAATATATATAATTTATTAATAAACACAAATACCATTTCTTATGAAAATAATAAGTAATACCAAAAATTTCTGTAAAAATATACATAGATTTATTTCATAAATATATATAAAAAGTTAATAAAATTTTATAATTAATAATATTAAAATTAGCAAGAAAAATGCATAGTTTTATTTCATAATTTTATTTTTAAAACAATAAGCTTATGAGCACCTATTGTTGAGATGTTTACACAAATGGAGATGAGATTCGTGTGTGTAGAAGTATGAAAAAATTTCTTTTATATAGAAAATTAGTATTTAGTTAAATATTAATGAATAAAATGGTAATGTTAATAAAAATAAAAATTATAAATAAATAAAAAGATTATGGCAACTTTTTAAAAAACCCACAAAATATGGTTTTCTGTTTTTGTTTGTAAAGTGCTAAAAACTATGAAAAACTAGTTTCTCTGTAATTTAAAAAATCTATTTATTGAAAAACTTAAATGGCTTAAAAAGTAGTTTTTGAAAAACAAAAACCAAAAACCATTTCAAAAACTGCAAACATTCAAGGCTGTAGTAAAATATCATGTCGTTCAAAAAACACACAGAAAATTAAACGCAATGTTTCAATTGTGTAGAAAACGACGTACTGTACTTTTTTTTATGCGGTTTATACCTAAAAAAGAGAACAATGTTTTACATCATTGAACCAAACCAATTTGGGGAAACTTAAAATTAGGGTTTATGGATTTGATATCTTACATTGCGATTTCTTAAAGAGATTTCTGTCAATCGTGTTAGAGTTAGATTGGGTCATGAGGGTCTATCCTCTCTTTTCTTTTTCATTAGGAGCTCAAGACACTTACATTGGTTTTCTTCCAAAGTGGTTTTTATGAGAGTTGGCTCCAAATTTGAAGCTTTCCATCGTGAGGGCCAAACCTGGTTTGAGTCAAATGGATTGACTTATTAGTCTTTGCTATTAGTCTGGAATCGAGATGGGTTTCTCAATATCTCTTCGTATTTGCTTGTTGAAAGCGAGATACATTCGTCCTAGAATCGTTGGCTTGAGTCAAATGGATTGAATTATTGATTTTCTAGATTTGTTAGGGCAATGTCATCAATATCTTGATTTAAAGAAAGGAAAGAGCTAGCTCTGATTGATTTGCGACATCAGTTATTAGGCAATCTTACATATCAATATTAGGAAATATCCTATATTTCCGATTCTTGTGTATATCTCATATTCTCTTGTAAATCCCTAAACCAATGTACTATATATATCTTCTCTCAATATCAATAAACATCAAGGTGTTCATATCAAATTTGGCATGGTATCAGAGCCTAAACTCTAAATCGATCCGAACACCAATACTCTTCCTACATTCAAATTCTTCTCTCAATATCATGGTGTCTTCCACCGATGATACTCCTCCTCGCGGTCCTCCCGCTGCTGCAAACACAAAAGATGAGATCTCCTCATCGCCTTACTATCTTCATCCCTCGGATCATCCACATCACGTTCTCACTCCAATCTTATTGAACGGCGACAACTATGAACGATGGGCGAAGTTAGCACGCAACAATCTTCGAGTCAAGCAAAAACTTGGTTTCGTCGATGGCACTATTCAACCTCCGGCGCTCAACTGCAAGGATTACAACAATTGGGTTACCGTGAACTCCATGTTAATTGGGTGGCTATACGCTAGTATCGAACCCAAAATCCATCAATCTATCTCTGTTGTCGATAACGCGAGAGTCATGTGGGAAAGCTTACACAACAGATTCTCGGCCGGCAACGCTCCTCGAGTGCATGAGTTAAAAGCAGATCTCGTGGCATGTCGTCAAGATGGACAAGATGTAGGAACTTACTTCGGCAAGCTTAAAGTCATGTGGGATGATCTCGATGATTATGAGCCTGTCCTGGGTTGTTGCTGCAACACAATTGATTGTCCAATACTGTTAGCCTCCAACATACGACGTGAGCACGAACGTATACACCGATTTCTAATGGGTTTGGATGCTTCTAAGTTTGGTACAACTCGTACAAATCTCTTGGGGCGTCTTACTCGTGAGAAGGATCTTGGTCTTGATCAGATTTATTCTGAACTTGTGTCTGAAGAAAGGCACCTCACAGTCTCGCGTACGAAGGAAGAACACATCAATGACGTTAGTTTCGCTGTTAGTTTCGCTGTCCAAACAGGCGTGAATGCAATTAACATAGTTACGCGAGGTCGGAACAATCTGTTATGTACTCACTGCAGTCGCACCAATCACACAGTCGACACTTGCTTTGAAAAGCACGGGTATCCACAAGGATGGTTTGACTCGAACTCGGAAGGGCGCGGCTGTGGTCGTAGCAAAGGAGGTCGCGGTAGAGGACTCTCAGCTCCACCACGAGCAAATAATGCTCAAGTCGCACCAACAGAGGGATATCCAAATATCCCGGGCGTTAGCAAAGAAGCATGGGCTGCAATAGTAAATTTGCTTAAACCCGAAAATTCACCTTCTTCCGAAAAACTGTCTGGTAATGTTGATTTTCTCTTAGACTCTGGAGCATCTCATCACGTGACGGGTGATGAAGATCTTCTAAATAATCTTCACTATATTCCTCGATGCATTGTTGTTTTGCCGAATGGAAAGCACTCGTTTGCTACTAAAGAAGGCTCACTCCATCTTGGTGGCGATACTTCTCTCCACCATGTGCTTTATGTGCCAGATTTATCTAAAACGCTCATATCACTAGCTCGTTTATTGCGTGAACTTTCGTGTTTTGCTATATTCACTGACAAGTTTTGCGTTATACAGGGCCGTTCTTCGAAGATGCCGATTGGAGCAGGTGAAGAAGATAACGGGGTTTATCACTTTCACGGGGTTGTTTCGGCGCAAGCAAACAAGACTTCAACAGTAGCTTAGGCAGTTTTGTGGCATCAACGTTTGGGGCATCCTAGCAAGAAAGTGTTGTCTACGTTTTTATCAACTTTAGAGAGTTTTAAAGTTAGTGGTTTTGATTTTAAGGAGCTTTGTGATATTTGCATTCCAGCAAAACAAACTCGAGAACCTTTCTCCGATAGTAATAATAAAGCAGACCCTTCTTTTTCACTCATCCATTGCGACGTTTGGGGACCATATAGTACTCCAGCATCGTGTGGTGCTCATTATTTTCTCACGATCGTCGACGATCACTCTCGGGCTGTATGGACTCACTTACTATTGGCTAAAAGCGAAGTACCATCAGTCCTTAAGAATTTTTTTGTGATGACGGAACGACAATTCGGAAAGAAAGTCCAGATCCTCAGAAGCGACAATGGTACTGAATTCACATGCATGAAAAAGTATCTTGCCGAGAATGGAATTCTTCATCAAACCTCTTGCGTTGGTACACCTCAACAAAATGGAAGAGCTGAGCGCAAACATCGACACTTGTTAAACATGGCGATGGCTCTTCTGTTTCAGAGTAATATACCTACGAAGTTTTGGGGCGAAAGCATTCTCACCGCTGCGTATCTCATTAACCGTACTCCTACTCCTCTCCTCAACAGTAAAACACCCTATGAACTTCTCCACAACAAGCCTCCGCATTACTCTCATCTTCGCATCTTTGGCAGTCTCTGTTTTGCAAAACGTCAAACTGTGAAAACGGATAAGTTTGATGCAAGAAGCAAGCGTTGTCTTTTTCTCGGCTATCCACACGGACAAAAAGGTTGGAAAGTTCTTGACGTTGAAACTGGTTCTATGTTTGTCTCTCGTGATGTCATATTCCATGAAACCATGTTTCCATATGCTTCCGCTGATTCATCCACGAACACATCTTCTTTGGTTTCATCTCCATTATCACCTGATATCGCAGTCATCGATGATTTTGTTACTGATTCTCGCATCCCCATCACTGAATCCAGGGGAATGATGCTGATAATAACGAACTCGCATCATCTCCTACGGTAAATTCCGAACCTCTCGGAAAAGCTAGTCCCATAGAAGTTGGTGAGTTATCAAACTCAGAAGCACTCGATACATCGGTACCTCCTCCAGTTGCTGAACAATTGGGTCGCGGACAGAGACAGAAGATCCCTTCTACACGCCTTCTCCCGTATGTTACATATGCTGCGAAGTGTGATATAAACCCTGTTCTCGACATCACCGACTCCGATCCGGTTTCTTCAGGTACGTGCTTGTATCATATCGCTAACTTTGTCTCATGTGATCGTTTCTCAGACAGTCACACAGCGTTTCTTGCTGCCAGTACTCTTGGTGTCGAACCTGTGCACTTCAAAGATGCAATCCAATTTGAAGTATGGCGCAATGCGATGGGCTCGGAATACACAGCTCTTGAGGGACAGAGAACTTGGTCATTTCAAAAGCTCCCTCCAGGAAAGAAAGCCCTCACATGTAAGTTGGTTTTCCGCATCAAGTTCAATGCTGACGGGTCCGTTGAACGCTACAAAGCACGGCTGGTTGTTATAGGAAATTTTCAGGAGGAGGGCATTGACTATGATGAAACTTTTGCTCTGGTGGTCAAAATGAATATTATTCGTATTCTTCTTGAAGTTGCCGCGGCAAAGAATTGGGAGATTCATCAAATGGATACCCACAACGCGTTTCTTCACGGTGATTTAGAAGAAGAAATTTACATGAAGCCACCACCTGGTTTTCAACCGTCTGATTCATCTCTTGTATGTCATCTCCACAAGTCCTTGTACGGTTTAAAACAGGCTCCTCGCTGTTTGTTTGCAAAACTCTCTAAAGCTCTCCTTGGATACGGTTTTGTTCAGTGTCGAAAATATTACTCTCTCTTCACTCGTGTGCGTGGTTCCACTGTTCTGAATATCCTCGTTTACGTTGATGATCTTGTGATTCTTGGCAATGATTCGGAAGTCATCTCTCAGTTCAAAGAGTACCTTCATAAGTGTTTTCGTATGAAGGATTTGGGACATTTGAAGTACTTCTTGGGTCTTGAGGTCGCTCGTGGTCCTGATGGTATTTATCTCTCTCAATGCAAGTACTGTCTCGGCATCATATCTGAATGTGGTCTCACTGGCGCTTGTCCTGTTGATACACCAATCAAACAAAATCATCGTCTGGCGTCTAACACTGGTCCTTTTTACGCTAATACATCCAAATATCAGAGACTCATTGGTCGATTGGTATATTTTGCTCTTACACGCCCCGAACTCAGCTACTCCGTCCATATCCTCGCTCAATTCATGCAAACTCCACGGCAAGCATATTGGGATGCTGCTATACGCATTGTTCGCTATCTCAAAGGTTGTCCAAGTCAAGGGATCCTTCTCTCCTGCAGTAGTGATCTTCAGATCACTGCCTATTGCAATTCTGACGGAGCATCATGTCCTCTCACTCGACGTTCCCTCAGTAGTTACATCATTCTTCTTTGGTGATTCACCGATCTCTTGGAAAACTAAGAAACAAGATCGAGTGGCACGCTCTTCTGCTGAAGCCGAATACCGCTCCATGGCGTTGGCTACTCAAGAAATCATGTGGATCAAAGAACTACTACAATCTCTCGGCATCTCTCATCCATCTCCAATGAAGCTCGTGTGTGATAGTAATCTGCTCTCCATATTGCCGCAAATCCAGTTTTTCATGAGCGCACCAAACACATTGAAGCAGATTGTCATTTCATCCGCGACGAAATCACTTCGGGCAACATCGCTACATCTCACGTTAGTACATCGGACCAACTAGCGGATCTCCTTACCAAGGCACTTGGACGACAACAGTTCAGCTACTTACTTCGCGAGTTGGGCGTTTGCGATCTCCACGCTCCAACTTGAGGGGGAGTATTAGGCAATCTTACATATCAATATTAGGAAATATCATATATTTCAGATTCTTGTGTATATCTCATATTCTCTTGTAAAACCCCAAAACAATGTACTATATATATCTTCTCTCAATATCAATAAACATCAAGGTGTTCATATCAAGTTTGGCATCAGTAATCAATTATTGTGGGTAATGTTTACGTTTCTCGTCTACATGCTTGGTATCAGAGGAACCGTAGAGCGATGTGACCATCGAAATTAGAAACATGAAGTTATAATTTTTTTTGTCTTTCTCTTTTTAAGTCTTCCATTTTTCTTCTTCTTACTTCAGCAGCCATATAGAAGGATGGGGAATGAGAAAAAGTGGTAAAAGTCTGAGAATAAAATAAAGCATAGTCTCAATAATGATTAAAAATAAGTATAAATAGGTCGAAATCAGATTGGGTTGGATATGGATGATTTGAGAGCAAAACATGATAGTCCAAAAATGTTTTTTTTCTCCGTCAGGGTCGGGCTCGATCGAGCTAGTAAGTGGCTCGACTGAGCTAGTAAGTGGCTCGACCGAGCACTTGCTCTCGAGTTGACGATGTTCGCTGAAATGTCTAGCTTGATCGTGTTACATGCGAGTTGATTCCCACTGTCTTGTCTGTTCTGCGCATGATTAATCTTTTGATATCACCATTGGAATGTCCTCCAAGCACTTCCAAATGAAATATAATTCACTACTTTATCTTGTATCCTATTTTGAGCTCGTTCTATTGGTGAGAAGTTTTTCTGCATGATTTTGCACTTCATATTATAATCGTTCGGACCCAAATTAGCTCATTTTTAGAGAATATGAGAACTAAAAGACTAAAAATATATTTTGATTCCATAAAATACTCAAAAACAAAAGTCAAAAGTTGGTAAGAACCCAGTACTTATCAAAGAGACTTCCAAAAATAATTTTCTATCAGTTACACTATTTTTGGTTTTTTTTTAACACTCATTTTATTTTTCTATTAGAATTGTTACATTGACGACTTTACAACAGACAATTTTATACTTTAAAGGGATCCAAGCCAGACAGTTATATCTGCACCACATTAAAGATCTCATTGGAACTCGGAACTCAGACCTCCTTATGAAGTTAAGCATTAATAAATCCTAGATCAACCACTGAAGCAAGAGAGCTTTCACAACTATTTTTAGTTAATATATTTATATTTGCCTCCTCGTCTTATTTAATTAAATATGTAAGGAAAGGAATGTTATTTAATTCAATTTGGTTTGGTTTCGATTAGGTTATTTGATTTCGGATCATTTGCCCAGACCTAGTTCTAACTTTGGAAAAACAGAACATGAGCCAAAATTAGCACGTGGTAATTAAGGAAATTTGAAGAAGTCGTTGCAGGAGATGGTGGTAGTTGTGATGTCGTGGGAGGAGTAATAAGCGGCTGAAATCGCTGGACATTAGATGGGGTTTTATTATATAACTAAATAAAAAATCATATGGTTTTCCCCTATGTTTTTTAATATAATTGTAAACATGACTTTTATATGTAAGATGGAGGATAAGAATGCCATGGCACGTCTCTCACAAAGTCCATGAGAGTAAATCTTAATCATGTATGCTAGTCAATGATTTGCTAACATTTAAAGATCTTATAACCGATACACATTTTTTTAATTTACCAAAAGATTTTCTCTATAAAGCAAAAACCTTCTGAATAACATTTTTTTGATAAATTTACTTTCAACTTGTAAAAAAGGCACGACAAACCTACGAATTCGAATTTAACTTGGAATAAAAACCCACTATCACTATAGCTTTCTCAATGAAAAAACGAGTATCTGTCAGGTCTATAAAGGAGCAGAGGAGTCGATAATACATGTGTTAAGAGATTGTCCAGCAATGATAGGGATATGGCAGAGACTAGTCCCTAGAAGACAGAGAAGGAGTTTCTTTGAAAAAACACTTATTGAATGGGTGTATGAGAACCTTGGAGGAGCGGATGAAGTGGAACAGAGCCCTTGGTCAACGGTGTTTGCAATGTCAGTATGGTGGGAATAGAAGTGGCGATGTGGTAATGTACTGGGAACAAACGTTAAATGTCGAGACAGGGTACAATTCTTAAAAAACACAGCCCGGGAAGTAACGAACTCCAATTTGACTCTGTGCGGAAGCACGATAGCAGGGAGCAGAACAGAGAGCCAAAAAGGGTGGAAACCACCATCGAGCGGATGGATGAAAATGAATACCGATGGGGCTTCACATGGGAACCCCGGACCTGCAACAGCTAGCGGAGTATTGCAAGATGAAGGAGGTAACTGGTGTGGCGGATTTGCACTGAATATCAGAGTTTGCTCAGCACCCTTAGTGGAACTATGGGGAGTATATTATGGGTTGTATACGGCATGGGAGCATCGTGTACAACGGCTAGAGTTAGAAGTAGATTCGGAGATTGTGGTCGGTTTTTTAACGACAGGAATAAGTGAGTATCATCCGTTGTCGTTCCTAGTACGATTGTGCTATGGCTTTTTATCAAGGGACTGGATTGTCCGGATATCACATGTGTATAGGGAGTCAAACCGTCTAGCTGACGGTTTGGCGAACTACGCGTTTTCATTACCGTTAGGATTTCTTTCAATTGATGTTGTTCCAGATTGTATTAGACCGATTATGTTAGATGATACGGCTGGGGTTACATGGATAAAGGATGTCCGTTTGTAAACTCATTTTTTACTTTGAATAAATCTTGAGAGACAACTTCGTACCAAAAAAAAATGAAAAAACGAAATCTACTATTAAAATCTAGAAACTGTAATGTTATGTTACAGTAAAAGCTTTAATATATATATATATAAGATTATATTATGGGTTAGATTTAACATATTTATTTTTTCAAATTGAAGATAAAATTGCAAAAAATGTCATTTCCAACATTTTTGTTTCCAGAAAACTCTCTTTACCAAATAATTTATGAACATGCACAACCTAAAATTTTTAAACAGATGAATCCATCATTGGAACCGTGACATCCCACTAGATCTATGTTTGAGTAGTCCTCCAGTTGGGTTTCAAAGGGGGTTTCTCAAAGGGATTTCATGTTTTGATTTGATAGGTTGTTAGATCATAGATAAAATACTTTCCACTGTTCTTCGTTTGAATTCTTTCTTATTGCGTAATTCTCGACTGGTCACTTAGGATCGATCTTAGGAATCATTAGAGCCGCGTAAGCGCTGAATATTTTGGCCGGACATAGTTTTAAACGAACAGGCACCGAATGATGCTTATGCATATCGGCGGTGTGTTGTGAGCTTTATCGAACTTATTCTTATAGCTGATCTTGCTGCGAAGTCCCTACCAAAAGGGAGCGAACGAGTAGCATAGGTTTAGGTGTTTGATTTTCCGAAAGGGGAATCCGACCACTTTCGTGTTTGAGCTTGAGAACCAGTAGAATTGATTTTGTCTAGGTCAAATTTGTTAATCCGTAGAATCATTCCGTGGAAAACCCTGAGATATCCTTGAAACCCAGCGTTCTGTTTTATAGTCTTACAACCCACTCTTGATTTCCGATATGTTACTAAACAATCACCTTTCCAAAACCAACTTTCAATTTGTTCGTTCTCTTTTGATTTTCTGTTTTAGTGGATTCGTTTGAAGCATCATAGTCTTTGTGGTTCGACACCCTAAATACTACAACGCACATATGTGCACTTGCAGGCAATAGGGTTATAAATTTTAAACTCGAAAACAGACTCTAAAACCTGTTGCATCAAGTTTTTGGCGCCGTTGCCGGGGACTTTGATTTGCTTCTCACAAATTCTTTACCGAAAAATTAACAGAGCGATTCCTGAACTGCTTGTTTAACTTCGTACTTCTTTAATGGGGGATCAAGTTCGAGACCCTGAAGCTCTTGGAAACCAGTTCAACCTAAACAGAGAACAACGAGTCGAAGAAGAAGAAGATCTATTTAGCGACAAAGACGAGACGTTCGCCGAGGACGCGCCCGCAATCTCTGAATTCGACGCGCCCCTCAAGTCTTTCCAAGACCGAAACCCTTTTCGGTTGACACCGCCCGAAGGAAACAATTTTGAGATCAAGAAACGTATGATAGATCGGGTTAAACAGAACCAATACCGAGGTCAGCCATCGGAGAAACCCATAGAGCATATTGAAGCATTCGAAGGATTCTGCATCATCTCCAAATTCAATGGAGATTACCTTAAATGCATGCTTTTCCCTTACTCGTTAGGAGAAAAAGCGAGCAAGTGGTTGAGATCTTTAGCCCCGGCATCCATCACGAACTGGGAGGAATGTAGGAGAGTTTTCCTAAACCGCTTCTATACTAAATCTCGTTCCTACCTTCTGAGGAATAAGATACAAGGATTCCGGCAGGAAAAGCATAAAACTCTCAACGAGGCATGGGAGGGATTCAAAGACTACGAGAGAGACTGCCCACACAACGAATTCTCTGACGAGCATATGATTAGCACATTATACAGAGAATTCAATAGGCGACTCCAAGCCGCGCTGAATATCGCAAGCAACGAGGATTTCTCCTCGAAATCAGTAAAAGGAGCGCGACTATTGGTGACCAACTTGGCCACTAGCGAGTACGGCGGCATGAACGATCCTAATAAAGTAGCACGTCATGAAGAGGAAGCCGAAGTAGACCCATTAAAGATCATAATGGGTGCACTAGCTAGAATGGACTCGGAGCGTACACAGCAGTCGGAAGCCATGCGGGAACTGCAGGATTCTCGTACGCGCGAGAACTCGGACCACAACATCACCTCAATACATTGCCGCGACCTTGACCTCCATCATGAGAACTTAGAAAGGAGTATAATACGACATCACGGCAGCCATCAGACCCGAGACCTGAAGGGAGCTAGCCGCTCCTTCGACCCTTCGCAATACAAAGACTAGTCTAATCGAATCGATAGACTCGAGGACAAGATTCAGGAACTGGTAGACTCTTTCGAGAGAACCTCGAGTAAGGCTAAAAAGAAGCTGAGCGCAACCACCATGAGACGAATGGGAAGATCGAGCACCTCGCCTCAGAAATAAGAAGAGTGGCAAAGGAAAACGAGAGACTAACCAATTGGAAAAGAAGAACGGCAGAGCCAGAAGAAGAATACAAAGATGACAAGGATTGCTACGACACCGTGAAAGCAGTGGAGCTTAGAAGTGGGCTAGCCTACAAGGAGCCCGAGTTTCCAAAGAATAAGGATGAGGAAGAAAAAGGAAAAAAACCCGCAGTGGAAAAGATCAAGTTACCAAGGACGTGGAGGAAGACGATATCGATAAGGATGTCGTTACAAGATAAATTCTACGAGATGAATAAGCACCACCACCGCCAGCACGAGTCCACGCACCCAAAGCACCCTATATGCGCTGCCTAAGCACCCCCAAAAAGGAAAAAGAAAGAGCAAGGTTAAAAGAGCTAATCGAACAGCTTTCTGTGAGGCTGCCTTTCATAGAAGTCTGCGCCATGATCCCGACGCTGAGAAGGTATATGAAAAGTATTTTAACCAACTCTCTCACCCTGGAAGAAGGAGTTATGATGATCACGCAAGAATGCAGCTCGGTCATCCAGAACCGTCCCCCTCTAAAGCGTGAAGATCCCGGAAGTTTTGTACTCTCATGTTCGATCGGAGAAGAAGTGTTTAGGCGAGCTTTATGCGATCTGGGATCAAGCATAAACATGATGCAACTCTCTGTAGCAAGACGCCTTGGATACCATGAATATTTGCCTACAAAGATTACCCTAATCCTCGCAGATAGATCAACCAGGCTGCCCGTTGAAGTTCTGGTCGACGTCCAAGTAATCATCGGGGACTGCGCAATCCCGACCGACTTTGTGGTACTAGACATCGAGGAGGAACCTCGAGACCCTCTCATCCTCGGTCGTCCATTCCTCTCTACAGCAGGAGCAATTATCAATGTCCCAAAAGGGAAGATAGATCTACACCTAGGAAATCTTGTTATGAACTTCGATATTAACAAAGATCTCAGGAGACCTACCCTGGACGGACAGGTTTTCCGCATCGACGAGCTCGCTGTAGCTATAGAGGAAATCTATGAAGAGATACTTATGGACGACCCGCTGGAGATAGCCCTGACGATCGCAAATACTCAAGGCAACCTCAGTCGTGAAGAAACGAAATGCTGCACAAGAATGCTCGATCAAACCGAACCTCACATTGGACCCACCGTCTTTCTAGATTTAGGGGACAAAGGACGCAGATCTTTACCACCAAAAGATACCCAAGGATCAGTTCTCGACCCTTGGAACCAACTCAAAGCACCCAAAGTCGAGCTGAAGGCGCTTCCAGCTGGGCTAAGGTACGCTTTTCTGGGACATGATTCGACTTATCCAGTGATCATAAATTCTGGCCTCAATAACGTCGAAGCAACGTTGTTGCTCTGCAAACTACGGAAGCACATGAGAGAAATAGGGTACTCTTTAGACGACATTTCTAGAATATCTCCAGACCTCTGCATGCATAAAATTCATTTGGAAGAAAACGCGAAGAATTCGGTTGAACAACAGAGGAGACTCAACCCGAACCTAATGGAAGTGGTTAAAAAGGAAGTAATGAAGCTCTTGGAAGCAGGGATCATATACCCAATCTCAGACAACACCTGGGTAAGCCTGGTTCACGTGGTCCCGAAAAAGGGAGGAGTTACAGTTATCAAAAGCGACAAGGACGAGATGATTGCTACAAGATCTGTGACTGGCCATCGAATGTGCATCGATTATCGAAAGTTAAACACGGCGACCAGGAAGGATCATTTCCCGCTGCCATTCATCGACCAAATGTTAGAAAGGTTAGCAAACCATCAGTACTATTGTTTTCTTGACGGATATTCTGGATTTTTTCAGATTTCCATCCGACCAGAGGACCAAGAAAAGACGCCTTTCTCATGTCCTTATGGGACATTCGCGTACCGACCAATGCCGTATAACCTCTGCAACGCTCCAGAAACATTTCAAAGGTGCATGTTATCAATCTTTACTGATTATATTGAAAATGTTATAGAAGTCTTCATGGATGCTTTCTCGGTACATGGACCGTCTTTTAAAGAATGTCTAAGTAACCTAGGGAAGGTCCTTCAAAGATGTGAAGATAAGCACCTCGTTCTGAACGAGCCTGCCACCGTCGTCAAACGTCAAAGGAATACGGAGCTTCCTAGGACACGTAGGATTTTATAGGAGATTCGTCCAAGATTTCTCGAAGATAGTAAGACCATTAACACGTCTTCTCTGCAAAGACACGGAGTTCAAGTTCGACGAAGAATGCCTGCTAGCTTTCCACAAGATTAGAGAAGCTCTGGTAGTGCAACCGCCTGATTGGAAACAGCCTTTTGAGATTATGTGTGATGCCAGTGATTACGCAGTGGGGGCAGTGCTGGGACAGAAGAAAGATAAAAAAATTGCACGCAATCTACTATGCGAGCAAGACCCTGGATGACGCCAAATGCAACTACACGACGACCGAGAAAGAACTCCTAGCTATCGTGTTTGCATTTGAAAAATTCCGTCAATATCTGGTCAGATCAAAGTTTATAGTACACACAGACCATGCAGCAATCCGGCACATAATGACAAAGGACACGAAACCTAGGCTAATTAGGTGGGTTCTTCTACTTCAAGAATTCGACATGGATATAAAAGATAGAAGATGGGCTGGTAATGGGGTAGCAGATCACCTTTCACGCGTATCTTTTGGGGATAAGATCCCTGTGAACGACAGCCTCCCGGAAGAGAGCATGTACGCAATAAATGCAGTTTCCACAACAGGAGAACCAACACAGAGGTATCCACCTATGGCGCAATCTGGAGCGTACAACACGCCATGGTCCTGACACATCGCGAACTACCTCGCAGCTGACATCAAACCACCTCAGTTCGTGGGCTACAACAAGAAGAAATTTCTACGAGACTCCCGCAAGTATTTCTGGGACGAGCCATACCTATACATACAGTGCGCAGACGGGCTATTCAGAAGGTGTGTGGCAGAAGAAGAACTCGAAGGCATACTTTATGGATGCCATTGATTAGCTTACGTAGGACACTTCGCCAACTTTAAGCCGTCTCAAAGGTACTGCAAGCTGGATGCTGGGGGCGACGATATTTAAAGACGCGCACTTTTATCTCGAGGTGCGATGCTTGCCAAAGAATGAGGAACATAAGCAAGAGAAATGAGATGCCACAGAACTTCATCATAGAAGTAGAAGTGTTTGATGTATGGAAAATCGACTTCATGGGACCATTCCCGACTTCTTTTGGAAATCAGTACATCCTCATGGCAGTTGATTATGTCTCAAAATGGGTGGAAGCAATAGCCAGCCCAACCAACGATGCGAGCATCGTTGTCAAGATGTTCAAGACGATCATCTTCCCCCGCTTTGGAGTTCTGAGAGTTGTCATAAGCGACGGAGGGTCACACTTCATAAACAACGTCTTCGATAACCTGTTAAAGAAAAATGGTGTAAGACACAAGGTAGCATCGCCGTATCACCCACAAACAAGCGGCCAAGTGGAGATTTCTAACAAAGAAATCAAGTTGATTCTGCAGAAGACCACTGGAATCCACCGGAAGGACTGGTCGACGAAACTAGATGATGCCTTATGGGCCTATAGAACCGCATACAAGACGCCTCTGGGAACAACCCCGTTTCACCTAGTATACGGGAAAGCATGTCATCTGTCGGTGGAAATCGAATACAAGGCTTAGTGGACTATCAAAAAGATCAATTTCGACCTAAAAGCAGCCAAAGAGAGGCGACAGATCCAATTACATGAGCTAGACGAAATAAGGCATAAAGCTTATGAGAGCTCTAGGATCTACAAGAGAAAAACTAAGGCCTACCATGACAGGAAGATCATCCCACGTACATTCGCAGCCAACGACCAAGTCTTACTTTTCAACTCCCGTTTGAAACTCTTTCTAGGGAAGTTAAGATCGCGATGGTCATGTCCATTTAAAATAAAAGAGGTTAAGCCATATGGAGCAGTCACACTTTGGGACAAGAATGGGAGCTTCTTCACGGTAAATGGGTAACGAATCAAGCCGTACCTAGCCACACCTGAAGATATAAGGGAGACAATGTACCAAAACGACGCATCAGTCGCCTGATGCACAGAAAAGTCCAGCTAAAGGACTTTAAATAAGAGCGGCTCAATGGGAGACAACCCATTTTATGTACTCTCTTTCTCATCTCTTTAACCATACTAATCTTTAGTTTTTGTTACTTCTTATTTTACAGCTTTCATATAAACCCTAAAAGCACAAAAAAGAAAAAAAATCAGAAAAACCAAAAAGACCATAAATATGAAGGAGTTTCGAAGAACACTCACCGGGCGACGAACTGCCCGTGGGCCGGTCAGAAGGAGCCTGGCCGCGCCATGAACCACGATGGCGCGAAGAGGACGCACCTGGCTGCGGCCGCGACAACCCGTCGCGCGGCCAGCCTTCCTCTGCAACTTTCTCCATCCCAAACTTCACCAAACCGGACCTCCTTTAACCCCTTTCAAGTCTTGCAAGTTTCCATCTTGATTCAAGACTTGAACACGTCCTAAAGACCGCTAATGCAACTTGCACAACCGCGGTATATTGCTGTTGCATCAAAGATGGTGAGACAAGACAAGACTCCATCCAAGTTAAGTTAAGTCAATGATCCATCTCTCTACATACTTCTTCTCGTACGTTCAATGGACCTGTATCCACGAAGACGAAGAAGAATACAACGTTTTCATCCTCCAGAACAGTTGTGCAAGCTCCAGAAGGAAGAAGATGCAACTTCTTTCAACCAAACCAGGAAGAAAAAGTTCCTGAAGACTAGCTTCTCTCTTCCGCGACCGAGACCTTTACCAAAGCCAAGTAAGAATTTCATATGGCATTGAAGTTCGAGTTAGCAACACCTGTCTTTCGGGATCCCGAACACATCGCCGGATAGACCAGCATAGACTCAAACTTCAAGTTTCTGAGGTGACACAATCTTTAAGACGCAAGGACAGAAGATTTTCCATCTCTCATTAAAGGTGTTATCAAAGGTCAAGGAACCAAGACGAGCACTCAACAACCGGAGTACATGTTCTTCTCAACAAAGGCGAGCCAATCATCACCACTAAACGCCTATCACCACCATCATCCATCACCACTACACGCCCACCACCACCAAACGAAGCAAGGAAGCTCAAACTGCGCATCACATTTTCTTTCGAGCTAAGTTTTTAATTTCTTTTGTTCAATTAAATCGATTCTAAGCAAGGACATAAGGAGAATGATTAAGTCCTTAGATCAACCATACCACACACCCATCCATCCATACCAAACCCATCGCTACTTTCAGGTAAGTTTTCACAACCTTGTACTTGAATTTACTTATCTTTTTCACCTCAACTCGATTTAAACAAACTGGGGACAGTTTGATTTAAGTCTGGGGGGTTTCTTATATTACTAACGATGCTTTGATCTGATGAGTCTTATGCATACTTGCATCATATACCGAGTCGTTTTATAGAGTCAAAACCTTTTTTTCTTTTAGTCAGAAACTATGAACTTTGCTAGGTACAAGTCGTTTCGAACAAGGAACCTTAATGACCATTCCCACGGGTTTAGAAGCAAGGTTTATTAAGTTGAACACTGAGAGTGGATCATTCCAACGGAGAAAGTTCTAATATCTAGAGTACTCGAAAGATCTTGCGTTGGCTCCGCACCTAATGACTCAAAACTTTTCGTCAAGGGGCTTAAGGTACTTCGAACTTTGCTCCTCTTTTAAACTCTAGCATGACTAAGTAGATGCAATGCAACCTCTCCTTGATCTTCCCTTACTATTAGAAAAGGAAAAAAAAATTAATATATAGAAAGAAAAGCTTCAGTTTGAGAACGACAACCCGAGTTCCTCAAAGGACGATGACGGTTCGCAGACATCATGAAAGCTTCAAAAAGTGATCGTTTTCAAGTTAAGAAGAAAAAAAAATATAGAAAAAGAAAGTCGATAAAAAAAATAAAATGATACCCTAGAAAAGTAGGGAGAAATCGACTAAGGGAATAGAAAATAGGAGAGTTGTGTCTGAAATGTTTGTCTAGATTTTTGGGAGAGAAGAGTATAATGCCTCGTCGACTGATACTCCCTCGAATGAGACCACACGCCTAAATGACTAAAGGGGTCAACAAGAGAGAGGTCAAAATACTCAAAGGGACCATGAAGCGTATCCGGGACGGATGAAAAGCTCAAGGTAACTAGACCCAAACGCCTTGAAGCTAGATTCCGAGTTATGTGGCTCAAACAGGTCAATTTCTAGACTTAATGAGTTCCCAAGTATTGGTGAGTTTCCACGTTTTCAAACCTCTTTTCCTTACTTAGATTTATGTTTTGTTTGAGACAAACAAAGGTTTAAGTCTGGGGGAGTTGATAACATGCATATTTTACCCATTTTTACCATCATAAGTGTATGCTTTAATAAGCATTTCACTAAGGTATTAATGCATATTTAGTAGTTTTCGAGTATTTGTGTGTCCAAGCCTCTTTTCAGGTAATCTTAGGAAAAAGGATGAAAAACGGAGCAAAATGGATATTTTCGGAATATGAGATTTTTGGCAAAAGTCTACCACGAAACAGAGACCTTCCCACTACAAGATCAAGCTAAATTTTGGTGACAAGATAGCCTTATCAGCTGTCTTTTATCTTGAAGTGATTTGAGTCCAATCCAATGGTTGGATCTCAAGCTATGAAGGAAGCAAGAAGGCCCGTCAGACACATCCTCAGAAGAAGGCTGGCCGCGCCAGGAAAGCTCAGAAGACCAACGGCCGGCCCATGAACCATCGCTCGCGCGGCCAGGACAAGTGACTATTCCCGAGCCTGTTTGCAAGCCCAAAACAAGCCCGATGGCCACCAAACTCGGTGGAACCCTAAATGACGCCTAAGAAGACCTAAAGACCTATAAATACATGCTGCTACTCTTATTTTTGGGGAGTTTGAAGACAGCCACCAAAAACCATGACCTAGAGGAGGAGCCGTCGCCAAGGAGGAAGAGAAGAGGAGCGAAAGCCGTCTTCTCCACTCTCCCCCTCGTCGCCCTACTCGATTACTCCTCTTCATCCTTTCTCTGCATTTTCTTTACATCGTTATTACTATCTTTCTGTTTCTTTCGAACCTTTGTGATTCTTACCTATTACAATGATGATGAACTTCAGATCTATGTTTGAGTAGTCCTCCAGTTGGGTTTCAAAGGGGGTTTCTCAAAGGGATTTCATGGTTTGATTAGATAGGTTGTTAGATCATAGATAAAATACTTTTTACTATTCTTCGTTTGGATTCTTTCTTATTGCGTAATTCTCGACTGGCCCCTTAGGATCGATCATAGGAATCATTAGAGCCGCGTAAGCGCTGAATCTTTTGGCCGGACATAGTTTTAAACGAGCAGGCACCGAATGATGCTTATGCATATCGGCGGTGTGTTGTGAGCTTTATCGAACTTAATCTTATAGCTGATCTTGCTGCGAAGTCCCTACCGGAAGGGAGCGAACGAGTAGCATAGGTTTAGGTGTTTGATTTTCCGAAAGGGAAATCTGACCACTTTCGTGTTTGAGCTTGAGAACCAGTAGAATTGATTTTGTCTAGGTCAAGTTTATTAATCCGTAGAATCATTCCGTGGAAAACCCTGAGATATCCCTGAAACCCAGCGTTCCGTTTTATAGTTTTACAACCCACTCTTGATTTCCGATCTGTTACTAAACAATCACCTTTCCAAAACCAACTTTCAAATTGTTCGTTTTCATTTGATTTTTTGTTTTAGTGGATTCATTTGAAGCATCATTGTCTATGTGGTTCGACACCCTAAATACTACAACGCACATATGTGCACTTGCAGGCAATAGGCTTATAAATTTAAAACTCGAAACAACGCACATATGTGCACTTGCAAGCAATAGGCTTATAAATTTAAAACTCGAAAACAGACTCTAAAACATGTTGCATCATGGATCGTATAGTCAAGTTCTTCTTTTATTACCAAATTGATAAGAAACTTGAAAGTAATTGTATTCCGACATAAAAGTATATATATTTATAATCAATTATAGGATTTATTTTTCGTGCGCCAAAAAAACTCATTTTTGTCATACTGGTTTTACACGTTTAAGTGTATGAACTACTGATCCAAATACTTTTCTCTTTCCAGGAGATTTTATTATGCGTCTATTTCTTTTTTTCAATTTGGCCAATCATTTCTTTGTCTAGACTCTGCAATATACCTTATTTTCATGATCCTCATTCTCATTCATAACATCAATTGTTACATTGTTTGCAAAAACATCATGGCCATTGATTCACTTCTGGTTCTATTTTTAATCCATACATGACATAACTATTTGAGATCTATTCATACTCAAGTACCTGAATTTATTTATTTATCATGTTTAATGTCTCTTTTTGGAGACCATTCGAAAATATTTTCTTCCTCGGTTTAACCATTATCAATTTATGCTATTTTTCTTTTCTGATGATTCTTACATTTGGAATCAACATGTCTACCACTCTTCAAGCATGCCTTAGACTCATTAGCAGCTTGTTATTGTCCTTTTGGAGTATTATTTCTTTGTCACTAGCAGCATTTACAATTGGTATATATAACTTTGTCACTTTATTTGGGTCAGTAAATGCGTCTGGTAATTTATATGCTAAGTTCTGTAAATGAAACATCTTTTGAACTTTTAATTCACATTTTTTAGTTATAAGATCAATCATAATTGATTCTAAATTATTCTTTCTCCAACTGTTTATTTCCTTCCCTTAATTTGGAAAATGTGACTCATTAAAATGACAGTATGTAATTAAATTGAGCCTTGAACAAATTCCTCGTGGATTGCTCTAAATATTTAATTATCAATGGAGTTATATATCCAACATATATTCTCAATTTCTCATTTGAGGATCCATCTTATATCGTTATGGTGGAGCAATGTGGATTTATACTACACATCCAAAAATCTATAAATGGAAAAAATTTGGTTCCTGACCGAAAATCGATTATGATAGGGAGAACTATTGATTACTCATTGGCTTAATGCAAATCAATGCTGCTACTTTTTGTGTGAACATGTGCTTACGGATGTTCAACACTTATTCATCAAAATCTTAAGATGTGAATCCGCCAACATTACCAAATGTGCTCATAATCTAATTCATTGAAAAGTATTCTCGCAAACTTCAGGTTGTGGATTGATAACAAAGATACATGCATTAATTATAACCATACAATATTTCAAATTTTTACACGGTGGATGATCAGTCCACACAATGGGTGATCAGCTCACAATCATCTTCTTGTATATTTTCAAGAAATTTAAAGATTTCAAATCTATTTTAGTTGGTTAAGACAGTATTATCATCTTGCAGTGTAAGTGAGCAACGCATAACAAATCATTAGGAAGAATCTTATGGTTCTTCAATGAATGTGCACATGTACTATTAATTACTTTTTACATCATTATTGAACCGCAATGGTCTAACCAACTCATGTCAAACAATGATATATTCATTACTTTTGTTTTACTATATTATACATCTCCATTATACTAATCTTCGTGTAGTACAATCATGTATATAAAGCAAGTATTTTTTCCAAAATACTTTACTCCCTTGGGTAATACTTTTGACTTGAAGGTATTCCACATGTCTTTCCCTTATAGTCTCAACATGATTGGTTATGAAGTCCTCTGGATTTACTTTACCAATGATTCTTTGATTCCCCCCCCCCCCTCGAGATGATGACAGTTTGGTCCATCCATATCGAATTAAATTCCACTCTAGAATCAACAACATACCTAAATTAGGTCATGTATTTAATTTTAGATTCTTTCAATTTTTTGATGTGAGACTCTTAATACCCCATCTCAATATGATGGTTTTTGCTCATTCATCTTAAACTGATTCTCACTCTAAGATTTTTTATACTCGAGGTGTATTTTAGAGGTTAACACCGATCGTCGGATGAAGGTGGGGCCCACGAGCCAAGAGAAAACATGGAGCCATAGATGGGGGGTGGTCGGGGCGTTATAATATCCAATGATATCCATTATGGCTGATATCTTTAAAATTTAATAAATTTCTTTCAGACTTGAGAAAGCATAACTCATCAATGATTTAAAATTGTATTCCCTTATGCAACAATGTATATGCTCTTCTAGAGCCTTCATTAATATTTATTCTACTTGATATTGTACTCATATTAGTTTTTTTCATCGTCAGATGAGAAAAATATATAATCTTTATTCTACTTGATATTGTACTCACACTAGTTTCTTTTATCGTCATATAAGAGAAATATATTTTATCTGTCACCATCTTTATTTTTGTACATCTAGTGAGAATATGAGTTATTGAAAGAAATTTTTGATCTCGGACTTGACATTATCTATATCCACATCCATGACCACTTCTATAGCCACTTTCTTGGTCAACGTTATTTGTGTGGTCTTTTATTATTTTTAAGTATAGGATATCACATTAGCTTCAAAGAATGTATCATAACCAATTAAACGGGATTCATGATTCTTCATCAATAGCTCATTATTTTGCTCGGCAACAAAGAGACAAGATATCATTTCAAAATACTTCTTAAATTTTTTTTCAAGGTATTGTATCTATATGACAACAATATTTGTGTTAAAGGTAGAGTATGTCTTCTCTAACATCTCTGCATATTCTCTTCACATAATTCCAACTTAAAAATAAATTATAAACATAGTTGAGATCCATTTCTAGACTTGAAGTCTTGTATTCTTAGATTTAATCAATCATAGCGAGATTTAGGCAATATCACATTGTGCTGATCACACCTTTCTTTTAAAGTGTACCACATAATTTATAGATTTTTAACTGTCAATTATTCATATCTCAAGATCATCAAAGAGGTGATGATAAAGAATTATGATCATCCAACTATGATATAGTTACATATTATATAAATAAAGAATTATCATGTTAATCAAGATTAAATAATATTCATATTAACAAATCACTAGTTCATTACTATCATGTCATTTAAACTATATTTTTAATCTATTAATCAATTTATTTCAGTAAACGAGATCACATCACAAACATGTGAGAGCAGCATATCCATTTTATGATAAAATTCTATCAATCTCTATCAAATAGCAGATAATGTCATATAATTTTGTTTTAAGTTAACATCATCATAATAAACCATTTTCTATTTTGAAGGCTTTAACAAAATGATTTTTAATAATCAAATGACTCAAACAAGCAATTAAAATCTTAATAACAAATCATAAGCAGCTTGGATCAATGGGTTAAAACTTGGCAATTATAAATAATTAAATTGTATGGTAAAACCTAAAAATTTCGATCATAAGATAGCAAAATCATAATTATATGTTATATATATAAGATTAACATGTTCGGGGTAAATTTATCCTCGATCCCCATGCCCCCACATAGGTTTCTCACATAGTCTTTTTTCCTTCAATATGGCACATTTATTATGCCATCTACCCAATGATGATAAAATGAAGATATATCCTCGAATACTCTGGTACATTTGGAAGGCGAAAAATGATAAAAAGAATTTCGAACATTGGCCAAGACCAGAGGCTTTGCCTTGGAAGTTGGCACAAGTTGACGATTCCCAGGAACAATCACAGATGGATAACCAAATCACGTAAACACACTGGCATACTGGTTTGTGATGTCTAGTGGATGGATCGTGGAAAGAGAAAATGAGTGGGGCATGATTGGGCTGGCATTGTATTAGTGCAGGTACTGGAGTGACCTTGATGGGGGCACGAAATTTGCGACAGAGTCTCTCTCTATTACATACATAGCTTGAAGTCTTGCTATGGGTAATGTATTGCATGATTGAGAGCAATTAATTGGAATTGGCTTCCGCTACGGACTGTGACGAACTGGCGAAGATGGTGTCAAACCCAAATGACTGGCTGGCATTCTCAATATATATAGAGTAATATGAGAAAACCAAGGAGGCAATTAGGTACCTTCTTCTCTATCTCGAAGATCTCGCGCGCTCAAAATACCAAGGCGGATAAACTAGAACGGAGTGTTTGAGACCATCTTTAATGTAAACTCAGTTTTTTTTGTTTGGATTTTTAAACAGTTTTAGGGAATGACGGTGTTGACAAAAAAATAAGATTAACAATTAATATATTTTACTAAAACCATGAAACGTTATACAACACAATTTATTCATTCCAAAACTGCCTTACATGATAGATACTAAGGAATTGATTTATTTAATTGTAAATTTATTTTAGAAGAATAAATCTAAACTAACATGCTTAAACAATTAGATGAACCAAACAAATATTTTATAAGTAAACAAGAAGAATAAATCACCTTCAACAAAGCAACAAAAACAAGACTCTAAATAATACAAAAACATGTGTACTACTTATACATGAATCAATAAAATCGGATAATGAAAACATATAAGTGGAATGTGGATCTTAATTATAAACCAAATAAACTATGCTTCGATATTGTAAATCAATAAAATAATGAACAATCAACCATAAATCAAGAAAGATATCAAATCATGGTGAATGCATTTTATAATTCATGTTTATTTTATAATTCATGTTTATTTTATAATTCATGTTCATGAATAAACATGTGTTCACGTTCTGCTTAGTTTATAATTAAGGATACTTTTAAAATTTAAGGTCAAACTTAAATTTGTTAGGAATTTTGCTTTTCTGGTTCGTATTGATAACATGTTATAAATAAATAAGAAATAGGAAGTATTGTTATGTTGTATTATGTGTATGTTTACAAGAGTAAATTATCTTCTTTTATAAGGAGAATACAAAATAATTACTAGAATAGGATCCACATGCGAATTTTTAATAAAATATTTTAAATTCCTAAAATTAAATTAAAAACAAAATCGGATCATCTATATAGAAAATTAAAATTTTATTTTCTTAATATTTCCAAACATATATGTTTTAATACTCTTATATGAATTATGTTTAATTCTAATGCTTTATCTATTTATATATTTATTCTAAAATTTTGACAAATTAATTATCCTACTTTATCATAATTAGATTTATAATATTTAAAATATAGATTAGAATTCGCATATACGCAGGTTTATAAAAATAAAATTCAAAACTCGATAAAATATTTATTTTAAAAAAATAGAAAACAAAATCGGATCACTACTGAAAAAATATATGAAAAACGCAAAATCGAAACCTAAGAGTTATCTGTTTATTTTCAAATATCCTAGTTAATTTTATTTTACCTTTTTAATCTAAACCGATAAATTTGAAATTTTTATTTTTTTGTTTTTTATTTTTTTTTGGAAATTCTTTTTTTTTCTTTAAATAACATTTTACCGAGACACATGTCAAAATATAAATCGATAAACTTGACACCTGTCGAAATTTTATTGATTAACTTGTCACATGTCACGATCATATTAATTACTAACTTTGACGTTTATTTTTTATTTTTATTAAAATTGAAATATCTTATTTAATTTTTTTATTTTCTTTTTCTTAATTGAAATATGTATTTTTATTTTTTCTTTTATTTTATTTATTTCTCTTTTAAAAATAGTAGTATTTTCCCTTTTTTTAGGATTAATATATCTTTTATTTACAATATATTTTAATCAAAACACGTGTCAAAATCTTATCGATTAACTTGTCATTTGTCGCGATCATATGAATTACTAACTTTGACGCATCCAACTTTATATAATAAGTTTTTAATCAAAACATGTATCAAAATCTTATCGAATAACTTGTCATGTGTCGTGATCATATGAATTACTAACTTTAACACATCCAATTTTTATATAATAAGATGTTATTTTTTTTTAAAATGTTACTAGTGATAGACTTTATTTGATTGATGTCCATTAATTGTTTCATTAAACATGGTTAAAAAAAACTTTATTTTGATATATGATTAACCAGTGTGTCATGCTAATGTATCCCGGTGATTACATTAGTGCATTTTCATTGGTGGTATTTCACTAAGGTATTTCACCATTAAAAAAAAATTAAAAGGTAAAAAAGAGAAGGAAGAGAAATTCTCAAATTATAACCTATTTTCACCTCTTCATATACCCATTCTTGATATATCCACTAATATACTTGACTCTTGGTTCAATTTATTTTAAATATTAAAATTTAATTTTATATATATATATTAATTTATAATAAAATAATATATTTTATGTTTGAAATATCTAATTTTAAATATTTTACGAATGTAGATGCTTTTATTATACACTTTATAATATTATTATAACAACATACGCAATACTTATTACAAGTATTGACATAGACATAAAGACGAGAGTTTTCTGATATGTTCTATATATTAATTAATAAAACACTTTAATAATAATAAAACTTTTTATTTTTATGTTTTTGGCTTGGTCTCACAATGTGTTCATGTCAAATTTGACATGCAATGTTGACGTGGAAATATGACTGGAATCTACTAGAGTGACATCGGTTTGTGAAATAGTATAATTTAAAAATATAATAAAATTGAATAAGAAATATTTGATATTCAGTTACATCCATATCAATTAGTTTTAATGATCAGATAAAGTTGATTATTATAAATTAAATCAAATACATACAAAATAATTTAATTTTGCAATTGACATATAATATTTTTTTCTAAATCACTTCACAAATAATGTTTAGGGGATTTAATTATTTTTCGAAAGAGATAAATACATTAGATTTTTGAAAAAAAAATATGTGTGTGTAGTGGCGAATCTAGACATCAATTTTACTGGGATCATATTACGGTAATTGAAATTAATTTAAAAAATTTTGAAAATTTTGAAAACAATTGTCTAAAAATAAGAGTAAGTAAAAAACAAGAGTGATTTACATCCAAAGGTACTTATGAGTAAAGTACATCTTGCTACAAGATGATTTTGTCTTTACTTTTTGAACTTGAAACACCAAATGTGCCCCTAATGAAGCTCCCTCCTTGGAACCACTACAACAAAAATTAATATTGTTACAATTTTTTATGTCACAATATATAAATATTTCGTCACAAAATTTATATTGTGACGAAAATATCACAAATTATGAAAAATCATAATAAAATCGTCACAAATCCATTTCAGTCACAAAAATCGTCACAACATTTTGTGACGTATACTAATAGTAACAATCCGTCACCACTTGTGACGACATTAAAAAGTCACAAAATCGACACAATTCATTACGAAAAATACTGTCACCACTAGGTCACAAATTGTGACAAAAATTGTCATATATTTATAACAAATTATTACTATATTTAAGTCACCTATACGTTACAAATTATGACCACAATAATGTCACAGACCTGTCACAATTTGTGACTAAATTATAGTTAGAAAAACAACACAATTTGTGACTAATCTGTTACCAATCTGTTAGAGATTACAACCACAATAATATCACAAACCCATCATAATTAGTAATTTTCTAGTCACATAATTGTCACTGTTTGGTTTATATTAGTGACAATTTTTTTTACCGAATTTGTCACAAATTGTTACAAAATTAAAAATGTCAAAAAAACCATTAAAATTTAGTCATAAACAATTACTAAATATTTTTAATTAATTATAATCAAACTTTTAGAAAAAATAAATAATTATATAATAAAACACTAATATTAAAATATAATAATCAATCCATAATATTAATTAACAAACCAACATCCAAATCCAAAACAAAATTAATACACAAGCATAATTTAAACAAAATAAAAACTAAACAATACTAAAACTACTAATCCCTCCGTTTTGATTTAAGTGTCGTTTGAAGAAATGTATCTGCAATGTAATTAGATGTATCTGGATGTGTTTTTAGTTTAATACATCCAGATACATTTTCTACAATTGACACTTAATTAAAAACAGAGGGTTACAAAAAAATAGAAACCACTATTACTAGATTAGGTGGACGATGGACGACGGTCTTGGTGGTACACTTGCAAAAGACTCCAGTTTTTCCATAGCTTCAAATCTTTTTTCAATTTCCAGATTTTCATCAAGGCTTTGTTTCCGTTTAGCTTCCAACTCTTGCAGGCCATTTGTTAGCCATTTGTTATCAGATCGTTGTGGTTGACTTAGAGAAGCATCAATAGATGGTAAATACTCACTTAATGCTCCAAGTCCAAAGATATAGCCTTGTTTAGAGGATCCAGCAGCAGGAGCCGCCGCCTAGAATGAATGACCAAAAAACAGAAAACAACAAGATAGTTAACACTAAAAACACATAAAAAAAAATACATACGAATGTAAAACAATACATTAAACTGTGATTGAAATAGATGACCCGTGACTGTGACCTCCAAATGATGAAATCACAAGAAGCATCATAGAACATTCAAATCCAATTCCTCCATAGCAATCACAGAAAAATTACTTAACAAGAAGCTCAGCAAAATACGAACTAAGACCCGATCTTGTTTTGCCA
The DNA here is from genome assembly GCA_020283515.1 of Alliaria petiolata. Lineage (NCBI taxonomy): Eukaryota > Viridiplantae > Streptophyta > Magnoliopsida > Brassicales > Brassicaceae > Alliaria > Alliaria petiolata. The sequence continues at coordinate 64,668,032 of JAHZTW010000002.1, read as the reverse complement.
ACTCAAAATGATAAAAAAAAAAAATCAAAATCAAAATCAAAATCTGAGATAAAGTTACGCTAAACTACTTAGCAAAAGCAACAAATACCCCATCTCAGATAAAATCTCCAACAACCAATACCATAGCTCAGATAAAATTAGGCTAAACTACTAATCAAAAGCGACCACAAGCAAACATTTGATCTAAATCCTAAAGCAGTATAAAGTTCTCTGATTTATTACCTTGATCTAAATCCTAAAGCAGTATAAAGTTCTGATTAAGTTGAGTTATACATCTGTGAAAATAACAATTCGAAAATAATGAATGAGATTTAGGGAAAAAAGTCATACCACTTAGCTCCATTTTGACGAGCAGGATGCAGCAGGTAAAGTTGTACGATCCAAATATGACTCTTCCATACCTACACAATAAACAATATGGATTAAAGAGAGCAATTTCATCTGTAACAGATTCACAAAAACAAAGATGATAAAAATCCAGAATTATGTAGAATTACCTTTCAATGAGACCTCAGCAATGAAAGACAAATCAATCGCTCTAATAAAAGGGAAGTGACGAAAGAACGGTTTTGATAGGAAGTGGAGGAGATGGCTAAATATTTCTAACACTTTTTTAGGGCTTTTCAATGAGTGGGGAATATTTTTGGCAAAAAAACTAAAGCGGCTAAGTTGTTCTATTAAATTTAAGGCGGCATAATAAAAATTTAAGGCGGTATAATAAAAATTAATAATATTGGCAAATCATTATATTAAATTAATAACATTACGTCAACATAATAATACGTTAACAAAATGTAAAGTTGTTCTTTACCTTAGGTGAAATGATGATTTCGAAACTGATCTCCAGTCCCAAAAGAAGGAACTTTTCCCCAAGCTAAAGCGTCAATAGATCCTTGAAGGCGCTCGTCTCTAACTCCATCCTTAGCAGCTTTGATAAAACATTGACTTGGCTATGTAGAGATTAAAGCAAGCACTATGTGTCAAACCAAATCCAAGAAGCATGTTTTTGATTTAAGTAAACGAAATTAACTTGGGATTTAGTTATTTACAGAGAAGCATGCTTGAGTAAAAGGAGCAGGAGTGGAAAGTATGCTGATTTTCTGGCGATATAGAATCCACAGCCACATTGGTCACACTCACATCCTTCTTTTAGCTAGATTTTTGCTGCCTAATGTCACGGTTTCCTACTCGAGGAAAATAGAGAGGAACCATCAATGTGTTTAACTTTGGAACTATTAAATTACATAACGAAGAAAAGAAGAAAAAGATACCTTCATTTGATGAAGTTTTAACATCTGCTTCAACTGCATCCTTCAGAGAATAAAGCTTTGCCCCAGATCTCTTTTCTTTCTCGGTAGTTTGTAAACCCAGCGAAATGAAGAGCTCAGGCCGAGCCTTCATAAGGGATTCCGTTTTCTCACTACGTTCCCTGCTACGGTCCCTATGACGATCTCTACGATGGCGGTCTCGTTCCCTGTATATATCTCTGTCTTTGCTCTTCTCCCTATCTCTGTCCCTGCTCTTCTCCCTTTCACGGTGTCGATCGCGATCTTTGTCTTTGTCTTTCTCCCTGCTTCTTGAAGACTCCTGCTGGGACACAAATGTCAAAGGCTTCTCCATATGTACATACGAACTTGACATCATAATCTAACATCGTCGAATGCCAGAGACTCCCACTAATGCAAGGTATAGGAAAGCTTGCTAGCTCCTAAGGCATACACATTCTTATATTTCTTGCAAAAGAACCGAGAACAATACCATAACAATAACACTAATCATAATGAAAATAACAAAGCTTCAGATCAGAGCGTAGCTAAATCATGAGTCTAAAACCAGAGAACACCTTTGTAATGAAGGTACAATGGTTTTCTATCCTAATTAAAAAGGAGATGCAGAACCTATAAATTGGTACCAAACTACAACAGAAAGAAGAGGAGAAAGACAAAATTGGAACCCAGAGAGAACACTCTTTCATTACTCGTATTAACAAACACAAACGAGAAAGCCATACCAGCGAAACACTAAAATAGAGAAACAAACCACTATGGTACCAGAACTGAAAAGAGCTTACACGAAATTAAAGAGCTAGGCTGTAATCATTCAGATATTACATGATGGACCAAGCAGCTGTGATTACTAAATCTAGAAACTCATCAACCTGTAACTAAGGCGCACACCAGCGAAACAGTACCGTAGGATTCCGTTTAATGAAACAAAGAACAAAGTAACTAGACAGATCGTTCAAGTTTTCCTTTTTTATCTTTTACAAGGATCTTAATTCTGAAGTATGGGAAATAGAATGATTTTAGATTTTCCATGGCTACCCCAAAAAAATCTCAATGTTTGACTTAGGACTATAAATTCTGAAACTTGAATAAAATATGTATAACACACACATACACGCCTTTTCTGATATAAAGCTTCATATGCTCGATGCATCATCTGGAAACAGATATAGCCAGCATTAAGAACTCCATTGGACCTTGCACAACCAGAGAGCAAACCAGAGAACGGCTACATTGTTGGTACCAGATAACAAGTGATACAAGCCTCCAATTGAGAAAAAGAGCATACAGACTTTCTGAGTATATGAAATTCACATGCAAATAGTTCGATGTTAAGTTCAATTCCCTATGATTGTCAAGCTGGTTCTTAAGCCACAAACCAGAGACCGATGTTTAGACAAAAAAAACAACACGAATGCTCAGATCTATCGGACATAGTGAGGAGAAAGAGAAGCGACGGCATAGGATCATTACACGTCATCATTTTATGTCGGTATTCCTTTTATTTTTCCATTACTCTTGTATATTAATCGAGAAGTTGCTAAAGAGAACTTTTGTAGGAAACTCAGGACTTTTTTTAAGATCAAGTAACTAATTTTGGTACTTGAAAAAAATCGTCGCTTTGGCCGAGTGGTTATACGTGTGACTTTCTCTGCAAGAGTTCGAATCCGTCAGGTGACGAATTCTATCTTTTTATATTTTTTCAGGCCAAGATAAAAAGACAAAATTTTAAAAACATGCTTCAAAAAGGAAGTTCGAACTTGGGTATAGAGTAACAAAGAATTCATGGTATAAATCACTCTGTATAAATCAACTTAAATTTCAATTTTTTCTTCATTAGTTCTTATGAAGAAAAAGCAAAAACACATTAAAAATTACAATAACTTAGATTAAAAATTATTCGGAAAATAAATTTTAAATATATCAATTATACCTTTTTGAATTCTTTTACCAGGGTGAATTTCTCCCTCCTCATAAAAATATTTTTTGTTATTTAGATTGAATTCATGTTGAACTTTTTTCTCTTAAACAAATCCATCTCCATCTTCGTAATAAAGTGTTTTGTTTAGGTCAAATCAATGTTGAATCTTGAACAATTTGTATTTTTTCCCTCTTTTGAAAATTTTCCAATTCGATCGGCTGTGGTTTCATTTTTTTCTATGAAGATGAAATGAAAAAAATTATAGATCACATATAAAACTGTTTTTATCAATTATAATTTAAAGAACAAAAATTATAATTTATTATAAAATATTAAAAAATATATATATGAAAAGGTGTTTTTAAATATAATTAATTATTAGATCACATATAAAGAAAATTTTTAATTATAAAAATGATTGAAAATATTTGAACACACAATCAAACACTATTTAACATACAATTAAAAAACATATAAAAATGACTTAGCCAAAAAAAATATCGATACTGAAAAGCAACAATTATGATACAACTAAAAGAGAAAGTATTGGTCAACCAAAATTTGAATTTCACTGCAATACAACATGAAAATGATGATTCTATTATTCAAGCTGATCCAATTTCAAGCGAGACACTAACATATCTATATAGCCAAGCAGAAAATTTCGATGATCCATAAATAATAGCAGAAATTGGATCAAGATAATATTTTTTATATTTTATTATGTCATTTATACCTTTTTTAGTTATTATATATTTTTGGTTTTTTCACAAGAAAATGTCTCTCTCTACTTTCTCTCTCTTCTCTCTCTCTCTATCTCTCCGAAGGCGATTTCCCAATTTTCTCAGAGATTTCTCTTCCGGTGGGTTTTGTTCGACGGTTTTCCTTCCGAAATTCATGGATTGATGTCGTCGGTTATTGTCCGTTGAGCGGTTTCTCTGACGGTTGTATTTTTCTCCCAACTTTTTCTCTTCGGAAACCGCCATGGATGTTCTATTTAAGCACCAGATTCTCGATTGTTTCAGTCACGGTTTCCTGCATAATGAGTGATATTCTCAGACGTAGAATGCAGGAGATAAATCTGGGGCTTGATGAAGCCCCAATTGCACTTCCACAAACGATTTGTAACCAAGCGGTGCGAGCGAATCGTTTTGCCATTGTTGGGGTTCTCGTGAACCCAAAAAAAACAGAACATGAGGGCCTTGATTAGCCAAATGCCTCGTCTTTGGGGTTTGAGTGACTCGATTACAGCTCGGATTGTGGAGCCATCAATCTTTCAATCGGAAGAGGCCGTGAATCTGATTGTCAGGCGTGGCCCTTGGTCTTTCAATGAGTGGATGCTGGTCACACAAAAATGGAGTCCAAATCTGTCTGATGCTTCTCTGAAAATCATACCTTTCTGGGTTCAAGTTAGCGGCATTCCCCCGCAATTTCTCAACCGTACTTTGGTGGAATACATTGCCGGTAAACTGGGAGACTACTCCGACATCGACTTTGACGAAGCGGCACAAGTAGTGAACTTTGTCCGAATAAAGTTGGAATGGAACATTGAAACGCCTCTACGTTTTCAGCGTAACTTTCAGTTTCATCATGGAGTGAACACAATTCTCAAATTTCGCTACGAACGACTTCGTAATTTCTGCATCCGATGCGGTCTCCTAACGCATGAAGTCAAAGAATGTCCACATCACAATGAACAAGATGATCGAGATGATCCGCATGCCGATGGTCCTAATGATGATGACAAGACTGACTCCGCTGCAGAAGAAAATCACCAACCGAATGCTACCCCATTTGCTGCAAAGATGAACCAGAGATCAATCTCCACATTGACGACGGTTCATCAGGACACAACACCGCACCGTTTGAGATCAAGGAAGATACGGATATGATATCCGAAACTTGGCGTTATCTTCAGGCCAAAATGGATAAAGGAAAGTTTACGGAAGGAGATTTTACTGCATTACTCAAGGATTACATCAATCAGTAGGAGAATTCTGGTTTTAACTCCACCAAACGTGCAAAGGTTGATGCTATGCTGCGCCAATTCGACAATGCAGAATCAAGCTTTATGGCGCCCTCGTACCATCGTGGTTTTACTGATGATTCACCGCCTTCAATTCCTAGAATTACGGCTAATGGTGCGTTTTTCAACAATGAAACTTTCTCGGATATGTCATCTGATTTCGATGCTTTTGTTACTCCTTTGGACCAAAAGAATGAACACCCTACAAAGGGCCTCAAACGTAAACAGAGTGAAGGACATCAGAACGTCTCATCCACCGCATTCCAAATTGAAGATGATGCTGCAGGAACTCCTCCTAAAAGACAAGCTTTATCAATCACCATCGACGACGATATTCTGCCGATCAAAGAAGAAGTGATTTGCGAGTCACAAGGATCCTGCAACGCTGAAGAAGGAATGCTGCGAGGCACAGGGGGTCTCACCCCCTCACGTCTCTGAAGAACACCATGAAGATACTCTCTTGGAATTGTCAAGGACTAGAATCGCCTATGACAAAATCAAGATTAAAGGAACTCTACCGCAAATCATCGCCTGATTTATTGTTCTTAGTTGAAACTATGAACAAATGTGAAATTGTAAAAGGTGTTTGTGCAGTTTTAGGTTTCGATTCAGTATTAACAATTCCTCCTCAGGGTCGTTGTGGAGGTTTAGCCCTTTTCTGGAAGAACAATTTATGTATTACACAGTTGTATGCTTCAATCCGTATGATTGATGTCTTTGTTAATTTTAATGGAATGGATTTCTACTTGTCTTGCGTTTATGGAGATCCAAATAAATCACTTAGACATGAATTATGGGAGAGAATAGAAAACATAAACCAAACTCGTAATGGCCCTTGGTTACTTGTTGGAGACTTTAATGAAATTCTCTCTAACAATGAAAAAAGGGGTGGGCCTTTACGACAGGAACGCACATTCAGAGACTTTCGAAACATGTACCATTCATGTGATTTCTCAGATTTACGCCATAAGGGAAACAACTTATCTTGGCGTGGAAACAGAGGCCATCATCGTGTTAAATATTGTTTAGACAGAGTTATTGCAAATTCCCAATGGTTAGCTTCTTTTCTAAGTTCAGAGGCAGAGTTTAAAGGTTTATGTGCATCTGATCATCGTCCAGTTATTACAACGGTTGCTATTGAAGAAAATTTTATAAAAAAATATTTCCGTTTTGATAAACGTCTTCTCCAAAACCCAGATTTCAAAACTTATGTTCGCCAAGGATGGGACTTCTCTCATACTACCGGACAATATTCTTTTATAGAACAACTTAAAGATGTCCGCAAAGCAATGGCTTATTGTCGCAGAAATTCCAAATCAAACTCAGCAAAACAAATTGATTCATTGCAAATCGAACTGGATTTGGCTTTAACCTCGGACGACCCGACACCCTTCAATGTTCCCCAAATCCGACGTGAACTTGCTCAAGCTTATCACAATGAAGAGGTTTATTGGCATTTAAAGAGCAGAAATTCATGGCTGGTGGATGGAGATAAGAATACCAAATTTTATCATGCCGTAACGAAATCAAGATACTCTAATAACAGAATTCATCTCATCAAAGACTGCGATGGCACTATATACCGTGGGGATAGAGAGATTGGAGACCATGTTTTCCTCCGACAACAACATCATTGATCATTCCATTTTTACCGAGTTCAACGCTACGGTAACACCTGAAATAAACCAATCCATTACAAGTGACATAACAACGTCTGAGGTCTATGATGCAGTATGTGCTATTGGCGCCGATAAGGCGCCTGGTACGGATGGTCTAACGGCTCGCTTTTACCAGGAGTGTTGGGATGTTGTGGGAACTGATGTTACTAATGAGGTCCTCCATTTCTTTGTCTCCTCTACCATGAGGGAAAGCATCAACCATACCAATATCTGCATGATTCCTAAAATTAAATCTCCGGTAACCCTTTCGGATTATAGACCTATTGCTTTGTGTAATGTTTTCTATAAAATAATCTCTAAGATCCTTGTCACAAGATTAAAGAGTCATTTAAATAAAATTGTGTCTGAATCCCAAGCTGCGTTTGTCCCGGGACGTATGATCTCTGATAATGTTATGATTGCTCATGAACTTATGCATTCTCTTAAAAATCGGAAAAGAGTCTCACAAACATATATGACAATCAAAACGGACATGTCCAAAGCTTATGATAGAGTGGAATGGGATTTTTTAGAACAAACTATGCGAGCATTTGGTTTCAATAATCAATGGATCCAATGGATTATGGAAATGGTACGATCTGTTAGTTACTCGGTTCTCATAAATGGAAGCCCTCACGGTCATAATATTCCGGAGCGAGGTTTGAGACAAGGTGATCCTCTCTCACCGTACTTGTTTATACTATGCGCTGATGTAATGAGCCATCTTCTGGAACAGAACGTTAAGAAAGGAAAAATCAATGGAATTAAGGTTGGAAATGGTGTACCCAGAATTACTCACTTTCTTTTTGCTGATGATTCAATCTTTTTTTTCCAAGCAAATGAGAAAAATTGTTCTGCAATTAGAGAGGTGTTTCGAATCTATGAACAGTGTTCTGGTCAGAAAATAAACCAACAAAAATCTATGATTACTTTCGGCTCACGTATTCACGGACAAAAACAAGAAAGACTGAAAAGAATATTAGGCATTATGAACCATGGTGGTGGTGGAAAATATCTCGGTCTTCCCGAACAGTTTAGTCGTAAGAAGAAAGAGATGTTCGCACATGTCATCAAACGGGTTAAACAACGAACTTCCTCCTGGAGTGCAAAATATCTATCGCCGGCTAGCAAGGAAGTCTTGATGAAATCTGCAGCGTTTTCCATGCCTGTGTACTCCATGTCCTGCTTTAAATTACCAAATCAAGTCACAGCAGAGCTTGATAGCATTCTTACACAATTCTGGTGGAAAAAATCTTCACAATCTAAAGGGATTCCGTGGGTGGCTTGGAAGCGCTTACAATATTCTAAAAAGGAAGGAGGATTGGGATTTAAGGATCTAGGTAAATTTAATGATGCTCTCCTTGCTAAGCAAGCGTGGAGATTACTTGACAATCCTACCTGTTTATTTTTCAGACTTTATAAAGCTCGATATTTTAAAGATAACCATCTTCTCGAAGCTAAAAGTATGAAAAATCAATCTTATGGATGGGCTTCTATCCTTTGCGGAATCAATGTCATTAAACAAGGATCACGATCCATTATTGGCAATGGCCGTAACATTAACGTTTTTAAAGATAATTGGCTTCCAACTCACCCTCCTCGACCAACTCAAGGAGGAGATCCATCTTCAAACATATTGGTACAAGATCTTCTTCAGAACACTGGAAATCACCATCAATGGGATTATCCTTCTCTAACAGTAACTCTGAATGCTCAGGATATCGGACTAGCAAAAACCCTTTATTTAGGACATGGAAACAAAGATGATCGTCTTCTGTGGAATTATACAAAGAATGGCCAATACTCTGTTAAGTCCGGGTATTGGTTGTTACGTCATTTTTCCATGCTGCTAATGCCGGTTCCACCTATTCCACATGGTGATCCCATACTAAAAAATAAAATCTGGAAATTACCTATTATGCCTAAACTCAAACATTTTTTGTGGAAAATCTTATCAAAAGCTATTGCAACAACTTCACGCCTGCGAACACGAGGACTGGCAATTGATGAGACTTGCTTACGTTGCGGATTGGAGTCCGAATCAATTCATCATTTATTTTTTACATGCCCTATCTCTATTTCAACTTGGCGATTATCAAATACTCCTTTTCATTTCATTACCAACCCTACTGAAAACACTGAGACAATAATACGTATGATCCTTGATGGACAAACACTGTCTACAATCTAAGCATTTGACAAAATTCTACCATTTTGGATCCTATGGCGTATCTGGAAATCTCGGAACAATCTTACCTTCCAAAGCGAAAGGATTAAAATTGGTAAGGACATTAACAAAGCCTCTGCAGAAATTACAGAATGGATTCATGCCATATCGTTACCTTCCTCCTCACTCCTACGTGTACCACCAAAAACAGTTTGGTCTCGCCCACCTTTACACACCTTGAAATGCAATTATGATGCTTCCTTCAACCTTCACACACAACAAGCTAATGCGGGGTGGATTCTTCGGAATTCTCAAGGGAACATTAAGTATTGGGGTTCAGCAGCGTTAGGGCAATCTTCTTCGAGCCTTGAATCAGAAGGCAAAGCTCTTTTGGTCGCTCTACCAAATGTTTGGTGTATGGGTTATGATAATCTTTGTTTTGAAGGTGACCGTCTGCCGTTAATCAACCTACTCCGGAATGACACTCCAGACATTAGTATTCTAAATCTGTTAGACGACATAAGATTTTGGCTATCGAAATTTCTTAATATTTCTATTACTCATGTAAAAAGGGAGGGAAACAATGTTGCTCACTTGTTAGCTAGACATGGCCCCCCTAATAATGTATTTTTCTCGGGTAGCACTTATCCACCTTCTTGGATAACAGAAAATTTGTATTCTGATTTTCTCAATGCTATATAAATGAATATGTTTCGACGAAAAACAAAATATATATTCTTGGTTTTTTCAGAATTGAAGCTATTCTCTTCTTTAATTTTTTTTATTTACATGTGATTTTAATTTTGTCATAAAGTAGTAACAACTATGTCACAATCTATGACCAAATGCAAATGTCATTAAAACAGTGACTAATTGTGACGAGATACTTACAAAATATTTGTAACTGTGAGTGGCTGAAGTTTAGTCACAAAAATCGTATAATTTAGTTACTAAATTTGGTCGCAAATCCATAACAATATTTGTTACTATATATTTTGTAATAATTACGCCACGATCAGTAACGGAAGTTTGTTACCTTCAATTTGGTCACAATATTATGACGAAATAGTAACATTTTGTGACGAGATAATTTTGTCACATTTTCGTATGTAAATCGTCATAATATTATGACAAAATAATTAGTCACAATTTTTTTGTAACAATATTAACTTTTTTTTTGTAATGAACCCCGACGATACAATCCGTCAAGCGACGACAAACGCTAAACCCAGAAGATCCAAAACCTTGGTTTCTCTGCCGGTGACCGGAACCAGAGGGTCCAGAGAAGAAACAGAGCATCATCATCATCATCAATCGAGTTTTCTTCCGGCGTCGATGGACTCTGATTCGATAGTTGACACTATATAGTCGTTTTTCCTAGTCGTTTCAACGGAAATTCCTCCGCCGCAGATTATACAACCGACCTATCATCAGCCACTGTCGGATTTTCCTTCACGAGCCAATACACAAAGCGAAGATCTTCGTCTCTCACTTCATTCTTTCCAAGATGATCCACCTTTTGCTAATCAAACAGAGCATGCTCTGTTCTCCGGCCAAAGCAATCCATTAGGGTTTGACTCATCGAACACGAGCTGGGACCAGACGCAATCACACCACTATTGCAACAATCATTGTACACAATAATTCCAGAGTATGTGTGGATACCCTATAATAGACATGTTTTACAAGGATATGTTTCCATGGACATATCAATGTGGAGTTGTGGATAACCATTTAAACAGTATCCATTACTTATTGACAGACAAATTCGAACAAGGTATACATGTTTGGATGTCCATGTTGTCTTGTGTCTTCAATGCGTCCACCATATCATCTTTTATTCCAGGCATACCAAGTTCAAGGTTCTTATCATCTATGCATCTATCGAAACTTGACCTAAACAGTATTGGAATCATCAATTCTTGGCTTACGCTGAAACATGGAGCAAGTTGTTCTTTCATTTTGGAGGAACGATGTTTTATTCTTTTGGAGGGTGGTGACGAGTCAATGACGTAGAGAAGTGTGGCACTTCTTGATGGTGAATGTACAAGCACAACTCTGTTTATGAACGCGTGGACAAAACATTATGGACAGTCTATCGTGAATACACATACCCTATTTATTGGTGGATGGTATTTGATGGATACAATGTGTGTCGACATCGTATGATGGACATTATGTTATGAACATGTGTGTGTGTGTGCAAGCACTGTAGGGGTCAGAATCCATCAATAGTTTGTTCATGATACTCGAGCAAAAATTGCATGGATAAGTGAGTGTGGATTAGCATATCGAAAATACAAACAATTTGTGGATGCATATCATGGATAACATCTCTGGATTTTGAGACGATAAATGTTAAATTTTACTTTCTTCTTATTTTCTTCGTTCATATATTGTTAATCCACAATATTTTATCCACTCAATCTCACAACCAAGTGGTTGTTATTATTAACAACAACAAAATCATCCACCTTGAACATTTGATACTGTCCACGCCTCTTTGTCCATCTATGAAATTCTCAAGATTTTGACTCTGAAACTTGAAATTTTCCGTTGAGATCTTCCTTGGATCCATTCTGGTTATGAAGGATGTGACTGAAGGCGGAGGAGGAGAATCTAACTCGGTGGAGAGGATCTGCGGAGATGTGAAGCACGTGGTGGAAGGAGACAAGGCTATTGATGTCTTTTTGGAGTTAATTGATTCATTAAGATTCAATGTTGTCTCTGACATTGAAAAGACATCACATGCTCGACAATCTGATTTTGAGGAGTTGCAAACATTGCGACGGCGGGGAAGGAAGTCGTGAGGAGGAGAAAGGGAGACGGAGATAGATAGGGGAACGAACGCCGCGGTGTAGGGAATTGCTCGGCGGAGAAGACGGTCTAGGATAATCTCCAATGATACGTTTGAGTCGCTCAAGATCGATGCCGCCGGGAAATTGATTTTGGGTTGCGGTGGATTTGATGGTTGATGAGCTGATTGCTCATTCTTACATCAATAAATGAAGAGAGAATTCTCAATCGAGACGATGCATCATACCGACGGAAGCAAGCATGTTGATGATGAATTATTTGTTGAAAATTTGAGAGAATCAAAAAAGATGACCGTTGATTGAATCGGCGGAGTCAATTTCTCTTTCTCGGTGGTGGTTCAGTGGAATTAGTGAAGATGAGGTGAGAGAGGGTTAATTGAAGAGTGGGGATGATTTTGTCTTATCATCTCATCAAAGTGCATCAACCTCTATAGGTGCCTTTGGATGTAATAAAACTCTCCTAAAGTTTTTTTAAATGTAATAAACTAAAAAAATAAGGGAAATTGTAAAAACACGATTAAAAAAAATTGTGATTAGGGGTGGAAACCAAATAAAACAAAAATAATAAACAAAAGTTAAAAAAAAATATATGATTGGGTGGGGTTATAACGAGAATTGGTCTTATCTTACGGTGTGTCAACATGTGAGTTTTACCATTTTATTCACTCAAACCACCATAATTTCAACTACAAAAAAATGTTTATAAGATAATCCCAGTAAGGCTCGTCTATGTGTGTGTAAGTGAAGTAACTATAAATAAACAAATATATATTAGATAGACGTATATATAGCAAAATACTGTGGAAAAAATAATAATATAATTACAGATACATTCAGTTTGGATATGAGTAAACACAATCACCATTAGTATATGTCTATAACACATAATAATGTTTTTATAACAAGAATAATACCACGAGATGGGATTAAATAACTTTGTATTTAAATCCAAACCGCCGGCACGTTTCCGCTCATCCTGTTCACTTACGAAAGACTAATGTATCCCTAATGAGAGAAGACACGCCAAAGATATACTTTCGTAGGTAAAATGGAGTCCATATATATTTTATCGCAGGGTAACGTTAGATTTTACCGATTTTGGCAAAAATATATAATAAATTTCGTCCAGATTTATTCATTAAATGAGTTGCCGGTTTACTCTCGTCATTAAATGCCGTAAGCTGCAACTCGTTTCTCTCTCCCTAAAAGTTTAAAAGACCATTTTTGATAACAAAAATATCATCTTTTTAATTTTCTACCTTTCTTTCTCATTCCTTTAATTTGTTGATCAACCGGATATATACACCCAATTCATCTTTGTAACAATGTGTACAATTTGGAGGTGTATCTATTGTACGTATCCATGCAGCACGTCTCCTCGATAGCATAAATCAAAATTAAATTTGATTTAATTATAGTGTATGCACAACTTTATTTAAAGCCACAAAAAGTCTCCATGTTGCCTTTTCACCATCAGACACATTTTGGAAAAACAACTCAGCTAGATTAACAGACGGTATATGAGTAAAAGTGTCAAGATTTTATGTAGATGAAATTAAAGTGAGTAGATGTTATCTAATGAAATTAAAGTCACAAAATGTGATATACAGGAAAATTTCTGTTAAATAATTGTTTAAAAAATACCTATTTTACTTTGTATTAATTACAGAAATTAAATCTTATCTTAATTAATAAACTGAAATAATAGGAATAAAATTGTAATTCAGATTAAAAAAAACTAAATTAAAAATAAAAAAATAATATTTTTTTGAAACAGATATTTAATCTCAAAACGACATTGTTTTTTTGTCTTTTGGTGCAAATGTGAAGATTTTAAAAATTGGCAAAAGGGCACAACCGGAACCGGCGACCTCTCGATTTAGAAAACAACATTTGTGAAACATACAGAGTACAATTACATAAGCAATAACGTGTCATCATATATAGGCTTCGAATGGTGACCGCATATTGGCGGGACAGAAAAAGCGGAGCGGAGTAAACTGCGGGACGTTTGTTATGCGGGACAAGTGCGGTTAATAAAAATATGCGGTGCAAAATAGTTTATGATTGGTGAAAAAAGCAACAAAGCGGTACGGAATCAAAGATTGTTAATATATACTAATATTATAAATCATTATAATTAAAAGGTGTGTGTATAATGTTAATAAAAATATTTTCATATATTATTTATGAATTTTAAATATAAAAATTTATTTGGAGTAAGAGTTTAATTTATATATATATATATATATATATATATGTTGCTAAATCAAACTATTAAAAATGGTGAAAAAATATATCTAATTTTTAAATAAATTAGGTGGAAATTAAATCTATTATTTTATAAAAAATTGCTAAATTTAGCTAACATATAGATATTACACATACATACATACTCAATTTATATAGATTATAACAACTTGAATAAAAAGTCACGTTTAATATATAATTATTTGCCAAAATATGTAATAGTTTACTAAACTCTTTTCTGTTAATTTATTAAAAAAATATTAATTAACAAAAAAAAAGATAGGAAATGCTGGCAACATGTAGGAATTTTTTTTTTGTTTTATCCAATATGTTGAGTTATTTATTACTTATTTAAACCATTTATGTTAACAATTAATTAATAAAAAAATAAGGAAAAAATGTTTTATCCAGTGCGGTTTTCATCCGACCGCTGGGTAATAGGCTGTTAGAGAAAGAAGTGCGGTCCCCTTGATAATTAGCTGTTTCGAAAAACGCAAATAGGCTTTTTTTTTATTAAAAAAAACGCAAATAACTAAAAAAATTTTATGATTGGCAACTTAAAAACGGTTTTCCAAAAACGCTCTTGAAATCCGCAATTGGAATGTCTCCAAGGCCATAATATATCGACCCACTCACAAAGACACTTATGCGTTTATGATATGTGTACAAACCCTAGCCTCTTTGTAAATTTTTCCTGGTCGACACAAATAGCCTTTGGTCGGAGCACAATGAGCATCCTCCGAACATATACACAATCCCTCCAATGCACATCCATCTTTTACAATCGTCGGGTTTCCTTTGATCCCTAGGATTTGATCCGTCCATTCGCTCGAGAATAAACCGTTTGGATCATAACTCTCTTTTACCTTCAAGAAGGCTGGTGCGTTTTTGTGCTTTTTAATCACTCCACCAAAGGCTAAGTTTCTATTTTTACCCCAATGTGGCAATGCATTATACTTGAACAATCCAATTTGCTCGATTTCTTCGATAAAATCCTCGTAGAGTCGCGGTGTTAAAGGATCTTTGGCACGGTAATATGTTATCTCAAAGCTTACAGCTTCTGTTTCTTCCCCAAGATAAGCAGAAGAGGATGTGACATAACGCATTAAAATACCTTGGTAGAGTTCAAGGCTGCATAGGGATTTCGATTCGATTTTGACGAGAGATTTGATGTCGTTAATAAAACTTTTGACTTCCGTGAGAGAAACACTAAAAGATGTTTGATGATGAAAGTCGCCTTTTATACGTGAATCCCACACACACGCCGTGTTTAATCCATCTTGAAGGCTATCTAGACATGATCCTGACGCCATCATACGATTTTGGCTTCCAATGACCGGATAGCCGGTAAATACAATACCTAATATCGTTGAATATTTGAAATAAAGGCGGGAGTGAGTAAATATGTTCTATGTGAAATCAACCAAAAATGTATAACAAAACGAAAAAATTAACTACCATTGTTTGTCAAACCGTATGAGCTAGCAAACAGTGAAGAGGAGGTTAGTGTGGCTGCCGCACACTTCCCATCCGCATCTTTGTTTGTCTCTTGCGTCTCCTCTAAATTATTATACAAAGAAAAGTCAGAAAGAAAAGTCGGACAGAGAAAATTTCCGACGAAATAAGCTCCGAATATGTAAAATTTGTAAGAATCTTATGATTTCAATTTTATAATATCAGATGACAAAAAAAACAAAAAAATTCTTACAATTTTGTTAACTTTTCTTCTCATAATATAAAAGTCAGATAGATGTTGTCACCAAAAAAAAAAACTAGAGATAGCGATATGATAATACTAAAAAATATTGAGTTGACAAAAAAAAAATACTAAAAAATATGATACTTTTTGCAAACTAATCTATGCGAAAGTGTATAATTGTATATTAAATATTTTTCTTCCAAATAACTTTTTGACAAACCATTAATTTTTTTTCATTCAACAATCAGCTTTGTAATCCAGGACATGGGTTGAAGGGTTATAAGTTTATACACCTTTAATTCAAGAATCACTTGATTACATCTGTCTCTATATCAATCTTCAAAGATAATGTTTTCTTATCTTTACTTAGCATAAATCCAAACCCTTGAAAAAGCTTTAGAAATAAGGATAGTTAGGAACCTGATGATCTTAAGGCGGCTATTGCCGCAGAGGGATGCGAACGGAATGTCAATAAGTCATACACACCGTTGCCCGGCGTGTTGACTGCAACTCGGTCGTCCTTTCGATACACCACTTTGCCTTGGCTCGGTAACCACATAAAATCCGCAAATTCATGTTTTTTCCCAAATATCAGGACTTGATCTTCAATATCCGAATCGTTTTTCATAAAATACGTTAGCGATCTTTTGAACATCGGTTGCAATTCAAAAGTCACCTTTCCAAAAAAATAATACATACAACGAAATAATTGTAATTAGAAAGGGTTAGAACTTACAACTATATGAAACCAACAAAATAAAATTTTAATTGATCTAACCTGAGATATAACGCCAAGAACACCTAGGGAAACCTTAGCCGCGTTAAACTCGTTAGGAGTCGTAGCCTCGGTTAAAACTCTAACATTTGCAAACCCATCATTGACGGAGCCAGGACTAACAATCCTGATCTCTGACACATAATCATGGACCGCACTTCCTTTACCCCACAATGTGCTCCCGTGAGCACCGGTCCCCATCATACCACCCACGGTTAGTCCCCACCAATACGGTGAACAACCCAAAGCCAATCCAACTTTAGCCGCTTCATCCATTAACTGCCTAAGCATCATGCCGCTTTCAACCGTCAAGGTCATGGCCTTTGCATCTGACTGCACCGTGCGGTTTAGAAACCTTGTGCTTATCAACAATCCATCGCTTCCGTCCGTGCATGCAAGCTTAGGCATGCTATGGGAATGTATAGTGGTTACACGCATTTTTTGTCCGGCTTTAGTGGCTGCTGCCACGATAGACACGAGCTCGGCTTCACTTCTTGGGTAAGCCACCCTGGCGGCTCGACATGTGGACCGGTCTGGGAAGACTCCGTATGAGTTTGTGACAGTACAATCCGTGTTTCCTGACATACATCTGATGGGATCTTCCGGAGGTGTTGAGAGCGCCGTATGCACAAGAGTAAATATACAATGCAACCCGAGAACTATCCGCCAAAATGCAGGGTTTTGGAAACCACGCGAAGGAGAATAAGCAAATGCCATTGTATTTTTGTTTAAGTTTTGTTGAATCTCTTTCAAATGCTTTGCGAATGGTGCCATTGGTATAATATATAGAGGTTGTGTACATTGTGTAAAAAGCTGGCTCTGTGCGATTTAAATATAAGAAATATTGTACGTAGAGCAAGTGTCGTTAGTTTAGAAAACTAGTTTAGGCAAAGCCTGCAGGTTACAAGAGCGATTGAGACAGAAATTATATTAGAAAATCTCCTAATAATTCAAAAAAAAAGAAAGATATTGTACTCACACACACTTTATGAGATTGTAATTACATTTTAAGATACTCTAAATATAATATATTTGTTGATAAAAATAGAAAAGGCTGTGATGAGATACTTCGTGCTAGTCTGTAAGATAATGTAGAAATTCTAAACACATTCGAGCCACATTGTTTGACTGTAAAGTTTATTTCATTAATATCGCATGCTCTCTTTTTTTTTTTTAAGAAATATATCGCATGCTCTTTTTTATAGATATATACACTAGGATATATCCGGTATATTGTGTGGGTTACATATTTATTTAAAATATAAAATTATAAAATTTAGATGTATAAATTTTTTAATTTTAATATTTTTTATTGTTTGAATTTTGTTTGTATGATAATTTTATTTATTTAGATGTATTAATTAGTGATAACCCACATCAGCGCTGGTATCTTTTATAATCTTCAACTCTCCACTAATCAATATTTAAACCCATGAGAACTAAAATACTCTAAAAAACCACTTTGATTCGATAAAATATTCTTAAACTAAGGTTAAAAGTTAGTAAAAACTCAGTTTATCAAAGAGATTTCTACAAATATTTGTCTATAAGTTAAAATATTTTTAGATAAAATATTTCTATTTGCCTCGTCGTCTTATGCAATTAAATCTGTACTGAGAGGAATGTTTTTGTTCTAACTTTGGAAAAACAGAACATGAGCCGATGAGATGGTAGTTGTGATGTCGTGGCAGGAGTGATAAGTGGCTGAAATTGCTGGTAAGCACGTCTCTCACAAGCCGATGAGAGTAAATTTTCATACTCAGGTCAAAAGATTTAGACAGTCCATGAGGATAAATCTTAATAAATGTATGCTAGTCAATGATTTGCTAGCATTTTTTTACAGATCTTATTGATGCACATTTCTTTAATTTACCTATGAACATGCGCAACGTAAAGTTAATGTACCCTGGCTCCAGTTCATTATTAATTGAGTCATCGGGTCAGATTCTTTTTTAAACAGATATCTATCATCCGCTGCCGATTGAAACCCTAAATTCTTTTTAAAAACGATATATTGTATTATAATATTATTACAACAACATAAGCATTTAGTATAACTCATCATAATAAACGGCAAAAAAAAAAATACATTATTCACCCAAACATAAAGGATCTGATTGGTAACTAATAATTTTTAGCGGTAAGCTGGAGTGATAAATGCTTTTAAAATAGTTGAAAACTGTAAGAAAAGAACTGTAAACAAAAGCTGTACAAAAAAGCTGAGTATAATATTGTTGCTAACGCTTTCCGTACTGCTTTTATGATTGGTAACTATTAAAACGGTATAAATTGTATCGCAGCTGTAAGCATTACCAATCAAACCCAAAAACGAAGATTTTCCTATATGTTTTATATATTAATTGAGAAGCCACTTTAATAATAAAAAAGCTGATTTATATTAATTTCATTGAATTCGTCTCACAAACTATATAGTTGAAATGTGACGACAATTTACTCGAGTGACATTGATTTGTGACATGACATAATTTAAAAAATCTAATAAATTCATAAAAAAATATTTGATATCCAATTACATCTATATATATTAGTTTTAATCATTAGATAAAATCAATTATTGTAAATTAAGTCAAATATTTAGAAAAATAATTTAGTATGGATCTTATTTTCTTACAAAAATAATATTTTCTTATAAAAACAAATGCTTTTTGATATACATTTTTGCTATACAAATAATATAAGTTTTGTTAAAAAAAAACTTTTTATATTATTTTGTTACATAAATAATATCATTTTTCCTACAAATTTTTGAAGATGCAACCTATGTTTACTTCTTTTCAAATTTAGATTATCCAAATATTTTCACCCCAAAAAAAAATTGAGCAAAATAGAAATCTTTATTTTTATTTTTTGACTAAAAAATCATTAGTAGTAAATGAAAATTTCATTAAAAAAATATTAAGAAAAAAATCTAAACAATAAATGGATGTTGAATTCGAATAACTAATATATACTATTAGATTTGCATCTAATATTATTAGCATTCGATTTTAAGAGTATTGCCATAAATTTCTAACAATAAAACGAAATAATTTTATTAAAAAAACTTAAACAATAAATTTGTCAAGAAACCTTATAAGTTGTAAAGGGATTTCTTATTTGATAAAGTTAACGAGACATAGCCTTATATACAAAATACAATATGACCTAATTTGCTATTAACATATCGCCTAATTACATAGCCCAATACGGCCCAATACCCCCCCCCCCCCCTCCCTCCTCAAGGTGGAGTGTGCAAGTTACAAACACCCAACTTGAGAAGAAATTCTTCAAACTCATTACGTCCTAAAGCTTTGGTTAGAATGTCTGCAAGTTGAGACTTCGTGGAAACATGCTTTGTGGTAATGATTCCTCGAATGATCTCATCCTGTATGAAATGACAATCCGTGCCTACGTGTTTAGTGCGAACATGATGAACCGGATTGGCAGCAAGATTTATAGCAGAGAAACTATCCGAGTGTAAGATGATCGGATAATCTACTTAAATACCAAGAGCAGGAAGTAACTTTCTTAGCCAAAGAAGTTCTTGAACCGTGTCATCCATGGCACGGTATTCCGCTTCAGCAGACGAACGAGAAACAACATCATGCTTGTGTGTTTTCCATGACAAAGGAGAACCACCGAGCTGAATAAACCATCCGGTGAGAGACCGGCGAGTGAGGGGACAGGCGGCCCAGTTTGAATCACACCAAGCAGATAAAACCAGATCCGTGTTTGAACGCAAAAGAATACCTTGTCCACAACTTAATTTCAAATATCGAACAACGCGAAGAGCAGCTTCCCAATGTGCAGATTTCAGACTATCCATGAACTGTGAAAGAGTATGAATGGCATATGACAGTTCCGGACGAGTATTGGCAAGGTAAATCAATCTACCGACAAAACGACGATAGCGTAAAGGGTCTGGGATAGTGTCACCAGTAGCAAGTGCAAGTTTATGGTTTTGCTCCAACGGAAATGCTACTGGTTTAACACCAAGCAAACCAGTTTCGGTGATAATCTCAAGAGCATACTTACGTTGACACAAGTATATTCCAGCTGGACTGCGCGCAACCTCAATTCCCAGAAAATACCGCAAGATGCCAAGATCTTTCATGTGGAAACAAGAACTCAAATAGAGTTTAAACGTAGTTATAACCTCCACCGAGTTTCCGGTAATAACTAAATCGTCGACATATACAAGAACATGTAGTGTAGTGTCTTGCGTTTGAAGTGTGAAAAGAGAGTAATCTGCTTCGTGTTGTTGAAAACCATAGTCTTTCAATGCAGAACCAAGCTTCGCAAACCAACAACGAGGAGCCTGCTTTAAACCGTACAAAGACTTATGCAAACGACAAACCCTGGTTTTATCATCTGTGCAAAATCCCAGAGGAAATTGCATATATACCTCTTCTTCAAGATCGTCATGTAAGAATGCATTGTGTACATCCATCTGATGTACTTCCCAATCAAGAGAGACAGCCTGTTGAAGAAAACCACGTATGGTGACCATCTTCGCGACGGGTGCAAATGTTTCACCGTAATCAACGCCTTACGTTTGATTGTTACCGAGAACAACAAGACGAGCCTTGTAACGCTAAAGCGTACCATCAGATTTGAGTTTAATACGAAAAATCCATTTGCAAACAAGTGCTTTCTTCCCTGGCGGTAATGATTCGACAGTCCACGTACCGCGATCTTCAAGAGAAATGATAGCATCACGCCAATTTTCATCAAGAATAGCATCTTTGTAATACATCGGCTCAACTGCAGAGGTAAGGGCCATGACGTACGCCTGATAATTATCAGAAAACTGAGAGCTCGAGAGGTAGTTATCCAATGGATATGGTGTACCCGACGGTTCTGGTTCATGAAGCAGAGTAATCACATAATCAGCAAGATTCACCGGAGGCTGTTTCTTACGAAAACCACGACCCAAAACTTCTGTTTCAGGCGTAACAACAATATCAGTAGAAGACGAAATTGATTCCGTGACAATGGTAGGAATCAATGGCGACGCAACGAGAGATGCATCATCCTCGGAAACAGCATCAGGTGGATGTGCAGTGGCAGATGCGACATCATTCGAATTCAGGTTAGTTGGAACTGGATTCGATGAGCTGGGAACAGAGTAGTGAAGTTCATCAGATTCATTAACGTGATCCAACGAAACAGATGGCAATGATGGAGAGGAAGGAATTTCGGTAGAAGTAAAGTGAAATTCAGCTTCGGTAAAAATCACATCACGTGAAATGGAGACTTTTCCTGTCTCAACATTGTAAACACGCCAACCTTTATTTGCAAAAGGATAGCCAATGAAAATCGATTTATTGCTGCGACTTGCAAATTTATCACCTCCATGGTTCTGATTATGAACATAACAAACGCATCCAAAAACTCGTATATGATTCATAGGTGGTGGTCGATGATAGATTAGCTCAAACGTTGTCTTTCCATTAAGCAAAGCAGTGGGAGTACGGTTGACAAGGTAAGCTGCAGTGAGTGCACAATAACCCCAAAACTCAACTGGAAGATTAGCCTGAAATCGAAGAGCTCGAGCAACGTTCAGTATATGACGATGCTTACGTTCTACACGACCGTTTTGTTGAGGAGTTCCAACATAAGAGGTTTCATGAATGATACCTTGTTGAGCAAAAAAATCGGATAATTTTGACTTTGCCATTGTCACTTCGGGTAAGTCCCTGCCATTGTCACTTCGTATGATTTTGACTTTGACTGTAAATTGCGCTCAACAAGTTGGAGAAATTTTTAGGGTTTTCATTTTCCGTGAGCGAAGATGCGTGAGATTCTTCATATCCAGGGAGGACAGTGCGGAAACCAAATCGGTTCCAAGTTCTGGGAGGTGGTTTCCGTCGAGCAAGGCATCGACCAGACGGGACGCTTCGTCGGAGAGTCCGATGTGCAGCTTGAGAGGATTAACGTCTACTACAACGAGGCGAGTTGTGGTAGGTACGTTCCTCGCGCAGTTCTCATGGATTTGGAGCCTGGGACCATGGATAGCGTTAGATCTGGCCCGTACGGTCAGATCTTCCGGCCTGACAACTTCGTTTTCGGCCAGTCCGGCGCCGGAAATAACTGGGCGAATGATGAGCCTGCGCGAGGAACATACCTACCACAACTCGTCTCGTTGTAGTAGACGTTAATCCTCTCAAGCTGCACATCGGACTCTCCAACGAAGCGTCCCGTCTGGTTGATGCCTTGCTCGACGGAAACCACCTCCCAGAACTTGGAACCGATTTGGTTTCCGCACTGTCCTCCCTGGATATGAAGAATCTCACGCATCTTCGCTCACGGAAAATAAAAACCATAAAACTGGATCTTTTCGAGGCTCAACACAAGCCCCTGCCATTGTCACTTCATATGATTTTGACTTTGACTGTAAATTGCGCTCAACAAGTTGGAGAAATTTTTTAAGATGTGTCGGAGCCTCTTGTTTTGATGATAGGAGGTAAATCCAGACAGCTCTTGAGTAGTCATCAACTAGTGTGAGAAAGTAGCGAGAACCACAAATAGCAGAAGTTCTATACGGACCCTAGAGATCACAGTGAACCATTTCAAATGCAAAACTCGTCTTATTCATACTCATAGGAAAAGAATCTTTTGTCTGTTTAGCGCGGAGACAAATTTCACACGCTTTGGAATCAAAATCATGACTACTAAAATCAGAAAACTGCAACATCTTTAAAGCCTTAGAGGATGGATGTCCCAAGCGTTGATGCCAGACGTCGAGAGGTACTGATTCTGTTCGCTGGATCGCTGCTGTTACTTCCATTCCTCGAAAAAAATATAGTCCACTGAGCTGTCTACCCGCACCAATCAACATCATTGTGATGCGATCCTGAATGACACAAATCTTGTCAGTTATTTGGAAGACACAATGACGATCTCTAGTCAGCTGTGAAACTGATATAAGGTGACACTTAAGACCCTCAACAAAGAACACTTCCTTAAGGCTCAAAGAAGAACCCAAATTTACACGGCCGTGTTTTGTAGAAGTAGTAAAACGACCATCTGGAAGCTTGATTAAAATCGGTGCCATGTCGCAAACATCATTCAAAAATTCAAGAGTTCCAGTCATGTGATTTGAAGCTCATGTATCAATAATCCAAGATTCAAAGAAATACGTACCAGAAAAACTCTCGTTGGAAGGTGGCTTACGTTCTTCAAGAAGATGAACCAACGTTTTCCATTGAGTATCACTCAAACCACTGATCCCCACTCGATCCGTAGCAGTCAAGGTCGAAGTAGAATTCGATGTTGTAGCATGAGAAGCAAAGGCAGGGGAAGAGACATGATTGACTTGCGCCGAACCACGACCTCCATTAATAGTAGAACCTTTCTTCGAACTTGCAGAAACTGTGTTTGAGCCGCGGCCTCGAGACGAGTTCGTATTTGAGTGGTTCTTGGTTTTCTCATCATACCACTCAGGATATCCAATCAATCTGAAGCAATTTTCAGCTAAATGGCCATCACGACCACAATGTGTACATACCCGAGTATCGGGAAAAGATCTTGGATTGGTGAAAGCTTGAGGTCGCGAAGTAGTTTGAACCGCAAAACTGACACCATCACTTCGTTCTTCAGTCAGTCGACCCAGAGATTTAGATTCTTCATCTTGGGTAAGAATATTGTATGCATCCTCAAGCAAAGGTAGAGGAACACGAGATAAAAGTGCCGATTTGACAGCGCCATATACTGATTCGTCGAGACCCATGAGGAATTGGTGAAGTTTATCTTCCTCACGTTCTTTCCAAACCTCTTCCATTGTTTTAGCTCTTTGGTAATCGGCCAAGCTTTTCCATAACTGAGAAAGTTTACCGTAGTATGCTTCAGTAGCCAAGCCTTTTTGACGAGAAGTCGCTAACTCTTGTTTGAGACGCTGAACACGTTGACCATTCTTGACTCCAAATCGTTTTTGAATGTGTATTCAAAGCTCATGAGAGTCATCGATATGAGACATCGAGGTAGAGAGATTTTCATCGATCGTCAGCTTCATCCAGGAAACGACAAGAGCGTTGTTTACAGTCCAAACTTCATAATCAAAAGAGTTTTCGTCGGGTTCCGGTATGGAGCCATCGGCGAAACCAAATTTCTTTCTCGCCTTAAGAGCCAAACAGAGATTAGTGGCCCATTCATCATAGTTGGGTCCACGCAGCAACGGTTTCGATATTAGTGTTCCGGGATTATCACCGGAAGATAGATCATAAGGAGAGATAGTACGACGGACTTGTTGTGAAGTTTGTGACGTCGAAGTAGTCATTGAAGAAGTAAGAGCAGATCCAGTACTCATGATGTAGAAAAGTCCGTTGAAAGAAGATCAACAAAACTAGGTCAATAGAAAGGAAGAAATAAAATTAAGAAACAGATCTCTTAGCGGAATTAGAAGATCACAAAATCGAGAACAAAAACCCTGAAGTAGTTATGTTAAAAGCTCTGATACCATGTCAAAAAACTTTAGAAGTTGTAAAAGAGATTTCTTATTTGATAAAGTTAACGAGGCATAGCCTTATATACAAAAATACAATATTACCTAATTTGCTATTAACATATCGCCTAATTACATAGCCAATACGGCCCAATAAAATTGATATTCAATCAAATAATTTTTAAAAAGAAATAAATACAGTAAATTTTCATATAATATTATTGTTCGGGTGGATTTTTGAACTGGTGACTTGAACTCGGGTCTGCTCTGTGAATCTTGCGAGCATGTTCAAACTCTTGGGGGATGAGTAGGACCTGAAATCACAAAGATAGCCATGAACTTATCGGGACAACAAGAAAGTATCCTCCTGATTATTATCCGACGTTCAAATCAGATTTTTTTGTTAACCACCTTAGCTCTTTTCAAATTGGAGAGATGATCTAAGGTTTCCACTTTTATTTCTACAATATTCCTGACATCCATTCATCTTTTTGTGAGATCGCTTTCTATCTTTCGCTTTTTTCTTGCGTTTTCTATTTTTCTATTTTTCTATTTCACTTTTATTTCTCTTTTTCCTTAATGGTGACAATCTTGGTGTGTTCATCATCTTCAGAGGAGTCATCTCCTAATGGGGTGGCTCGTTGCAGCTGATTCAGCGACAATGGAGCATCCGGATTCGGATCCTTCCGATTCATCCATTTCCTCTTCTGTTCGATCTCATTCATCTAGAAATCTCTTTGAAAATCCTTAAAACCCAACAATAAATTATTCGCACCGCACATGATCAAAGAAACCATAGTAGTAGAAACAAAGTATTTTATAAATAAAAAGGGTTCAAAACAACTTTATTTCAAAATACAAAGATGAAATTGTCTCCTTAAGACCATCTCCAACCCCATTGCAAATTTGGTGCCAAATGCTATTTTGCAATAAAATATGGTCCAACCCAATTTCATTTTCAATTGTAAAATGGCATAATGCCATTTTTGATTTCAAATATGGAACCATCTCATTTTCAATTGCAAAATGCAATTGAACTTTTTTATTTATAAAGTAGTCTTTCAAATTTTAGATACTTTAACTTTTAGAGTTATAAATAATTATTTTAATAATTTTTTTTTATGATTATAAATATTAAAACACTTTAATGTCTAAAATAAAAATGCAAATAACATTATTTAATAGAAAATATAATAACATAATACTGAAATTAAAAATAACAGAAAATAAAAATATACTTTGTTTTATCATTTCTATGTAGTATAATGTGTTTTTATTTATATTATAATAATTAAATTTCAAGAATATCATAATTTATGGAATTTTTGAAAGAAATTAAATAAATGGGTCAATGTGTAATTTTTTATTTAAATGTGTATAATTAGCAATTAATAATAAAATAGATAAAGAAGAATATTTAAAATATTCCTTTTGAAATGAAAAATGCAATTATGGGTTGGAGAGAAATTCAATTGCATTTTGCAATTATTGCATTTTGCAATGGAAAATACAATTATGGGTTGGAGATGCTCTAAGAACAAAGCGATGAAACCGAACAAAGAACTAAAATGTGGTTGTGTAGCTATTAAGGCCCATTAATTTCGTGACTATAGGTTTTCTAAAGAAGATTTGGATGTTTTTGAAAACTATTATTTTTTCTTGGAAATGTATTCTCTATTAATTTGTTTTGTTATTTACTTTCTTTTGGTTTATTTAGTTACAAATTTCGTGATCACCAAACAACCAACTTATATTTTTGGTTTAGCTTAATTCGACTCTTATAACTTTAGTAGCTTGATTTTTTAGTCTCTACTATATTTTTTAGTACGCTTGTTTGTGCACTTCAGCACTTGTAGGGGTCAGTGATACTAATTTATGACAATTACGATATGACATCTCCCACTGATTACTCTCTTGTTATTGTACGTACAAAATATTATCTTTTTCGTATCTCTTCTGTGTGAATGGTAACTGTGGAATCTGGCAGAATTCGGAATCTAGCAGAATTCGGAATCTAGCAGAATTTGTTTGTGATTTTCAGCTGAATCTAGCGGAATAACTATTAATGTAAATAGTGACAGAGGAATTGAGGAATTGCGGAATTTTTTTATAAAAAAATAATTAAGAAATATGAATTAAGATAATAAATATGTGATAAAATAAAATTATTTTAATATATTAGTAAGGTATTAAACAACATAAAAATACAAAAAATAATATTTTTTAAAAATAGTTATTTCATTTATTTTTTATTTAAACAAAAAAATTTAAAACGTTATTTCTATTTTTTTTTTATCTAAAACAAACATGATTATATGCTATAATATGGTGGATACTTTGT
The DNA here is from genome assembly GCA_020283515.1 of Alliaria petiolata. Lineage (NCBI taxonomy): Eukaryota > Viridiplantae > Streptophyta > Magnoliopsida > Brassicales > Brassicaceae > Alliaria > Alliaria petiolata. The sequence continues at coordinate 64,640,650 of JAHZTW010000002.1, read as the reverse complement.
TCAAACCTTACTTTTCATTCACTTCAACTTTGAGGTTACAACACTGGTAAGGAAGAGTTATCAAAGCTCTTAGACTACTACAATAAAACTTGAAAGCAATAAAAGATAAGGCTGAAGAATCATCAAAATTAAGCGACAGCGAATCACATAAACTATTCGGATGCGTCAGCTTAGAATTCACGGCCAAACCGGAAGGAGTAGTCACTTTAACTTGTGACGTTGAAAAGTTGTCCCTACCTCCAAGTCTCATCGAAACAAAACCTGTCACATTTGCTACACAAGATAACAGATTGGTAAAGGGATTAAAACTTTTTCTGGGCTTTGAAACCACAGAAAAATCTCCTCTCCTAGAGAGGGAAGGTGGTGAAAACAGTTTCTCCCATTTAGAGGAAACATATATCACATAAACGAGCTTCTTAGATAAGCAAACCTGAGGGACTGAGCTCGGTAAAAAGGAGTCATGGGCCATGCCCAGGAAAATACAACGCCAGCCTAAGATGTGAGCTAAGACGCTAACGGGAAAGCAAAGTCTCGTTGTCCCTTCACCGGCGAGGAATAGGACTAAGAGCTCCGGTTGGTCGAAACTTTGAGAGGAGGCGTATGACGTGTAAGACTCAGCAGAAGGATGAGAGTCTAATAGTGGCGGAGAGGTGGAGGAAGCAAAAAAGCAACCCATAGAAGAACGGATGAGTGATAACAATCTTCCCGGAGCAGAAAGGAGAATTCGGCGATGGTAATAGACTCTCGGCCGGCGGAGCAGAACACAAAACCGACGGTTAAGAAAAGGAGATATACGGTGGAAACAGAGCTTCCCCGTTATCAGGCGGATTGGGTGGATCCGGCGGATCTGGAGGGAGAGAGATGGTTGTCGCCGACGAGACCAGAGAGGGAAGAGGAACGAACCCCAACGCTGGATCTGGAGGAGACGAAAGCAGAAGACGGAGAGCACGACGGTTGCAAAAGCCACATCGGAAGCAAGGAAGTCGAGAGGGTCATCACCGAAATCTGAGAAGTGGCGGAGCTTCAATCTGAAGAACGCAGCGTACCGGCCGGATGATCAGGAGAGCTCGCCGCCGCTCAGATAACATGATGGTGGAGGAAGAGAGGGGTGGACTAGAGAAACACCAGTGAGGGAACCAGAGGCTTCTCGGAGGAGAGGAAGATCCCGGCTTCTGGCTTCAGGGGTGTAATGCTGCTGGTCAGAAGGAGATGGAGGAGGAGGAGAGCCGGCGTCGGAGAGCCATTCTTCACAGATGAGGGTGCAGCGGCCACCTTGGGAAAAGCGCCTAGGAGAAAAAGAAAACTAGGGTATATGGTGGATACTTAATAATAATAAAAAAAATCCCTAACATGCACAATAGGTACATATGAATAATTTTACAATATGTTTTTCAAAAAAAATTATTTTGTCCTATTTGAATTGAATTTAAACACAGATAAAAGTTGGTTTCATATTTATTATCAAGCAATTGTCATTACAAAAAATTTGAACCAGCCGAAAAAAGAACAAAATTTTAACAATTCAGCAGCTAAATTCAGCTCATTCAACTGGTAATCACCTTTTTTATCAGAAATTATTTCAATTCAACTATTACTATGTTACTATTACTTTGTTTTGGATATTTTGCATAAATTACAGATAATTCGGATATTCGAAACCGGTATGAACCTAGGCGAAATCGAACCAAACTCGATCCGGAAAAAACTTTGAATATGTTTTATACCGTAATACTGAAATATTCAAACAAAAAAAAACTGGTTTTGAATTTTTCGTATTACAACTACTATTAATTTTTTTTGAAAAAAATTCAGCTGATATAACTGATGAATGTTTTTTGTTTTCAGCTTAATTTCCATTCAATTCAACAATTATTTTGTTACCATGTTTGGAAACAAAATTAGCTAATTTGAAAAGAAAAAAATTCATTCAGACAACGAAATTCGACTGATTCAACCGGTGTCCATTTGTTTTTTTCAGCTGAAATTCAGCTGGCGTAATGTTACCGGTTAGTGCCTACATAAAACGCTTTATCAACTTGATGATATATACAATTCACTATTCTAATATTATATAGTATTAGACACCTAACATATAATCGCATAAACCCATAGGATTAAGAGAGGATTAATTAGCAATATTGAGTATAACAAAGCTGCAAAGTTTACATTCGAATTACACTAGTTTCTATAAAAAAAATCCCTCTGAACTTGGTTGAATATTATCCTTCTAAAACTATTTGGTGAATTAGTAAAGACGTAAAAATATTTTGGGGGGCAAAGTTGAAATGCAATTCAAACTTTTGGCTCCAAACAAAAAGCCCTAAAAAAAAAAAAACTCAAAAAATTGGAAAATGAACAGTTTCTTCTCCGACTGATGATCGTACGACAGAGAATGGCGCCGAAGAAGAAACCTCAGAAGAATCAAACCAACGACAAACCCGTTGCTTCTTCAATACCGAATTCGAGCCACAAGAAACCATGTAAACCCCCAAAGCTTCTGATTTCGCCGGAGGACGAGGAGCGGTTACGGCAACTCTTGCTCAACTTTCGCCGGACCTCTTCTCCGGTCAGGGCTCCTAACCGTAGCGCGTTCTCCGAGGCTCAGAAGAAGAAGAAACTCACTAATCTCTACGAGAAACTCTCTTGCGAAGGGTTCTTAGATGAACAGATTGAAACCGCTCTCTCCTCTCTAACAGTAACTAACTTCTCGCATTTGTTCCGACTTACCTAATATATTGAAGATAAATTAGTAACATTTCTCCAATTTTCTGGGCGATTCCTGACACAAAGTGTCTGTTTTTGGTTTAAGGATGGTGCGACTTTTGAGACTGCACTTGATTGGCTCTGTTTGAACTTCCCGAGTCACGAGTTGCCGGTGAACTTCTCTACCGGATCTTCTCGCTTTCCTACTTCAGGTATGTTGCGATATCCTCGGGGAAACTTTCCGCGATTCGTCGTGCATTGATGCTTGTACCTTCCTATCGGTGTTTGCAGGCGGTTCTGTGAGTGTGATATCAAACTCAAGGAAAGATTGTAGTGAGTCTTGTGAATCTTCCTACGTTCCTACCACAGGTATGTGTAACATCGCGCCGATAAGCGCTTTAAAGGTTGTATATTCTCGGGGAAAATGGCGCTATTTTTCGTGCATTGATGCTCTTGTACCTTCCTAATGGTGAAGCAGGCGGTTCTGTGGGTGTGATATCGACCTCACGGGAAGATTGGAACGTTCCTACGACAGGTATGTGTAACATCGCGCCAAGAAACGCTTTAAAGGTTGTGGATTCTCGGGGAAAATCGCGTTACTTGTTGTTGTGCATTGATGCTTGTACCTTCCCTATTGGTGTTTGTAGGCGGTTCTGCGGGTGTGATATCGACCTCACCGGGAGATTGTAATGAGTCTTCTGAATCCAATTCAGTCCTGGAAAAGCAGGAGGAGCCTGAAGTTTTAGTTCGAGTGAAGGGAAAGCGAGACGAAGAAGAAGATACTCTTAGTTATTGCCAATCATCTCAAGCTGATTGGATTCGTCAGTACATGAGAAGACTTGAAGAGGTACTCATATAGAAGGGTTCAACCATTTTTTTCCAAAAGCCTAATACTTTGATCTGAAGGCGCAAAAACAAAACAGTATAACTTTGAATTAAATTTTCAGGAAGAAATGGAATCTTCTGATGAGGAGGAGGTAACTCAAATCTTTTCTATTATGTTAAACTACTTAGTGAGACTCTTACAGTTTTCTTGTATGTTATAGAATAATGTCACTTTTACAAAACTATGAATATCTGGATGCTTTTGAATTTGGATCATGAATTGTTTCTTGTGCTCAAAAAGGTATCACGTGGGTTAAGCTTGTTTAATTAATCCGTTAATGGAATTAAAGACTTGACTTTTAAGTCGCATATGTAGTGTGATATATTGTTACTTACCTTACTAGGTATCTGGTCCAAGGCCTTTCGATGTGATTGCTGAAGAATATTGTTCGGAAAGATCTGATGCTGTAAAAGCAAAGAGGAAAGGTGATAAAAATGGACAGAAGCAAGCAGGCCTAACTATTTGCAAGCTCAAGCAAGAATTATCTGGTATTGCTTAAGCTTAACTTTTTTTTTTTAGTAATCAATCATGATTTGGTGCAGTAAGTCATGAGCTATCTGTGTTTGTTTAGAAGGGATATCAGAAGCAATGTTGGAATCTGAGTTTCAGCGTGAACAAGCTTTTGAAGACGCTATCGAAAAAGAAGTAACCTCCCCTGTGCCTGATGACGTTCATGAGTCAGTAGATGTTGACGCTGTCTGTATTCAGTTGTTAGATGACTTAAACTTGGATGAAAATCCTGTTGGGAGCTGTCGTTCTGAGGAAACTCAACCTAAAGGTCTTCCAGGACAAGATTTAGTTATGTCGGATGATATTTTAGAAGACATGGAGCTTGGTGATTTGTTCTTAGAAGATGTTCCGCCTTATGAACCTCCTCCCCATGAACTCCTGGAATTACAAAAGAATGAAACTATGAGAGAACTATGCAATGAGAGAAATCTTGGGAAACTAAAGGGTATCTGGAAAAAGGTAACTCCTTCACCTAACAAGATCCTAGGAGAAATACCATTTAGCTTTCAAAATACTATTGCAAGTAATAGGTCGCCTGATGCTTTTACTGCGCATATGCTTGCTTCTTCATTTGTCACTTTGTCACATATCAAGAAGTTGAGTTTAACTTCTAACAATGTTTGATAGATATAGAACTTCCTCCTTTAGCTACAGTTTGGTTATTTTTTCCCTACACTTCTCTCTTCTCCTCTTGGGTTGTTCTAGTTAGTTTTTTCCCTTTGTTAGATTATCTCTTTAACATGTAATTTTTCTACAGGGTCAAGTACAAAAGATCCCAAAGGCAATTCTCCATCAATTGTGTCAAAAGTCAGGGTGGGAAGCACCAAAGTTCAATAAAGTAACAGGGGAAGGAAACAATTTCTCGTATACTATAAGTGTTATGTGTAAATCCAGTGGATGTGGTAAAAGCAGAGAAGCTGGGGGTCTGATAACTATTAAACTTCCTCATCAGGTTGAGGATTTTAAATCCATCGAGGTACATTTAACATTTGATAATCTCTTGATAAGATGCCAAACAAGTGTTCAATTAGGCTCTTGTGAGTAAATGTTGTCAGGGATATATCTTCTCGCAAGAAAGTTAAAAGTTGCTTAATAAGTACAGCTAGAAAAAACGATCTATAGTGTAATCAGTATGCTAATTTATTGTTCACTTGTGTGTGACAGGGTGCACAAAACAGAGTTGCGGCATTTGCTCTCCATAAGCTGTTTTCTGATTTGCCTGTTCACTTTGCAATCACTGAGCCTTATGCCTCTCTAGTTTTGACATGGAAACAAGGTGATTTTGTAAATCTGCACTTTGGTTTTCTTTTTATTACAAATTTTGCAGTGAGATTGCCATTGATGTCCATAAAAGCTTCGAATGATTGACCTAGTTTATTATACTCTCATGTCTCATTTGAAACAAACTCTTCTCCATAGTTCAGGAGTTGTGTGAGTATATAGGTTTGCAAAATTATAATCACTCTAAAAGAGTTTCTCTGAGCTTTCACAGAGGAATCGTTGGGTATACAAAGCAGAGAAGAAGAACGAAGAGCAAAGTTTGTTGATAGCTTGCTTCAGGCAGACAATTTCAGGCCAAACACTTCGTCGAGTGGCAGACACAATGCACTTCCAATGGTAGACTCCTGTGTCAAAAAGATTGATGACTTGAATGTTATCAAATCTAACCATAGAATTAAAAGTATGTTTCTTGGATTCATTTTGTCACAGATCGTATATGTTTCGTAAATCATATAACCCTGGATTTTACTGGCATAATCATTAGCAGGAAGTATAATATTCTGTATGATATGTTACAGGAGACTCTTCCATGGAATCTGAATGTTCTTCTCTCAAACGAAAACAAGAAAACAATAAGAAACTGCAGAAGTACAAGGTAAAATATTCTTGTTTATGAACATAAGTTTTAGGCAGTGACAGTGAAGAATGTCGTTCATGTCGCTATTTTTATACGTTACAGTTATATGTATAAAGCTTTCACTAGTAATCCTATTGTTCTTTTCTAGGACATGTTGAAAACTAGAGCTGCTCTTCCTATATCAGAAGTGAAGAATGACATACTGCACCATCTGAACGAACAAGATGTGTTGGTGGTATGTGGAGAGACAGGCTCTGGAAAGACTACACAGGTTTGGTCTCGTCAGTTTCTCCCTTGTTATGTAGTGTTGATTAAACTATTCGCTGTTTTCTGAATTTATCTTTCAGATATAAGCACTGAGTTATTTCTAACTGATACACTATTCCAGGTTCCTCAATTTATATTGGATGATATGATCGATTCGGGGCATGGTGGATACTGTAATATTGTATGCACACAACCTCGGCGTATAGCAGTGAGTATCTCGGTGTTAAGATGTCATGTTTTCAGAAATTTCTTGTTTGGTTTACACTGATATAAATTGCGATCCGTCAAGTCTCGTTGATCCTTTTACTTCTGCAAAGCTTAGTGATGTCATGTCATTTAGCCTAAAGCTACATTTTGTTTCTGCTAATATGGTTTAGGCTATCTCTGTTGCACAAAGAGTTGCTGATGAGCGCTGTGAATCCTCTCCTGGCGTAGGGGACTCCTTGGTTGGTTATCAAGTTCGTCATCAAAGTGAAAGGTCTGCCTCTTAATTTTAAGCATTTTGTGTATCGTTTTATGAGCCCATTTCACTGTGTTCAGCTTGTATGCCTTTCTATCACTTTATACCTAACTTAAATGATCAGAATTGATTGTGGAATTGAACCTTTAGGATCAAATTTAAGTTGTTGGAGTGTATACTGTATCAAAAATTGGCTTGTTTCTCTAAGTAGAACGAAAGTAGGCAATTTGGTTCCAAGGACTGGAATGTTATGAAGACTCTGGACCAACATTTTTTTACAATTCTAATAACTGTTATCAGCTGGTCGTAACATATGCATCTCTGACACTATAGTATGATGATTGTCAGTATAATTTTAAATCTGGTTTTTATTTTGAATAATGTTCCTTGGAGTTGTGGGTTTACTGAATTTTTTTCTTGGGCATTATGTCCTTGTGTACTTGCTCAGGAGTGACAAGACAAGGCTTCTGTTTTGTACCACTGGCATTCTACTGAGGAAACTTGCGGTATGTCCCCTATTTTCTTAGTAAACCCTTGTGCAAGAAATTGATCCTTTTTCACTTTTCTATAGCAATTTAAGATAACTGAGAAATAGTAACATCTTTGTTGCACAAGCCACAAGCATGCTGGGATTTGGATAACGGCGCAATACCATAACTGCATATACCGAAGTTATAATTTCTAGAAAATCTGAACTTGCAGAAAAGATAACAATACCTGAACAGAGTCTTGTTAACTCTATAGGTCCACATGTTTAGATAGTTGCCTGCGTCAAAGGGTGATAAAAAGAACTTTTAACTACATTTCGTGAATTGTTATATCACTGGTAATATCATTTAACTGTTTGCTTGTTTGTGCAAAACCTTGCAGGGGGATAAAACCTTGAAAGATGTTACACATGTTATAGTTGATGAAGTGCATGAGCGGTCTCTTATGGTGAGTATTCATTAACTCAGCCTTAAATTTCATGTCAAAAAAATAAATTTATTTTGGCATCATTGTTAAGCAAAATAGTGGATCACCAGAATGCAAAAACACATTTTTAGAATACGCACTTAGTTATTCACTTACAACAGTGAAATCCAAATCCCTGGTGGTCAAAACATTGATTTGTCATTTTGCAAGTTTTGAACAATTTGACCAGAAAAAATGCCTCTCACTCTTTTGTTAAAATCAACTCTTTTTTTTTCTTGGTAAAAATCTTAGAATCAGTTTGTAGGTGAGACAAAAAAATAATTTCCCTATTTCCATTTCAGGGTGATTTTCTTCTCATAATTTTGAAGAGACTGATTGAGAAGCAAGCCTGCGATAAATCATTACCTAAACTGAAAGTTATCCTTATGTACGTATTTGTAGCTTTTTGTATTCATATGGCAGATTTCAAATAGTAAGTAAACATTATATGTATTCATGCGTCTGATGCCCTTTCAGGTCCGCTACTGTTGATGCAAATCAGTTCTCAAGATATTTTGGTCAATGTCCGGTAGTTACGGCTCAAGGACGAACACACTCGGTTACTACTCACTTTCTAGAAGACATTTATGAGACGACTAAGTACCTTCTGGCTCCAGATTCTCCTGCTGCGCTAAGAGCTGATACATCCAATCAAGACGAGGTACATATCTTGTAACCAAAAATATGATTTGTTATATTTTATTTATTGATCCCCTTTTTTATGTAAATTGCCTTTGCCTTTCTGTGAGACCTACTATGAGAACAGTGAATATGGAAGAACCTTTGCATCTCTTTGGGGCTTTATATGTGAATGAATACTTATTGATTATATGTGACAGAATTTTGAAATTCGGATGCTAGTGATGCTATACTGAAAATATCATTTAGGTTGTATTCTTGAAACTTTGCATATTATGTAGTTAATACATGAATACCTTTTGGTTATATACTGAAAATTTGGATGCTAGTGATGCTATACTGAAAATATCATTTAGGTTGTATTGTTGAAACTTTGGATATTGTGTAGTTAATACATGAATACCTTTTGATGATATACTGAAAATTCGGATGCTAGTGATGCTATACTGAAAAATCTATTTAGGTTGTATTGTTGAAACTTTGGATATTGTGTAGTTACTACATGAATACCTTTTGATCATATACTGAAAATTCGGATGCTAGTGATGCTATACTGAAAATTTCATTTAGATTGTATTGTTGAAACTTTGGATATTGTGTAGTTAATACGTGGATTCAATGTCTGCAGCTTGGTTCTGTAAAGGTCCGTAGGGGAAAGAAGAATCTTATGTTAGCTGGCTGGGGAGACAATTATTTGGTTTCAAAGGACTGTCTTAACTCGTCTTCTGTTCCCAGTAATTACGAATCTTACAGTGACCGTACGAAAGAAAATCTGGTACTCTTGTCTTTTTCCAGTTTGAGCTTTTGTTTCTCTTATTCACTTAGTTGTCCTGAGTCAAAATAACTTGAAGAGTACTGTTGCAGAAAAGGTTAAATGAGGATGTTATTGACTACGAGCTTCTTGAAGAGTTGATATGCCACATTGATGCCACTTATGAGGAAGGAGCCATTCTTGTATTTTTGCCTGTAAGCTGATACTGACATCTTTCGGGTTATATTGATAATCAATCATATTGTCTGTCGCTTCAGCTTGACATATGTTTTGTTAATAACAGGGGATGTCAGAAATTAGCATGTTACACAGTAGGTTAGCTGCTTCCTCTCGTTTTCGTGGACCTTCTGCAGATTGGCTTCTTCCTCTACATTCTTCTATTGCACATAGAGAACAGAAAAAGGTGTTTCTGCGCCCACCTAAAGGCATACGGAAGGTAATATATTCTGTTTCTTTTCTTTTCCTCCTTGCTCGTCTTTGAATCTGTGTTAGCAGTCATTTGCTCTGTCTGTTCCTCATGATCAATTTTAGTGGCTTTTCTTTAGTGCCTTGCTTTTGCATTTTGCCTATTGGACCAATAATCTAAAGTTGTTAAGGGCTCTAGGATTATTGTGTTATAAGACTACTATCTCTGTCTCGTGCAACTGTTTTGTAAAATGTAAAATGTGTTCCATACACTACTTGTTTCCTTACCACCTTCAAATTGACAAAAATGTTTTTTCATCTTCGTTACATGTATTTTGGTCTTCTTGAGGGTTTCTTTTGATTTTACTGTGGATATATTCTTAAAAAAAAAAATAGAAACTAATTTAGAGAGAACAGTTTAATTCCTTTATGACTTGATGAGAAGAACATTCACAAAACTTGAGAAGATACAGTTGAAAGAGTTTCATGAGTTGTCCTTGTAAATAAGCTGATAATACTAGCCGATCGAAAATATAATGTTTATCGTAAGAGTTCTGAATCCCTCTTTTGTGAAAGATATTTTCCATAAATTATACTGACTCCTGCAAAGCCGATCTGGTTCATCTTTTGCATCATCTCTTATGTTCAGGTTATCATAGCTACAAATATTGCAGAGACCAGTATAACAATTGACGATGTGGTGTATGTGATTGAGAGTGGCAAACACAAGGAAAATCACTATAGTACACAGAAGGTATGATGATGTTTGTACTAATATCTGAATAGAGCAATGTGCATATTTTTCTAGTGAGAGTTACATATTCCCCTTACGAAACTGGTTTATAAGATTGATCTGTATCTTCTCTAAATTACTTGGACATATAAACGCTATTGATGTCATCTTTTGGTGCTCAAATTATTTTATCATCTCACAGAAATTGTCAAGCATGGTGGAAGATTGGATATCTAAAGCAAATGCAAGACAAAGAGCCGGAAGAGCTGGTCGTGTCAAACCTGGACATTGCTTTTCGTTGTACACACGCCATAGGTTTGAGAAGCGCATGCGTCCCTATCAGGTTTCTTTCTCTTAAGACGCTCCTTCTCTGGTTTCTCGATATCTTGGTTCTCACTGGTTCCATCTTGATGGCTAGGTTCCTGAGATGCTGAGAGAGCCTTTAGTAGGGTTGTGTTTACAAATCAAATTGCTTGGATTGGGTCACGTTAAGCCTTTTCTGTCCAAGGCAAGTGACACTAACTTTCATTGCCAAAAGGGCCAACATTATCATTCGTCCTAACTCTCTTTTCACTTACTGTCTATAGGCTCTGGAACCTCCGAGTGAAAGTGCTATGAACTCTGCAATCTCATCGTTGCGCAAGGTACCTTCTACTTGTTTTGGACAGAAGTCTTTTATTTTGTAAGATCTATTAGTTCCTGATACATCAAAAAGTTATGAGACCTTTCAAGGAGACGCTTAAAACTCCCCATAGTCTTATGTTTTCTCAATCATTGATTGTAAGTATTAGTTCAGTAAACCAATTTGTGTGCTGAGCCTTCTGTTATGAACCCTGTCTTCTTTAGGTCGGTGCTGTTGAAGGGGACGAAGAGTTAACACCGCTTGGGCATCATTTAGCAAAACTTCCTGTTGATGTGTTAATTGGAAAGGTTTGCTTAAGTAACTTCATTGCTGCACTAAAAGATGCCTCAGTCACTGCCTCGTGTCATCACTAAACGTTTTAATTTTTTTGCAGATGCTGTTATATGGTGCCATTTTTGGTTGCTTGTCACCTATTCTCTCCATTGCTGCTTTCTTGAGCGAAAAAACGCCATTTATATATCCCAAAGATGAGGTACACTTTTTTTACTTTTGCGGAACTTGGATGAGGTTCTCATTTGACTCTATGTTTGCTCCTCTTTTCTTAGAAGCAGAATGTTGATCGGGTGAAACTTGCTCTTTTGTCTGATAAGCTGGAGAGTTCGAGTAGTATAAACAACAATGACAGACAATCTGATCACCTCCTTATGATGGTTGCATACGAAAAATGGGTGAAGATACTGCACGAGGTATGTGTTAAAAGGGTACCTCTAGCTGCTGCTTATTCCTAAAGTTTTGTTATATATACATGGATGTTTTCTCTCTTTGGACGTCCTTTCTCTTAGTGGCAAAAGTTGAACCAACCCATTCTTAAAGAAATTATTTTTCCATGTGCAAGGAGTTTTTCTTACAGAATCAGTATCTAATGCATTATTGATCGATATATCTTGGCTACTTCCATCTGTGATAGATATTTTGAATATCTAGGGATAGCTATTTAAACTTAAAAATGATACATGAAGACTTAGATCTTAATAGCTCTGTATTACTTTACTGCCAAATAGCAGTTTTAAGAAGAAAAGTTAGAAAACCTGGTTTGGGAAAACTAGGAAATTTTTTGTAACTGATAGACAATACATGCATTGAGTAACCAAACAAAATCTTGGAGAGAGATGTATCTTCCTAAGCCTCTTGTTGGAGCCAACTCTTTAGAGATATGTGATTTAAGGTTTTTGGTTGAATTGTAAATAAAGATTGAGGTTCACAGATAATTGGAGGGATTTGTTGATGTCACACTGTCCTCTGAAATGAACCATGGGCTTGGATCTTCTGCAAACTGATTGTGCTTTATGTGTTTGTGATGTCTTCAGCAAGGATTTCAAGCTGCAGAGAGGTTCTGTGATTCAAATTTTTTGAGCAGCTCAGTGATGCGGCTGATAAGGTACATTGTACTTTGAGGCTATAACTTGTCTACAAAATATTTCCAAAATAACATGGAAAAGATGGAAAATGACTACTTTGTTTTGGTTTCTTCATCCTTCAAGTCTTTATTTGTTGCTTTTTCTCACAAATATCAGTGACGTGAGAATACAGCTTGGCACTTTACTTGCTGACATCGGGCTCATCAATCTTCCTAAAAGTAACGAGGTAACTTATCTTACAACATCTACGCTTAAAAGCAAAGATGTGCCTGATCTTTACATGGAAGATTCAGAAGACACATACACCAAAACATTGTTATGCTTGTTGTTGACAAGTTTTTGGATACATCACCATCAAGTTTGTTCCACCATGTTAATATGCTTGAGCAGAAAGAAAACCAATGTTTGTCTAAAGAAATCTGATCAGAAAATTATTATCTTTTCTTATCATAGTGTGCGGGAAGGAGGAATCAGAATCTTGATGTTTGGTTTTCCGACAAAACTCAACCTTTCAATATGTATTCACAAGAACCTGAAGTTGTTAAGGTAAAAGTACATCTAGTGCTCTAAAACTCTAACTTTTTTTTTTTGCTGTTGTTGTTGCAATAGAGGTTCAATGTCATTATCTTAAAAGAAAAAATGGGAAAATAAATCTGGTTAATGGTTGTATTCTGCAAAACAAAAAAAATGAAATTTTTTTTCCATTTTCGTTAGTACATGAGTTCAGTTTCCAATTTTCACAGGCTATAATATGCGCGGGGCTATGTCCTAATATCGCAGAGGGATTGGTTAACCGTTTAACGAAGCCAGAAAAGCAAACGCAGCGTTATGCAGTATGGCATGATGGAAGAAGAGAAGTTCATATCCATCAAAACTCTATTAACAAAAGCTGCAAAGCGTTTCAATACCCTTTTCTTGTATTCCTTGAGAAGGTAACTTTTAGTTTTAATTTTGAAGCATTCGCTTTTACTTTTATCCCTCTGCTTTACTTGCCACAGAATTTCCAATTTGATTGTTAGAATGCAGAATCTGATTACAGATAATATGATCGACTTTCTTGTTTCTTGTAGGTCGAATCAAAGAAAGTAGTATATCTCCGAGATACAACCATTGTTTCTCCGTTCTCCATTCTACTTTTTGGTGGCTCAGTCGATGTTCATCATCAGGTACTTGCTGTTAGCGAACAATGAATCAAACATATCTATAGAAAACGATTGTTGACGATGATACTCTTTTTATGACTTTTGGTTTGTCCTACGTGCTTTTTACCTTAAGACCTTATCTTGCATTTGCAGAGTGGATCAGTCACCATTGATGGGTGGTTGAAGCTAGCAGCACAAGCACAAACCGCAGTTTTGTTCAAAGAGCTCCGGTTTACCCTCCATTCCATTCTCAAAGATCTCATCCGAAAACCCGAGGTTACATGTTTTAGTCCTTCGTTTGATCGATCCATTCGGTGAAGTAAGTAGTAGCTCAGGCCTAATCTCTTTGACCTCTTCACGTTTGCTTTGTGTTTTTCAGAAATCAGGTATTGTCCACAACGAAGTCGTCAAATCTATGGTCCATCTTCTTATTGAAGAAGGCAAACCGCAACCAAAAACTGCTCCAGGAAATGAAGATCGAATCGTGAGCAGTTTCGTTGTGTAAGTAGAATCAATTTGAAGGGTGTTATGTGACTTCCCTAGCTAAATAACTAATTAAGAGCTCAACTATCTATTTATAGGTCAACTATCTATTAAGTATCGTTTTAGGATTTTGTTGTTGTTTCAAAACAATTGTCTTGCACATATGAGTTATTTATACTCTTTTGTAAAAAGTAATATTTTGGCTTTCCTTTTTGTCATATGAAAGCACATCTTTAATCATGAATCAAGCGATATATGAAGAATTGAATTATAAAACGAGAGGAAAAGTTCTCGTTATATAGACAGACTTTGATCAAAATTTAAATGGAAATAGGAAATCTAACCTATTTATGAGGAATAGTAAATACGCGCTGAACTATTTTTCTCTTTAACCATAGATTTTTTCATTAGGTTTTTCTGATACAATTTTTAAAAGGCAACAAGGGCAAATAATAGACATTCAAAGGGTATGTTATGAATCTAACGAATGTCCATCACAAATAACACCTATCAAGTTACATTACCAATGTTTTAAGCAACTTCATTTATAGTAATTGCATTGATTTGTATTTCCCCTATAAATAAAGGCAACTTCTTCTTGTAAAGATATGAAATAACAACACACTACTACAATAACAAATCATTATATATATGCCTCGCATCTCATCTTGTATGTTATTAGTTGAGACTTGATTCTATAACAGTTATTTATTTCATAACAAAAATAATATTATAAAACAAACATTATTACAGTCATAAGATTCGAAATTTCTTACAACGAGTGAAACCGAAATTATTTTTGAAATCGCTCTGCAGAAGTGAATAATAATATATGTATAGAAAAAAACAGATATTGTTGTGTTTCGTGTGCAACAAGAACAAATCTAGGGCTTTGAGGCCGGAGGCGGAGGCGGCAGAGACTTAGTGGCATTATTGCTGTTCTGCATCACTTGGAGAACGGAAGCGACCGTCCCAATCAAAGTCAACACCACGATAATGACGGCGCCAACGGTGGCAGTTCCGGTCCAAAGGTCTTTGAAGTAGACTCGCCGGAGAGTACCGAGGGATCTGCGGATACGGTATTCATAATATTCTATTCTTTTATATCTGTTGTGGTTGTATTCGTTGAGGCGTTCGGCTATATAGCAATAGTGAGAGCCATAATCAATAATCTCTAAACGCAGTTTTTTCACCATTTCCGTCACCGAACCTGGACGTCTCAACAAGTTTTTTACAACTCCTTTTGACGTAAAATGTGAAGATTTGTTAGGAATCTCAAAATTGAAAGAAGAAAAAACACCTAGATCTTTAGTAAAGTGCTTTACCTTTCTTGATGAGCAAGTCAGCGTCTTGCTCGGTGTCGATGAGGAAATCCAAGAAAGCGATGTAGTTACAAACAACGGCTGAGTAAGGGTAATGACATTGCTCGAGTGCCATTAAGTTCCTAATAACTCTCTCGGTTTTGTCTTCCACTGTAAAGCAAGGCATTTTCAAAACTCCAGCTTCAAACTTAATCTCCAACGATAAATTATTTTCTATATCCACATTCGCGAAATCCACTCCTACACTCTCTAGTTGGCTTGCATTGTATAGACGCCGTATGCTCTTCGGTGGCTCTGCTTTTGCTCTATTCGGTGGCTCTGCTTTTGCTCTGTTAATCTCTTCTTCAGCCAAACCAAGTGTTTCGACACGGACACGTCGAAACAAATCTGTAAAATGTTGGAATTTCACTTCTGCTTTTATTTTTCCTTCTAACCCAAAAACTCGAAGGACAATGTCGCGGAACGTTTCCTCAGTTCGAAGAAGTTCGAAGAGTTTCTCTAAAAGAGCATAAGGAAGTTGATTCTCGAGCAAGATTAGGTCTTCTAAAATCGTGGTTATGAGATAAGGCTCCACGGAAAAAATGTCTTCTTTCCTGCTACGCTTTTGAGTTCCGGTCTGAATGAAGAACCATAGTATGAATGCCGAGTCGAAGAGGATCATTCTCCCGAAATCATGGGATCCCATCCGATCTGTACAGCGTAGCTTTTTCTTATGGAAATCTCATCTCTTTCGATGATTCTGCAGAACTCTAAGAAAGCTTGCTCCCCATATGTATTTTTAATATTGTCAAGGTATTCCTTTTTGTGAAGCTCCATTTTCATATAATCCAAATATCTGGAATAATCCAAACAGATTAGCTTAATTAACTAGATATATAAGTTAAAACTAAAATATGAATGTTTCAAACACATATAATACTACTGAAGATATTATGTTTACAAATCGTTAAAGCAAGCGTGGAACTTAAATAAATTATACTCGTGTATAAAACTGACGTGAGGCTTTTTACTAACAAAATAATTCAAGATGTTAACATAAGCGCGAATGCAAACATTAAATCAAACACCAAAACAGATTTGAACAATTGTGCATTTTCATATTATAAATTTAAAAAGGTATTTGATATAACAAAACACCTATGATTAATAAAAAAAAAAAAAAAATTGATAACCAAGGATAATCCAGTCTTTTACCACCCGGCTAATCTCTTTATGGTGAATGTAGCCGTTGAGCAATCCATTCATAGTAACTCACTCATTGGCTTTTCAATTATTCTAAAGCGTGACAATATTTCAACTAATCAAACAGAAATGATTGATAATTTCACACTTACATAATCGATTCTTAATCTAGAATAACATGACAACTCATATTCAAATGAGAACCACTAGTTCACTACCACTTCATTACCTATGATTAATTAGTTATGTACAATAATTTAACATATAAATGTAAACATAAAACACAAATGCAAACACACACAAAAAAGCTTTTATTATGTTTGATGATAAGTGCATATATTAATTGAGAAATATTTTAAAAGAATAATCTTACTAGTATGTGTGATTTACAAGATTGTCATGCTGACGTGTCGTCAACATATAATTTCTCAAGACATATTAAAACGGACTTCTTTTACTAGGACGATTACAACATATGTCATTGTCATATTATATCTAATATTCTTTCTATAACTACACATATTTATTTATTCTAATAAATTATAAATTAGTCTATTAACCCAAAATTATACATTTAATTTTTATGTTATTCTATATCACTTTATTTTTTTAAAATTTTTTATTTGAGTTTAACTATTTATAAGAATTTTTTCATTCACCACAAAAAATCATGTCTAATATCACTCAAGTTATCTACCTATTTTATTATGAAAGTCTTTCGTATATAAGTACACATATGTATTTATCATAAAACATAAATTAATTTATTAAATCAAATTACAGATTTAATTTTTCAATTAATTATTTCTATATCTTTTTGTTTTTGGTTATAAAATCATTGTAGTTTAACCATTTATAAGAATCTTTATTTTGTTCATTGACCACAAAAAAAGACATGTACAATATCATTCAAGTCATTTACCTAGTTTATTATGCAAAATCATATTTCACATTGTTCATTCACAAAATATATTTATTTATTTTTAAATTATAATTTATTTTAAATTTTTGCCATATATGGAAACTCAATACAACATTATATATATAATCAAATCATAATTAAATTGGATTCAAATTAGATAAATTCACATATTCAAAAAATTGTAATAAAAATTTTCTATTAACTTTTTGATTTTTTTATTAAACTCTTTTATATTATATTAAATATTTTATTAGTTTTGACTCAAAAACACATCAAATTTAAATAATGGTTACTACATAATTGTGTGAAAAATATTTAACAAAACCTCTAAATATTAAAAAATCAAATTTTGTTTTTTTATGATTTACAATATAATTTTAAAATCCAATTAACAAAATAGTTAATAAATATATCATTATACGCAAGGTGCAAGTTTTTTTTTTTTGATAACTCAAAGAATCCCATACTTATAAAAAGGACACCCTCTCTACGAGTATTCAAATGGGCCGAAAGCAAATGTCCATATCTGTGTGGCCAAGTGAGAATGATTTAACAATTCCACGCTTGAGGGGAATCGATCCGACCAACAGGGCAACTCCTTCTCAAGTGGGAACCACTAGATCACCACCACTTGGTTAACGAGGTGCAAGTTACTACCTAATGTATATATATATATACCTTAAATCGGTTTTGGAGAGCTCAGGGGCTTACTGTTTCTTAGAATGATGAAGTGGACCGATTAGAAGCATTTGAGGAGTATATGCGTCTGGGTTCACTCTCCGTAAAGGGTTCGGTACTCTATAGATGCACACTCCGTAACGGGTTCGGTACTCTATAGATGCAACAATAGTAGGCTCAGAGAGAGAATCCGGATTGGACGGGGTCGAAACCATAGCTTTCTGAGCTGTTCCCTGGTTACCAGATCCGGTTTCATTCTCCTTGGTTACATCCAAGATCATCTCTTGTGGTTCGTTGTCACTAAAACCGGTTTGATTTATTCCTTGTTCTAGATCCATCAGCACTTGCTTCTCCTATATATAAGTAAGCAGTCAATTTATGATGCAGACGTGATGATAACTAAAATTTAGAAGTATATCAATATTAAAGAAAAAAAACATAAATATATATATATATATTTAGGTTTTCTCGAACCTTGGCCATTTATGCTGCTGATAAGTGACAACAAAGTTTGAGTTAGAGGCACCGATGCTTTTATGAATTTATTTAATTGTGCATGGATTATACAATTCGAGGACAAGGGTTTATATAAGAGTACGAAAGGAAGATAGAGGAATATAAATGACGTGAATGTGAAGCTATCTGATTCAAGCATTTTTATATTGCTTCTGTCTTAGGGCAAAATTTCCTAACTTTTTTGTTCCTTAATTTATCCTTCGAGCAAAGAATTATGCTGTAGGCTTTCAAAGGAAAATATCCAACGCGGAAGTGGAACACATGGACTTCTCGCACATGTATTTCACGTTTTTCAACAATTATTGATCCCATTATAATATTGGCTCATTGAGTTTTAAGTGCAGTCCTAAATTTCATTTCATTGAAGTTAGAATAGAGTAACAAAATCTCACAATCACCCGACTAATCTTTCTAAGATAGTATTCGAGTAGTTCACTCGAGTAGTTCACTCACCAACTTTTTTAATAAATCTAAAGTGTGATATCATTTTGACTAAATTGGTTAGATAATTTCATGATTAAAAGAAATCGATCACTGGGGTACACTAACGATCAACACTTCTCCTTAAGTAGGAATTACTAGTTTATAACTCTGTTGAGAACTGCTAGCCAACCGAACAACTCTTTTTTTTTCCTTCCAATCATATGGGAATGATTAGTTGTGTAAGATGATAGTTAGGATGGTAAGTTTTTTTTTTTTTTTTTTTTTTTTTTTTTTTTAACCCTTTCGCAAATTTTTTTTTTTTTTTTTTTTTTCACAGTTTTGAATATCATGAATTATATATAGGTTCATTTACGAGTTATTGGATTAGCTTGGTAGAATTTTTTTTATGAAAACTTAAAATTACAAATCTCTCATAAAGGTGCCGTCTAAATATGACAATATAGTAATTCAATTTTAAATACCTTATACTATTAACTAGGTAGTTCGCCCGCCCGCACGTATGTGCATGAGATTTTTATAAAAACAATTAGCTGATTATAATATTTAATAATAAAATTTATCATTTATAATAACTGGGTGATTAGTCTGCACAGTCGAATAATATATTTGTAAAATTTCTTAATTTTTGAAAGAATGTTTGAATATAGGGTTTCTTTCACAAATGACCTACTATTTGTGGTCAAACATAAAAAGACCTCTCTTTCTTCTCTCTCCAACATTTGTCATTTACTCCCAATTCTATCCTTCACACCATCACTTATTCACAAAAATGCCATTAATTCTATAAATTTTTTTTTTTGCAAAATAACAAGAAAATAGAAAAAGACACAAATATCTACAAGAACTCTCATAATTTCGAAAATGCCATCTTTTTAAATATTTCCAACCACCATTAACAACCAAATTCAAGCTCTAAATGCTTCAACAACTTATTTTCGAGCACTAAATGCTCTATCTTTCACCACATAACTTCATTATCTTCCATTTCCTCTCCATATTTATACCAAAAACTTTCTCATTTTCGTTTTTACAAATTTTGCATTCTTCAATCTTGCCATTTTTGGTGTTTCTTCCATTAAAACGAGCTCAATCGTCTGGGCTTAGTTGCTAGAGGTGAAACACGAAGTTTTGAGCTCTCGGCGAAGCTTATTGCGAGCTCAAACCGGATTTAGGTAACTTTTCATCCGTTTTCGTAACTTTTCAGATCTGCTTCCCGAAAGCAGACTTCGCTTGAAGTCTGATAGTCAAAAGGAGGTTACTTTTGCAATTGACCAATTTAAGGTTTTATCGGTGTAGACTTCATCTGAAGTCTGCGCATTCTCCTTTGAAAACAAAAAAAAGATACATGCAGACTTCAGGTGAAATCTGCACTAAAAGGAGTTTAGTTTTGCATTTGACCAATATTTGACTTTCAAAGAGTAGAATTCATGTGAAGTCTGGCGCCTTCAGACTTCATATGAAGTCTGCTCACTTTTACGGTAGAGGTTAGTTTTGCATTTGACCAAAACTTAAAAACATTTACCAGAAAAATCAATCAATTAGTAGACTTCAAACGAAGTCTGCTAAATTATCGATATTTTAACCTCTCGGTTTTAAGAGTAGACTTCACAAGAAGTCTACAACGTTTCAGACTTCGTGTGAAGTCTGCTTTGCTAAAGTCAAACTTGGTCAATTGCAAGAGTAACCTATACTTTCCAGTGCAGAAGTCTGCACAATTTTTTGGAATTCAGCAGACTTCCATAGAAGTCTGCGCGAAAAAGTCAAATCTTGGTCAATTGCAAAAATGACATATTTTTATCATTAGAAGTCTGCGACATAAAAGTCAATATTTTGGTCAAATGTAAAGTAACCTGAAAATTAACAAAGGGAGACTTCTCTGGAAGTCTGATATCATTTCAGACTGCTTGTGAAGTCTGCTTTGTAAAATTCAATTGCAAAAGTAACCTAAACGATCACAGACTTCTTTAGCCACCAGACTGCTTTCGCCGTCTACTTCGAGTAGACGACTAGTGAAGTCTGTGAGTTTAATGGTTTTTAAAAATGCATTTTTGAGAGATATATAATGATTTTTTTAGATTTTCTTGCTCTTGCACGTTAGTTAGTTATTGTTGTTACTTTGAAATGAGTTTATTATTTTTCTGTGTTATAATTATGGTATAATCAATTTTCTTGTTTGCTTAGACATTTAACTTTTTTGTGTTGACTTCGTTTGAAGTCTGGTGGAGCAGACTTTTTTTGCCGTCTACTTCGAGTAGATGGCTTGTGAAGTCTGTGGGTTTAATGTTTTTTAAAAATGCGTTTTTCAGAGATATATATTGAACTTTTAAAAAATTTCTTGTTCTTACATGTTAGTTAGTTATTGTTGCTTCTTTGAAATGAGTTTAGCATGTTTTTGTGTTATAATTATGGTCTAATCAATTTTCTTCTTTGCTTAGACATTTAGCTTTTTTGTGTTGACTTCGTTTGAAGTCTGCTCCGTATCAGATTAAGTCTGGAAAAATTGATGTTTATCATATTTATAATCAATTTTTGAAATTTTCTTGTGAGTTAGTTATGCTTGTTGCATATGTAAAATATGTAGAATTATAGAAGTTAATGTTTTATAATAGTTAGAGAATCAATGTTAGAATTTGATTAAGGTTCTAAACCTTATTTGTGGAGACTTCACGTGAAGTCTTTTCTTGTAGCTTCATTTGTAACAAATGTACAATGAGTTCCTACGTGAAGTCTAGCAACCAGAACACGTTCCTAAAGTATAGACAAAGTCTGAAGTCAATAGCCAAGAACACTAGGTATACAATTTGATCATTTTTATTTAATACAACACATTGTTGTTCAATACAACACAAATAAATATCTGATTGAACTCTCGTTGGGTTTTCTCCAATAAGGTTTTGTAATTAAGCAATTTTGTGTCCCTGAGAACAAAACCATTAACGTCTTTAATACTAACACCATTCAAATCTGTTACACTTTTGACTAAACTAATGTCTCACTAACACAGAACAGAGTAACTAGAAAACATTCAGATCTCAGAGAGAGAGAGAGAGAGAGAGAGAGAGAGAGAGAGAGAGAGAGAGAGAGAGAGAGAGACTAATGTAGCCGATGGTCAGGACACTGGTGGAGTTAGCCGTAATAAGAACCGTAGTATGGTTAAGATGCTATTGAATAGACCTTGGCTGTGTTGAAAGCTACATTCTTGCAATCAGGCAAGACGCTAACGGACCATGCAGGCAAGTGATATGATTTCCCATTGAAAGTCACAGTTGCATCAGCCTTTGTGCCGATATTTGCAAGAAAAGCAGCGCATGATCCAGATTCTGTTTTATACAGAGAGGCCTGTGAAGAAGAGAGATTAGTATAGTTTGTTGTTTACTCATAACAAGAAAATGATTAAAACCAACAGGAACTACATGAAGTTATTGTTAATTACCTCTAAACCTGAACCCAATGAAGTAATTGTTGGATATGTGGCAATCAACGATATTCTCATTAAACTGAAAATGATATTCTCATTAAACTGAAAATGATATTCTCATTAAACTGAAAATGTATATGTACAATTGATATATATACTAAGGACTAAACCAAACTATACAATTGAATCTAACTTAACCGAGTAAACCGAGTGTCAATCTCAATAGTCCCCCTCAAGATGAGCATTCGAAAATGTTCAGAAGACTCATCTTGGACTTCAAATGTTCAAATTGGGAAGGGAACAATGGTTTAGTCAAAATGTCCGCTACTTGATCTTCGGTGTTAACGTGTAGAGTCTTGATGATGCCTTTGTCAAGCTTCTCCCTAACCGAGTGACAATCTGTTTTGATGTGCTTAGTCCTCTCGTGAAATACCGGATTAGTAGCTATGTATATCGCGGCGGTACTGTCAGAGAAGAGGATAGGCGTAGCGGCAGGAAGAACTCGGAGATCAAGTAGCAATTTCTTCAGCCACACCATTTCTTTAGAAGCCAAGTTCAATGCTCGATACTCTGCCTCAGCAGAAGAACATGAAACCGTGTCTTGTTTCTTGGACTTCCAAGAAATGAGAGAAGAACCAAGGAACATGCAGAAACCGGTGGTAGATCGTCGACTATCCGGGCAAGATGCCCAATCAGAATCGGCAAACCTTTTCAAGGTGAGATCTGAATCTGTTGAGTAGAAAAAACCCTGGGCAACTGTTCCTTTGATGTATTGTAGAAATTTGTAAACAGCCTGAAGATGAGATGTTCGAGGAGCAGAGGAATACTGACATAACTTGTTCACAGCAAATGTGATATCCGGACGTGTGTTAATCAAGTACATCAACTTTCCAACCAGGCTGCGGTACATTTCTCTATCTGGAAGCAATTCACCATCACTCTTCGAGAGTTTCAGGTTCGGAACCATAGGGGTAGAGGAGGGCTTACAACCCAACATTCCTGCAGAATTAAGAAGTTCTAATGCATATTTCCTGTAACAAATTGAGATTCCAGCAATAGTCTGTGCAATTTCCAAACCAAGGAAGTATTTTGCAGGACCAAGATCACGTAATTTGAATTTTGCAGCCAAATCCTTAGTCAAAGAGACATAGGCATCAGCATTTGTGCTAGCAATGATGATATCATCTACGTATACCAATACTGCCAAGAAATTACCATCACCACAACGCTTGACAAATAGGGTATGATCACCATCACCTTTGTCAAATCCAAAAGATATCAAAGCTGCAGAGAATTTCAGAAACCACTGTCGAGATGCTTGTTTGAGACCATAAATTGACTTCTTCAATCTCAAAACAGCATTTCGAGGCAAAGTGTCCCCCTGTCTTGCAGAATAACCCTCTGAAAGCTTCATATAAATTTCTTCTTCTAAGTCTCCATTCAGAAATTCATTCGAAATATCAAGCTGAGTGAGAGACCAATCTTTAGAAGCAGAAACTTTCAGCAAGAGCTTCACAGTGGCAAGCTTAGCAACCGGAGAAAAAGTATCATTGTAATCGATTCCCTCTTTCTGAGTGAAACCCTTGGCAACCAAGCGAGCCTTGTATCTTTCCAGACTACCATCAGCATGAAATTTCAGCGTGAATACCCACTTACAACCCACTGCTTTCTTTCCTGGAGGTAGAACTGTGATATCCCAAGTGTTGGTTGATTCCATAGCACCAATCTCCTAATCAATAGCTCCACACCACTCTTTCGAATTCTTTGCCTCAGTGTAATTTTGAGGGATTGGAATTTTGGTGATGTGATTTATAAAAGAAAGATGTTTTGGTGAAATTTTGGAATAGGAAATGAAAGAGGAAATAGGATATAGGATGAACAAGATCAGATTGTGTGTTATAACAATGGTAATCTTGTAAGTGAGCAGGAAGTTTCCTAGCCCGATGAGAAGTATTTGGTAATGAGGGAGGAGTAGAAATTTCTGAGGGAAGAGAAGGAGGAAGTAGAGTACCTGAGGACAAAGAATCACGTGGTGTGAAGATGTCTTGCGTAGACTCGTCAACTTTATCCTTGGACAGCGGAAATATGTCCTCATGGAAAACTACGTTCTTGGAGATGAAAACTCTGTTACTCTCCAAGTCCATCAACTTGTATCCTTTGTATCCAGACGGATATCCCAAAAACAAACAAGCCTTTGAGCGAGGCTGAAACTTATGTCTGAGTTTGGGGGATGTGGAGCCATAACACAGACAACCAAACGTCCTGAGTTGATCAAAGACAGGAGATTTTCCAGTAAGTATCTCATATGGAGTCTTGTTGTACAAAAGTGGAGAAGGTGTGCGATTGATCAAAAACACAGCGGTTAAGATGCAATCTCCCCACAGTGATAAAGATACTCCATATTGAAACATGAGAGATCTTGCAACATTGAGGATGTGTTGGTGCTTTCGTTCAACAACCGAATTCTGTTCAGGAGTCTCTGGACATGAGTGGTAAGAGACAATCCCTTTTTGTTGATAGAACTCATTGAAACGAAGTTCAGGGGCGTTATCGGATCTCACTGCTTTAAATTTCAAATTGTATTGATTTTCAAATTGAGCAATAAAGGCAGGAAAAACGGTAAGAATTTCTGACTTTGTTCTGAGTAGATAAACCCACGTTGCACGAGAATGATCATCCACAATTGTTAAAAAATATCTGTAACCATCAACTGTTTCAACAGAGAAGGGCCCCCATACATCAATGTGCAATAAATCGAAGTTTGTATTACAAATATGATTTGGAGAGGGGAAAGAGAGCTTCTTCTGGGGAAAGAGAGCTTCTTCTGCTTGGCCAGATAGCAAACATGACAATAAGCATTGCCTTTATTCTTGTGTGTAGTAGTCCCCAAAGCCTTTGAGAGTACATCCAATCTGGAGAAAGAAGGATGTCCAAGCCTCTTGTGCCACAAACCGACGTCCACCACTGAATTCACTGAAACTGTTGTAAACTTCGTATCAAGCACATAGAGGTTAGCAATTCGTCTACCCTGTCCAATCGTCAAGTCCTTGGTAAGATCCTGAATTTGACAAGAAGAAGGGTCAAAGATCACTCTGGAACCAAGATCAGTAGTCAATGAACTGACACTGAGAAGGTTTAATCTGAATTCAGGTATAAACAGAACATTCTTGAGAAGAATATGTTCGTTTATCCGAACAGAACCTACTCCACTGATCTTGATAGTAGTTCCTTAACTAGTATATTGGCAATGAGTGGATTGTCCCATGAACCTTATATACTAGTTAAGAAATGCCCCAACTTCCAATGTGGGACATTTTAACATTCTAATAGGCCTCCTCGAGATGAGGGCGGGACAACGCACCATCATCTCGGAAATACCACAACAAGACGAGCCACTTATACGGGCCACTTAGAATGTGGGAAACCATTTTTATGTGGGAAATCGCTTGTTGGGCCAAGCTCTGATACCATGTTACGATCGAGAGAATGAGAACGAGTGACAATGGAAGTTTGTTATGGAAAATGATATTCTCATTAAACTGAAAATGTATCTGTACAATTGATATATATACTAAGGACTAAACCAAACTATACAGTTGAATCTAACTTAACCAATAAACCGAGTGTCAATCTCAATATAGTAATTGCATTGGTTTGTATTTCACCTATAAATAAAGATAACTTCTTCTTGTAAAAAGATATGAAATGACAACACACTGACAAAAAAGAAGAAGAAATAACAACACGCTACAATAACAAATCATCATTTGCCTCGCATCTCATCTTGTATGGGTTATTAGTTGATACTTGATTCTATAACAGTTATTTATTTCATAACAAAAATAATATTATAAAACAAACATTATTACAGTCATAAGATTCGAAATTTCTTACAACGAGAGAAATCGAAATTATTTTTGAAATCGCTCTGCAGAAGTGAATAATTATATATGTATAGAAAAAAACAGATATTGTTGCCTTTCGTACCCACGCGTGTACAACAAGAACAAAGCTAGGGCTTTGAGGCCGGAGGCGGAGGCGGCAGAGACTTAGTGGCATTATTGCTATTCTGCATCACTTGGAGAACGGAAGCGACCGTCCCAATCAAAGTCAACACCACGATAATGACGGCGCCAACGGTGGCAGTTCCGGTCCAAAGGTCTTTGAAGTAGACTCGCCGGAGAGTACCGAGGGATCTGCGGATACGGTATTCATAATATTCTATTCTTTTATATCTGTTGTGGTTGTATTCGTTGAGGCGTTCGGCTATATAGCAATAGTGAGAGCCATAATCAATAATCTCTAAACGCAGTTTTTTCACCATTTCCGTCACCGAACCTGGACGTCTCAACAAGTTTTTTACAACTCCTTTTGACGTAAAATGTGAAGATTTGTTAGGAATCTCAAAATTGAAAGAAGAAAAAACACCTAGATCTTTAGTAAAGTGCTTTACCTTTCTTGATGAGCAAGTCAGCGTCTTGCTCGGTGTCGATGAGGAAATCCAAGAAAGCGATGTAGTTACAAACAAAGGCTGAGTACGGGTAATGACATTGCTCGAGTGCCATCAAGTTCCTAATAATTCTCTCGGTGTTGTCTTCCACTGTAAAACAAGGCATTTTCAAGATTCCGGCTTCAAACTTAATCATCAACGATAAATTATTTTCTACATCCACATTCGCAAAATCTATTCCTGCACTCTCTAGTTGGCTTGCATTGGATAGACGCCGTATGGTCATCCGTGGCTCTGCTTTTGCTCTCTTAATCTCTTCTTCAGCCAAACCAAGTATTTCGACACGGACACGTCGAAACAAATCTGTAAAATTTCGGAATTTCACTTCTTTTCGTATCTTTCCTTCGAACCCAAAAACTCGAAGGGTAATGTCACGTAACGTTTCCTCAATTTGAAGTTGGATGAGAAAATGTTCGAATAGTTCCTCTAAAAGAGCATAAGGAAGTTGGTTCTCGAGCAAGATTAGGTCTTCTATAATCGTGTTTATGAGATTAGGCTCCTCGAAAAGAATATCTTCTCTCCTGCTAATTTTTCCAGTGCCGGTCTGAATGAAGAACCATAGTATGAATACCGAGTCCAAGAGGATCATTTCCTGGAACTCTTGGGAGCTGATCCAATCTGTTGATTCAGCGTAGCTTTTTCTTATGACAATCTCATCTCTTTGGATGATTTTCTCGAACTCTTCGATAGTGGGATCAATAATTGTTGAAAAACGTGAAATACATGTGTACCGCTTGGATTAAAAAATTGAGTTTTAAGTGCAGTCCTAGATTTCATTTGCATTGAAGTTAGAATAGAGTAACAAAATTTCAATCACCCCACTAATCTTTCTAAAATGAATGTAGTTGTCGAGTAATTTACTCACCAAATTTTTTTAATATATTTAAAGTGTAATATCATTTCGACTAAATTCTTTAGATAATTTCTTGTTTGAAAGAAATCGATCACTGTTCTACACTAACAATTAACTTCTAAAGATGATAGTTAAGATGGGAAGTTTTTTTTTTTTTTACAGTTTCAAATACCATGAATTATAGGTTCATTTACAAGTTATTGGTAGCTTGGTAGAAATTTTTTAATGAAGACTTAAAATTACAAATCTCTCATAAAGGTGCGGTCTAAATATGACAACACATTGATTTGTTACAATAACCTACAAAATATTAGAAATAACCAAAATAACCTATTAATATATTAAGATTTAGTAGATCTGAATAATATTATTTTCCAAAAATGCTCTTGGCAGACTTAGATAATAATTTACCTTTTTTTTGATATACTGTGTAGATATTTCATACACTCTGCATACTTATAATTTAATCTGCTAGTCTACACGAATTTGGAAGAATTTACAAAGTTTGTCAAATTCATTGATGAATTTTGATTTCAGTTTGCTAGTCTACCATTTTTTTGGCAGACTCTACAGGAATTTGGAAGACTTTACAAAGTCTGTCAAACTTACTGATAAATTTTGATTTCAGTATGCTATTCTGCCATTTATTGTGCTGGTAGATTTTGTTGATATTTGGCAAACTCTACATATATTTGGCAGGCTCTACATATATTTGGCAGACTCTAAGTATATTTGGTAAACTTTACAAAGTCTGTCAAACTTACGGATGTATTGATATTTCAGTCTACTAGTCTGCCTTTCATTTGGTAGACTCTACGAATATTTGACAGACTTTACAAATATATGGAAGACTTTGCAGATATTAGGCGAAGACTTAAATTATAGTCTGCAATTTTCTTGGTAGATTTTGCGGATATCTTGTAAATTGTTTTGGGGTTGGTAGATTTTACGAAAGTCTTCCAAATTTACTGACAAACTTTACGAAAGTCTTCTAAACTTACTAGCAGACTTATATTTCAGTCTTTAAATCTGACAAAAATTGGCACACTCTACGAATATTTGGTAAACTGTTTTGGTATTTGACATACTTTATGAAAGTCTTCTAAATTTACTGGAAAATTTAGATTTCAATCTTCTAGTTTGTCAGAAATTGACAGACTCTACTAGAATTTGCCAGATCTTTTTGGTATTTGGCAGACTTTATGAAAGTATTCAAACTTATCGGTAGACTTAGATTTTAGTCTACTAGTCTACCATTTTCTTTTACAAATTGGCAGCCTCTGCGGATATATGGTAGATTCTTCGGATATTCGGCAAATTCTGCGATATTCTGCAAATAAAATCGTTTATAGTTGTTTTTATTGTGGTTATGGATTTAGGATAACAAATTATATGATAAAATTATATCATATTTTGTTTAATATTGATTATAAATTTTAACAGAAAATATTTTATTAATTTTATAATTTTAAGGATGAATTTTATTGACAAAGTGGATTTAAAGTTAGTTTTATTAAAAAAGACAATTTAGGTATCCATAAAAAAATAAAGTCAAAATAGGTTATTTAAATAATAAAAATAAAGATGGGTTATTTTAGCTATTTCTAATATTTTTGGGTTATATTAGGTAATTTTCTCTTTATACTATTAATTGAAAAATATTTTAAAAGAAACAACATTTAGTTGACGTTTTTTTTGTTTTGTTTTACCATTAGTACGTGGTAATAAATTTTAAAGTGGATTTAAAATAAATTTTAGTACGTGACTCACATGGGCGTTTACGGGCCCATTGGAAGCCCATTAAATAAAACGACGACGTGTGTTACGTGACTATTTTGCAGAGAAACTCTAAAGAGCTCCCGTCTCGGGTCTAATAAGCTACGGTTCAAAGAGTTTGCGACTCGTAAGCGCGTTCTCGGTCTAATAAGTTTGTTTGTTCCGGTAAAAATCCAGTTTCCCTCCAATTTTTCATTCTAATTTTTGAATCTCCCTCTTCATCTTCTTCCTCTCGTTGTTCTCGCCGGAGGATTTTCGTTTTTTCTGCTTCGCCTTTTTGGTTTTGACCCTAGATTTAGGGTTTCCGTTTTCTGGTAAATTCTCTCTCCTTTTTCCTCCTTTGTTTGGGGAATTCAATCTTGTTTGAATCGGTTTTGATGGATTATGTAGTGGTGGCGATTTGAATAATAGCATAGATTATGTAATTGATGCTCTCGTCTGCAATTTGATTTCTTTGAAACAATCTAGTGGATTCTGATGGATTTTGAGCTTCAAATTCTTGTCATATGAAGCAATTGATTCTCTATATCGTCTAATTCGAAAGATCTGTCGTGATGGATTATGTAGTGGTGACGATTTGAATAGCATAGATTATGTAATTGATGCTCGTCTGCAATTTGATTTCTTTGAAACAATCTAGTGGGTTTCTGGTGGATTTTGAGCTTCAGATTATTTTTGTCATGTGAAGCAATTGATTCTCTATATCGTCTAATTTCGAATGATCTGTCATTAAGCAATGTGATTGTTTCAGCTTTAAGAGTTTTTTACCCTTTTTTGGGGGCATTTGCAGGAGTCTCTCTCATAGCTTCTTGTGTGTAATATCTTCACTCGTTAAAAGACTATGAAGCGCAAAAAAGGACATAAGAAAGGGAAGAAGTCGAAAAAGTCGAAATCTGTAACCGAAAACGCTGAGAAGGAAACCTCTGAGCAAACCTCTGGTGCTCCTGCTGAGTGCGAGAACAGTGAACACGAGTCGAAAATGGAGGTCGATGCGCCTTCTTCTACCGGGAGTGGCAATTCTGTGGATCCTGCTGCATCAGACACGGCGGCTAAGTCCGTTGGACGCGTTAAGGTTAAACTGAAGAGCTCGAAAGCACCGGAACCCGATGTGGATAAGAGCGGTCCTCCTCAGGCGGAGCCGGAGAAACCTGCTGTGGCTGTTGAGAAGAAGAAGGAGGAGCCGGTTCCCTTTCCGGTTCCGGTTCCTCGTTTGCCTGAGAGGAAACCGGTGTTTCTGAATGTTTACAGGAAGACTAAAGGTATAAAGATTAAGTCTTTGAAGCCTGTAGATGGATCTAGCTCAGTTGCTGCTGAGAAGAGCGGTGATGCTGTTGATGCTGCCAAGGCTGCTCAGGATGCAAATGTGATCCAAAAGGATACGAAAACGACTGAAGAGGATCCTCAAGTCAAGAAGATAGAGCCAGAGAGCGCGCCGGTTACTTCTCAGGAGGAGCAGAAGAAGAAGAAGACTGATCAAGACTCACGATACAATAAGCAAGAACTGGAAGATTCACTTACGGTATGCTCAACACTAATATCTACCGTTAAAGTTTGCTCTTTTTTTAATGGTTTCAGCTTGAATACTACTCCTAATGCACCTTCTATGTGTTGGTGTCATATTGCTTTAGGTGATCAAGAAGATTATGAAGATGGAAGCTGCTGATCCCTTTAATGTTCCTGTTAACCCAGAAGCTCTTGGAATTCCTGTAAGTGCGGTTATTCGCTTCATCTTTATTGATTAAAGGCGCCATTTTGGGAGGTGTTGTTACACATTAGCCTTGCTTTTTGAAAGCTCAACTATTTATCTATACGTTTGTTACGTTTCGCATATATGCAATTACATTTTGTTATGTTAAACTTCCTTGGTACATAGCTCCTTATGATTACTTTTGTTGTGAACAAATGAAAACCATTTTTATCTCAATTCATAGGATTAGAAATGCTCTAGTACATGGAGTTGAGCTCAAGGCAGGGGTCCCATCTTATGAATATGATTCGTTTTGCATATTATGATTTTTTGACAAACTTAGACTCTTAACAAAGATGGATAGTGAATTGTAGTGTGACTTTGTTTTCTCTGTCACTGGACATTAATATGGTATATTTTCTCATACTTTTTTTCCCGTCTCAAGATCTTTTCATCGCTACTTTGCTCGTTGCATCAAAAGAGGTTTCAGTATTGTTTTCTGGTTGTGTAATTAGGACTACTTCGATATCATCAAGACACCTATGGATTTTGGAACAGTATGCAGTAATCTCGAGAAAGGCGACATATATGAGAATTCTGAGGATGTTTACAAGGATGTCCAGTACATTTGGAATAACTGTTCCAAGTACAATAAGAAAGGTGATTATATCGTGGACCTGATGAAGCGAGTGAAGAAAAATTTCATGAAGTACTGGACTGCTGCGGGATTGTATACTGAGCAATCTGCAGGTATTGTTAACATTTATCTTCTCCAGCATTTGACTAGTTTGCTCAAGCATTGTTAAATTGACAGCACAATTCTCTCTATACATAGTTTCTGGTTCTCTTTAGGCATATAAAGTGGTCATTGTGAACACATTTTGAAGCTTCTGCTTCTGAAATACCACGTGCTTCTTACAAGGGTCATTGCTTATTCTAGCTAATGAAGTGTCATTGTTGAAATGCATGTAGCCCACTTTAGTATTAAAAGGAGGAGAAACCTAACTTGGTTTAAAAACTCTATTTTTTTTCTGATATATCCATCCAGAGCTGTTATTAGATGGATGAGCTATGCATTTTGGCATGCGTATGCGTAGGATTTAACTTATTTGGTTTCTTCGGTTTACACCAGAGAATGCTCAACTAGAAGATGGTGGGAAGGCATCCAGCAAAGGTAGCCAATCAAAGCAGAAGAGCCATAAACGCCATGGGTATGCCTTTGAAACTTTTCGTTCCTCTATGATACGTGGGGAGTGGGGACTATAGTCAAATGTGTTCTCCTTTGTGTTCAATGTTATCCTGAGTTTTCTTACAACGTGTCGTAAGGTTATCTTTTACAAGGCTACTGTAACAAGATCATCATTGTAGCTAAATTGGTTCTCTTTGCCAAATTGCATTTCTTTTATAATTGAGCTATTGTTTGTGCCCTTCCTATGCCTTTTAAAACTGGGATTGGGATCGGTTTTCATTTGATTAGTCATCATTTTCGTTTGCAGAAGGCACCACAAGAGTGATTGCATGTGTGCGATATGTGTTTTGAAGCGACGTAAAAGAGAACGTCAAGGTTCTCAAGGACATTCTGGAGCACAAGAGGTTAGTAATGTGTTTTGTTTACATGACGCATACGTGTGCAACTGTTTATGCAAAGCGAACCCACACACAACCCATATGTTTGGCTACAGTTGTCTGCAATGTAAAGCGAGTCATTAAACTTTGTATTAATCTTAATATATTTCTCTTGAAGGAGTCTTCACCTGTGGGAAGTCCATCTGTGGATAATTCATCAATAAACATGGGTGAGGAGCAGGACACTGATGTCGATGTATACAACAAAACAGGACAAGGAAAATCAGAAATCGTGGAACTAGACAGTCCGGTGGCAAAAAGACAAAGAGTGAGTGAAAATAAACAAGAGGTGGAGGAGGAAGAAGAAGAAGAAGAAGAAGAAGAAGAAGAAGAAGGTAAAGAGGAAGAGGAAAACGTTGAGGTGGAGAGTGAAAACAAAACCGAAGTTAATGTCGAGGATAAGACCCAATCGATTGATAGATCAACGGAAGAGACTGGCGAAGAGCCCGTTACTAGTGCTGCAGAGAAAATGCTTGTTTTAGCTTCCATCGAGGGTTCAAAATCGATTCAGAACGAGGAGGAAGAGAAGGAGAAACGACTCCGAGAGCAAAAGGTATCTTTCGAGCTTTAAGATGTTGTTTTTGAGATTTGAGATTAATTGTGTTATTTGGTTATTGCAGGAACTGAAGGAATTGGAGCGTAAACAATGGAGAGCGAAGATTCATGAGAAGTTTCAACTCAGAAACCCGCAGGTTCTAAGTCTCTGCGACACTATCTTCCCTAACAACAACCACAGTTCTGTCTGGAACGGACCTCACTCGCTGTTTAGACGTAGAGGAGGTTCAAATCGTAGTAGTTCCTTACACAAGGCGGTTGATGCCTTGATGAAGTTGTAAGGACTGAAAATGTAACATAAGTGTTTTGCTATTGCCTGTTTAGATATGTTTGATACATTCAACAACAATCGCCATAACAATCTTTTGTTATTATAAACAGAACATAAGCCTGTTCATGGATATTAAGATAAATGAATTCGGTATTCACATAATGACTACCATTAGATGATGATGAGACAACAGAATTAAGGGAATACAGCTTCAATTTATTAAAATTGACTTAACTATTTCACCCAATGCTTAAATCTTTTGTATTGAGTAATGGGTTTGTTTGGTAATTTTTGTACCGGAACAAAACCGTTTATTTTTGTACGATTCTCTCTTACCACTATGGCATAGATTAGTACAACAAATTAGTGTGCTTAATGCTTTTTTATGAAACAATCATATTATGTTTTATTAATTGGACAGAAAAGAAGTCATACAGAGCTTAGTCTAATGTTTTCTAAATAATAAAGTCATTCAAACATAAAATACATAATTACCCTTGTTTGTTTATTTGATTAATTTTTCGTAGATATTATTGAGAATTTCCTATAAATTCATGATTATATTTTGACTTAACCCTAAAAAGTTTATCTTTTTTTTTTTTACCATCTAGATTTTTATTATTGAAATTTAGAAAACCTTACACGAAACCAAACGTCATAAAATAGAAAAAAAATCGAAACGGATAAATATCTCCGAAGACAACCTTTACACCAAGAAAGCAAAATACACTAAACTTACAACTCATATCATTTTAAAACCAAAATCAAAATGGTTAGGAGTCGAAACTAAAGCATAGCCAAATTGACATAAATCTGAAAACTGCCATTAACTTTTAAACCTACAAAGCTTCCAACTTTTGGAGATCCTATGAAAACGACTTATCGAAGATGCCTACGACCGTCGACCAACTCATCGATAATCTTGAGATGTGTCGCAATCATATTAATTTAGTAACTTTGAAAAACCAAACTTCATATAATAAGATTTTCACCATTCCATGGATTACTAATAAAACATCAGAGAAATTTTCATGAAAACATGAATCGTCAAAACAAATAATAGAAAAAGAAGCAATTAAACACCTATTGTCGTAGAATTAAAAAATATATTTAGCAACCAAAAATCCTGAACTCTAATTTGAATTTAGAAAAACTAAACACATTAAATTTTAAAGTTCAATATATTCACAAAACGCGTTAACATAAACATGCGTTGTTAATAACTTTTTGCTTGTTTGTGTTATTTTAGGCCATTTAGCTACAGTTTGATAAATAGATTAACCTAAGATCATAAACTCAGTTTGAAAGATATAATGGCTTCCGTGATATTAATTACGGTAGGATATCCTTGTATAATTGCACCATTGCTAAGTATTAAATTGTGAGTGGATGTACGTTCCATTATCCAACTAAAGCAAAGCAAAAAATTTGAGCCGAAATTCTATACGATGGAGTAGTTTCCATAGATTGTGAGTGGATGTACGTTCCTAAATGCCTGTTCTTATATAGCCTTCACACACGAGTTGATCCTTACACAGAAGATACATGTTATATACCACTTATAACCCACCATCAAGCATCTGTAATGCAATGATTTCTTTCAAAAATGTACTTCAAATTAAACTTTCATCTACATATCATTGTTCGTAATAACATATTCTAGGTGAATAAAAATAAATAAATTTTGGATTCGACTTATTTGTTTTGCACTCTGGATCACGATAACTTGTATAACTTTCCGGCCAATATAATATTTATAATATATTGTAGTGATTGATGAGAGTTTAGGAATTTGAAGAAGTATTATTTACTCTCAGGATTATAAGCTTTAGGTTACATTGGTTTATATAGTGGAAACTAAAATAGATATAAATCTCTAAATATATAAATAATAAATAGATATATATTTACTAATAATATTGTGGATCTTCTAGATCATTCTCTATCCTTCTATACGCCCCCTCAATCTCAAGGTGGTAATGAAGATTTGGCGGAGCTAACAGCTTGAGATTGACCATAGAAGTAGATGACCCATGTTTGATAGTAATGAAGGGCAACATATATGGAAACGTTGAGGAGTCGCAAGTTCGATTCTGTTGTGGAAGATGAGCCTAAATAGAAGTAGCTAGCCTATCATGATGATAACGGCGGTGATGACCAGATCCGGCCCCTGACATTTTGTAGGCCACAAGCCCAAATCAAAAATGGACTGGTTTGAATAATTAAAAAAAATTGTTTAACATCCATTTGGTTAGAACTAGTGACCTAAAAGTAGGAAAGAGTTACCCTAATCACTAGACTAACAACACTTTTTGTCAAATGAGGGCCGCAAATATTTATATAAAACGAGGACCGCAAGCATGGGCTTTGTCTGCTTGGACTTAGGGCCGGGCCTGATGATGACATGCCAAAGATGTGATGTGTGCTATGGTGAGCCTTCATTATCCTTCTTCGGTGGTGGTGATCAGATCGATCAAAGGTGTGTCATGTGTGTCCAAATCCTTTTTTCCTTTTTTGTGAATAACAAAATTCAAATAAAAGATATCTAAAAACGTTTTGGGTTAAACCATGAAACTTGTAAAAAATTTTTTTTGAAAATAAGCAAACAAAAATTGATTTTAAAAAAACTTAGATTGAGAGGCACATGATATGCTTGAATAGAGAGAAGCTCGATGGCTTAGATTCAGAGGCATTTAGGCTTCAATGATAGAAGCACTATGCTTAGATTCAAAGGTCAATGATAGACTTGAATAAGAAGAAGCTCAATGGCTTAGATTCAGAGGTTCATGATAAACTTTAATTATGGAAGCACTTGGCTTAACAGAAAACAAAATAAAAAGAGAAGGTCATCAAAAATAAAGAAGCTTTATGGCTTAGAGAAAAATAGAAAAGATAAAAAGAAGTTTGATCATTAGATCAAAACTTCGGAGCAACATGCTATGATACCATGTAGGTACTACGAAGACTGGCTAGCGCCTGAATGGCTTGAGACTTATTCTCAAGGGCAAGAGAAAACAGTATAGAAATAGCTTCATCGATGATCACTTTTCCAAAAGAATTATCGGAAACACCTAGTAGATCTCCTCGGAGACTTTCGATCTTCTCTTTGATCGCATCCATAGCTTCAAGGGAGGGCATATCCACAACATTAACAACAAAAGCATCCATGTTTTCGTTTGAGGTTTCAGATAACCAGATGCAGCTTATATGCATCAATCTCTACATATATGTGATAAAAAAACAGTGAGAGCAATGAAAACATTGGTTCCATGTTAATGTGTATTCATGTATCCATGACTTTTTTTTTTTTGGATAAAAGAAAGTAAAATTTGACTATAAATACTACCATTTCATAGGCATGGATGATAAGAGGCGTGTTACATGTGTCGTTCATCAAAACTACTTGGGCTCAAGTTGGGCCAAGTCTTTAATAGCTAAGTGGGCCGAAATCAAGAAGCGTCCAAGCCCAAGTGCAATTGGCCGTCTCCTATAAATACAGAATCAAGAAGACAGAGAGAGTTCCGTCTCTCCCCAGACGTAGCAACTGCGGTTGTGAACTGGGTTACGGCGTAACGTATTGATTCAATCTCACAAGGTTAAATCTCTACAAGTGGTATCAGAGCGTAGGTCGCTTGTTTTCCGCAAGCTCTAGAAAGTATTTTTTCAATCTTTGAGACGAAGGAAGATCGGGGGATCAAGAGTAAGGCCGAAAGCAGTTTTTCGCAATTAAGAAAGATCAGATTAAGATTCGAAACTTATCTGGTTAATCCGTGTGTGTGTTGAAGATCTGCAGAAGTTGGGTGTTGTAGATTCGTGATCTTTAAGGAGTTCTTTGGCTGAATCTGCGACTTGGTTTTACGTCTGTATCCTGAAATCAAGGCAGGGACGATACAGTTAGTTCATGGAAGCAACTCTAGGTCGATGTTGATAAATTTGATGGCAAAGGAGATTTCAATATCTGGAAACATAAGGTACTGTGTGCATTGGAGCTTTTAGATCTGGATCATATTCTTGATATGGATCAATCACTTCTTAGTGAACCACTGAAGCAAGCAGATGGCACACCTGCAAAGATAGATTCAAAGCTGGATCAAAAGAAAGATAAGCGTGTGAGGAGTCTTATCAAGATGAGTCTTAGTGACTCAATTTTCAGGAAAGTCATGAAGGAGAAGACAGCATTGGGTATATGGCAGGCTCTGGAAAGAAATTACCAAACAAAGACTTTACCTAATAGGATCTATCTTAAGCAAAGATTTGCAAGCTATAGAATGGATGAGAATAGAAGCATTGAGCAGAATTTAGATAATTTTCTTAAGCTTGTCGATGATTTGGAGAGTTTGGATATCAATGTCTCAGATGAGGATCAAGCAATTCAGATTCTCACGGGTCTTCCACCAAAGTTTGAGCCTCTTGTCCATACTCTTAAGTATGGCAGTGGTAAGGATACCTTGACAGTGAGTGATGTTACTACCGCAACTTATTCTAAGGAAATTGAGCTAAGGAAAAAGGGTCTTTTAAATAAGCTCAAGACAGAAGCTGAGGGTTTGTATGCTGAGGACAGCGGAAGGTATGAGAAAAGGGATGATCAGAACTCAAGGAACAGATCGAAGAGCAAATGGAGAGGAAAGTCTAAGGAGAAGTTCAACAAGAACATCAAAGGATGCTTCAATTGTGGCAAAGAAGGACATTGGAAACGTGAATGTCCAGACAAAGGGAAGAACAAGAGTTCTAATTCTGTAAATGTGGCTTCAGTGTCAAAGGAACCTATGATTCTTACAGCTAGTATTCAATATACTAAAAATGAATGGGTCATGGATTCAGGAAGCACCTTTCATATTACACCCAACAAGGAGTTGTTATTTGATCTGCATGAGTTCAATGGCGGCAGAGTTTTAATGGGGAATAACTCGTATAGTGAAATGAAATCAAAGGCATGGGAAAAATTAAGATAAAACGACGAGACGGATCGGTCGCGATACTTACGGAGGTTAAGTATATGCCCACCATGGGAAGGAACTTGATTTCATACGGCTGTTTGGAAAAGGCAGGTTGCAGATATGAAGGGGAAGATTACAAAATTAAGTTCTTCAAAGATGGTAAAGAGGTTGTAACAGGGGTCTTCAGTAATGGACTGTATTATCTAGAGGGAACAGTGCTACAAGGGGAATCAAATTTAGTTAAGTTTACGGTTGATTCAAAAAGGAAGTGGCATTCAAGATTGGGACACATGAGTCAGAAAAATATGGATGTATTAGTTAAGGAAGGATACTTAGCTAATAAGGATATTCATACTTTGGGATTCTGTGAAAGCTGTGTGTTAGGAAAATCACACAAGCAGAGTTTTAAAAAGGGAAAACATACCTCTAAAGAGGTTCTTGAATACGTCCATTCAGATCTGTGGGGAGCACCTTCTGTTGTACCAAGTTTGGCTGGAAATCAGTAATTCATAACGTTTATAGATGACAATTCCAGGAAGGTCTGGATATTCTTCTTGAAAACTAAAGATGAAGATTTCCAGAAGTTTAAGGAATGGAAATCTCACGTGGAGAATCAGACAGGAAAGAAAGTTAAATGTTTAAGAACAGCTAATGGTTTGGAATACTGCAACAATCAGTTTGATACTCTATGTAAGGAGGCTGGGATTAAAAGGCATAGGACATGCACTTATACTCCGCAGCAAAATGGAGTTTCAGAAAGGATGAATAGAACCATTATGGAGAAAGTGAGATGTATGTTGGCAGAGAGTAAAATGGAAGAGGGTTTATAGGCAGAAGCAGCTTCAACCGCGGTTTATCTGATCAACAGGTCACCAAGTTCTGCGATTGAGTTCAGAGTACCAGAAGAGTTATGGACAGGCTCTAAACCGAATTTATCTCATCTCAGAAGGTTTGGTTGTGCAGCGTATGTTCATATGGTGCAAGCAAAGACAAGTCCAAGAGCAGTAAAGGGTTATTTTGTTGGGTATCCTCAGGGTACTAAGGGCTTCAGGGTTTGGTTACCAGATGAAGGAAGATGTACTGTGAGCAGAAACGTGGTGTTTCATGAGGAAGAGGTCTTCAAGAATTCATCACTAAAGTCAGTTACATCAGAAAGAGAGAAGGTTGAATCTGTTAAGGAACATGCTGAGTATAAAAGGAGAGGAAAGAGAGTGTCTTTCAGTCCGAATTTGATTCAGGGTCCATCAAGGAATGATGTATAAGAAGCCTCCACGTCAAGTAGTATGAGAAACACAAGGTCTTCAACTTCAGGTGGAGTAACTTCAGAAACAGAGTCTTCAGTTTCAGGTGGAGCTACTTCAGAGACAGAATCTTCAGCATCAGATGATGTGGATCTGGAGTCACAGGTTGTCTCAGATAGTGAAGAAAGTGAAGATAATGGTCATGAACGTGGGGCTGTGAACGAACACATCTTGGCCAGAGATAGAGGACGCAGAGAAATAAAGATGCCTTCTAAGTTTGATGACTATGACCTTGTGGCTTATGCTTTGGCAGCATCTGAGGATATTGACATAGATGAACCTAAGTCATTCTCGGAAGCAATGAGAAGTAAGGACAGTGAAGGATGGACTTCTGCAAGTCATGAGGAAATCGATTCATTACACAAAAATGAAACGTGAAGTCTTGTGGACAAACCAGAAAGGAAGAAAGTTATTGGGTGTAAATGGGTCTTCAAGAGAAAACCAGGGATTCCAGGAGTTGAAAAGCCAAGGTTCAAGGCTAGACTTGTTGCAAAAGGTTATGCACAAGTAGAGGGAATAGAATACAATGAAGTTTTTGCTCCTGTAGTGAAACAAGTCTCTATAAGACTAATATTATCACTAGTGGTTAATGAAGATTTTGACCTCGAACAGTTAGATGTCAAAACAGCTTTTCTTCATGGCACATTAGATGAGGAAATCTACATGGAACGGCCAGAAGGGTTTAAAGAAGCAGGAAAAGAAGATAAGGTTTGTCTTCTGAAAAAGTCCTTGTATGGACTGAAACAATCACCAAGGCAGTGGAAAAGAAGATTTGATGGGTTTATGAAGGATCAGAAATTTCGTCAAAGTCCGTACGATCCGTGTGTCAACGTTAAAAGATCAAATGTCCTAGAAATGGTTTACCTTCTCATTTATGTCGATGATATGTTGATAGCTTCAAAGGATTCAGCTGGTATTCAGAAATTGAAAGTAAGTCTGAATAAGGAATTTGAAATGAAAGACTTGGGAGCTGCAAAACGGATATTGGGAATGGATATATACAGAGACAGAGAGAAGGGGATTCTAAAGCTATCTCAAGGAGAGTACCTGAAGAAAATACTCATGACATTCAACATGTCAGGGAGTAAACCGGTGAGTACACCAATTGACTCACATTTTAGACTTAAAAGTCTAGATCAAGAAGAGTCTGAGACCGAGTCTACATTCATGATGGAAATTCCATACGCAAGTGCAGTTGGGAGTCTTATGTATGCCATGGTGGGATCACGTCCAGATTTGGCTTATGCAGTGGGACTAGTTAGCAGGTTTGTGGGAAATCCATGAATGAGTCATTGGCATGCGGTTAAGTGGATTATGAGATACATTCAGGGGACAGTTTATTGCAGTTTAACTTTTACCAAGAATTCAGAATTTAAGGTCGAAGGCTTCTGTGATGCTGATTATGCTGCAGACTTAGACAGAAGGAGGTCAATTACGGGTTATGAGTTTCAAGTGGGAGGCAACACAGTAAACTGGAGATCAGAACTCCAACCTATTGTTGCTCTCTCCACTACAGAGGCAGAGTATATGGCCTTAGCAGAGGCTACTAAAGAAGCTTTGTGGTTAAAAGGTATGTGTGAAGATTTGGGTTTTGAACAAGGGGCTGTTAAGATTCATTGTGATTCACAGAGTGCGATATGTTTAGCTAAAAATGGAGGGTTTCATGAGAGGACTAAACATATTCACACAAGGTTTAATTTCATCAGAGATGTGATCGCAGAAGATGATGCAACAGTTCTAAAGATTCACACATCAGTGAATTTAGCAGATGTTCTAACTAAAAGCGTACCTGGTAAGACCTTCGAGAGAGGCCTTGTGTCTCTCAAAGTTCTAGCTTGAGATGGTGGTTGCTGGCTGCAGAGGTATTTGGGTTGATTTGTCATCTCGCAGTCAAAGAAGAAAGAAAATCAGAGACGAGTTGTTTTTGGTTTTCAAAAGAAAGAAAAAAATTCAACATGTGCAGAATCAGAATGAAGTCAAATAAAGAAAAAAAAAATCAGAAGAGGTTTCGTGGATTACTTTATGGTGATGGCGAGATATTGATGGTTCTGTGTGGTCGCTTTGAGCTGAAGAGCAAGAAGAAGTGGTCGAGTTTCAGAGATTTCAGGATCATTGGGTAAAAGAATCTTTCTAATTCACAGAAATTGAAAGAGTTCTTAGAGGATTTCGAATTACCTAATAATAGCTGAAGATCTTCATTGGAGGTGATGAAGGGAACTGAAAGTTTCATCGGAGGAGATGAAGAGAGACGGAGCATGGCGGTGGAAGCTCGGAGGATGAGTGGCCGCAGATTCACAAAAGTTTCGGAGCTGTGGGAAGAGTAAAGTTTCGATGAAGACAAGGTGGAGAATGTTACATGTGTCGTTCATCAAAACTACTTGGGCTCAAGTTGGGCCAATTCTGTAATAGCTAAGTGGGCCGGAATCAGGAAGCGTCCAAGCCCAAGTGCAATTGGCCGTCTCCTATAAATACAGAATCAAGAAGAAGAGGTTTGAAGTTAAGGTAAAAAGAAAACAGAGAGAGTTCATAGAATCAGAGGGATTCAAGGGAGAACTTCGTTTACCTCTTCTTTGATATGTAGTTGGGTTTGAGTGAGTCTTTCTTCTTTATTTCTTCCCTGGTGAGTCGCTAATTAAGTTTCCTGATACACTTGTCACAAGAGGGACTTAGGGTTAGCGTGAGGAAAGAGACTAGATAGAAAGAGAGAGCAATCACTTGTAAAACTACATCGGAGGTGTTTTCCGATATTGATAGTGAATCTTGAGAGTTCCGTCTCTCCCCAGACATAGCAATTGCGGTTGTGAACTGGGTTACCAAGTTTGTCGTGTTCTAGAGCTTAATCCGTAAAGTATTGATTCAATCTTAAATCTCTACAAGGCAAAGGGCAATGACTTTGTTATTAAAAAAAAATTGCACAATACATGTACAAGAGGAAGATTTTTTTTTGCCTTTATTAAAAAGGGAAAAAATGGTTACTTAATGAAAGTCGAATGGGGGAATCTAAATATACTACAATATTTGAGTTGAGACACTGTTTTCCAAAAATACAACTAAGCGTTTGCCGTTCAATTACAACATTCATTAAATGGTAAAATGATCAATTTGACTTTGCAAAGAAAACAAAGCTACAAAACAATATTCATCAAGAGAAAGAAAATCTCAAACGACAAAATTTGCAAAGAAAACAAAGCTACAAAACAATATTCATCAAGAGAAAGAAAATCTCAAACGACAAAATTAAAGAATCTATTGTACTCCCTCCGTTTCATAAAGAGTGTCATTTTGACTCTTGATTTTTGTTTCACAAAGAGTGTTACTTTATATTTTCAATGTAATTTTTTAAACTAAATCTCAGTTTTATCCCTACTATTTTAACCTATTAATTAGAGAGAAAAACTGATCTAATGTATTAATAAAAGGCATAAAAGAGGTTTATAAGTTTTTCTTAATTTGTGTGAAAAATGTCAGAATGACACTCTTTATGAAACATAGAGAGTATAAGATTTCTTCTAACCATTGACTAATAGGTCTTGTTCTTCTTCAATTTACTCGCTGGAAAATGCATTCTTGCCACGAGCTCTAGTCTTCTGTTCGAATCCTCAGACACAAACAAAATCAATGAAATTTGATGTCATAGGTAATCTAAAAAATCATGAAGATTGAGGATGATTCTACGGATGAGAAGTTGAGAACTATTTGCTAATAGACACGTGTCAAATGATTTAGATTTTTTAAAAATATTTATAATAAAATATATTCAAAGATTTTATGAATATACAAAACTTAATGGGGAAAATCGCATTTTAAACCATGAAGGTGACAAAAGTTAGCACTTTAAACCTCAGAATTATAGCACTAACATTTCAAACCATCAAATTAATTTTATTAACACATCAAACCGTA
Organism: Alliaria petiolata; assembly: GCA_020283515.1. Lineage (NCBI taxonomy): Eukaryota > Viridiplantae > Streptophyta > Magnoliopsida > Brassicales > Brassicaceae > Alliaria > Alliaria petiolata. Next base: position 64,596,936 of record JAHZTW010000002.1, on the reverse strand, counting down.
AAATCAGTATCCGTCTTTGCGCCGCCAAAAAACGGGACGGAATAGTTAACTCCGTTAACGGAATAGTTCACCGACGTTAATTAAATAAAAACGTGCTTAAAGGTTTGTTTAACTTAATTAATTTTAAAGAAAACAAAAAAAAAAAATTAAAATTCAATCAACATCGATTTGGGGATTTAGGGTTCGCCCCATAGGAAAAAACATAGAACACCAGCCACAAACTCAAACAAAGAAACAAAGAGAAAAGAGAATAGAGAAAATAGAGAGAAATTCGAATAGAGTCGAATGCTTTAGTCGAAATGAGGTAAGGGTTTCAATCCTTCAATTACAATTCCTATTTAGTCGAATTTTTGCGAATTTGTAAGAATTTTCTGGGTTTGTGAAATTATTTGTTCGAATCGAAATGTGTATGGGTTTCTGGATTATTGCTTTGAAGTCTCTCTTCGGTTTGTTTCTGGGTTTTTGATTTGTGTATGAATTTTGCTTGAAATTGATTAGTTTCGACATTACTTGAATTGTTAATTTCGGGATTTGCCTTTCTCATTACAACAATTTCCTCTTATTATACAGAGAAAATACGAGGATAAAACTCACAATCCACTACGGTGGAACTATGAAGAAAGAAGATGAGGATTACAAATACATTGGAGAACTCGGTTTGAACACGGTTAGTTGGGAATTGTATGACATATCATGGGCTAAGTTCTTACACTTCAGTAGGCAAGATGCAATGGTTAGTGCACCGATTAGGTTCATTTGGTACAAAGAGATAGGGAAGGAGATGAAGACAGTAAACTATGTGTTTGAGGAAACTCCTGAAGATATGTTCCTCCTGATATGTGTGGCGAAAGAAGTAGGCACCGTTGAGATTTTTATTGAATATGATTGTTCAGAACACGATGAGCCTCCTCTCTATCACTATCTTCGAAGCAGCCAACGTGAAGATCTTCAACAAGGTGAGGATGAGACTGTTGGAAATTGTTCAAAAAGGGAAGATGAAGAGTATACTGACAGTGATGAAGAAGTCGACATACCAAAGGATGATGAAGAACCTGAACGATCTGAGGATGAAATGCATGAGGATGTGTTTGCTAATCGAGATGAGCCTGTGAGATCTCAGGATGAAATGCATGGTAATGTGGCGTCTGAACGAGATGAGACTGTGGCTGAAGCAAGAGATGTACCTTTGGCAAATGTTGATGTCGGAGATGATGTTGTTGTAGATGCTGGTGATGGTGGTAATGATGATAGGTTTAGGTCGGTTCTTGAGGAAGGTGTAAGGGCAAAGCCAGGGAAGGAAGCATTTCTGAATTTAGAAGAAAAAGAAGCAGAAGCAAGGGAAGCAGAAGAAAGTGAGGAAGAATGTGTGATAGAGGAGGATGCTGAGTATCCAGATACACCACTAGAATCAGATGAAGAGTGGGATCAATGGGATAATCCAAAAGGAAAGAGACAGGGAAAAGGGAAAAAGTTTCATGGAGATTTGGAGAAAGAGCCTTACATTTGGTTATTTCAGAAGTTTAAAAGTGGATTAGAGTTTAAGGATCAACTTTTGCGATATTCATTGAAGACACAATATGATGTGAAGATGGCAAAGTCAGAAGCTAACAGAATAGCTGTTGTTTGTTGCCATGAGGATTGTAACTTTAGAGTGTACTGTTCGTTTGAACCGCCTATTAACAAGTGGATGGTGAAAGTCTGCCATATGCATCACAATCATAGAAAATCAAGCAGAGTTTCCATGTTGAAGCAAGGTGTGATTGCAGGGTTGTTTAGAGAAGAGATAAGAAGAAATATAAGCTTACAAGCATCAATCATCAAAGACACAATCAAAGAGCGATATAATATAGTTGTTCCTATATCGAAGTGCTATAGAGGAAGAACCATAGCTTTGAAAAATATCTTGGAAGCTCATACAACTCAGTTTGGTAAGTTATGGGATTATGAAGCTGAACTTCGACGGAGCAATAGTGGTATCACCACAGATCTCAGCACTGTCAAGAAAAATGATGTAGATATGTTTGATTGCTTCTACATCTGTTTTGAGGAATTTCGTAAGACATGGAAGAGTTGTTGTAGACCAGTTATTGGTTTGGATGGATGCTTTCTGAAATGGGAATTGACTGGTGATTTGTTAGCAGCCGTTGGTAGAGATGCCGACAATAGGATGTATCCAATAGCATGGGCAGTTGTTAGAGGTGAGAACAAAGACACGTGGGGTTGGTTTGTTAGAAAGCTGAAGATAGACCTCGACTTAGGGAATGGGGATAAGTTGACTATAATTTCTGATAAGCAAAAGGTAATCTTCGATAGCTTCTTTGTTTTTGGTATTCATTACTTCTTTCCCCTTGTTTTCATGGTCTTATTACTTGTTTTTTACAGGGCTTAGTGATTGCCATAGAGGCTGAACTTCCAAATGCAGAGCATCGTATGTGTGCAAGACATATCTATGGTAATTGGAGGAAGCAAGGTTTCGCAAGGTCAGAATACAAGAATCTGTTTTGGGGAGTTGCCTACAGCTACACTACAGGAGAGTTTGAAGAGAAGATGGAGTTGGTTAAGGCATATGATCCTGCTGCGTATGATGCTTTACTAAAAACAGAACCACATAGGTGGTGTCGTGCATACTTCAGCGAGGAGTCGCATTGCCCTGATGTCCACAACAATTTATCCGAGAGTTTCAATAGGACAATTAAGATGGCAAGATCAAAGCCTGTTATCAATTTGCTAGAGGATGTAAGAAGACAGGCGATGAGAAGGATATCAAGAAGGTTTCAAAAAGCAGAGAAGTTGGACACAATTGTAACACCAATCACGATGGCATTATTGGAGAAAGCAAGGGTTGCCAAACAGTATTGCTCAACTTCACGCAGCAGCAAAAGTTTATATGAGGTGACTGAGTTTGATAGTGGATATACAGTCAATTTATCCACTCACCAGTGTGCATGTCGCAAATGGGATCTAACAGGTAGAAGATGTTTTCATTCTTTTGCATTATAATAGTTGTCTTGTCGTGTTTTACTAATCTTTGTTGCATTGTCAATCGCCAGGTATACCATGCAAACATGCTGTGTGTGTCCTAGATGATAATCAAGATGATGCAGTGAGGTATGTGGCTGAATATTACTACACACATGTGTTGAAAAAGACATATGAAGACAACATTAAACCAGTGAATGGTGAGAAGCTGTGGAATAAGACAAATAAGCTACCAATAGGGATACCTGAATTTCGCAAGCCAAGAGGTCGCCCAAAGAACCGGAACAGGATAAAAGAACCGTTTGAAGATCTACAAAATGCTGGCAAATCGACAAGACATGGAAGAATTCCTCATTGCAGCCAATGTAAGGAAGCCGGACATATTAAGAGTGGTTGCAAGAATGAACCAGTGGTCGTAGAAGGACCGAAGAACCGACGCGGTCGACCTCGTAAGAATCCAAATGAGGTACACATTTCAGTATGACTCGTGTTGTTAGCTTGTGTGATGGTGTTTTCTGGTAGCTTGTGTGATGGTGTTTTCTGTTAGTTAGCTTGTTTGATGGAGTTTGATTAGTGTTACCTTCTTTGCTGCTGTTTGTTGATAGCTTGTTTTATTGTGTTTCAGATTAATTCAAAACCACCAACAAAGCCAAGAGCAAGAAGGAAAACTCCAGCCACTGAAAGTTCTTCTCAGCCTTTACCATCAAATGCAACCGGTGAAGCTGAGGTAAGTTCTAGTGCTCCTCAGCCTTCAGTCTCCACAAATCAAGTCAATCCACATGTGAAGAAGACTTCAAGAGGGCGACCACTCAAGATAAGAAAAACAGCACCAGTTCCATACGGTGTTGGAACATTTTGGAGTCCATTCACCAATCGGCCTTTTGAAGTGTTTGGAGATCGGGTTTATGATAGGTCTGCCCTTAACCCACAGCCTCCACAAAACCCAAACGGACAGCCACCACAAGATGATTAAGAAGCTTGTTTTGTTGTTTTGAACTTGTTTTGATGCCTTTTGGCGACTATATCGGCTCATATTTTGTATCTTTTGACAACAATTTCCTACATTATCAACTCTATGTTCTAAAGCTTCTTTGTATCGTGTTTTGGTGCCTTATTTTCTCTTAATTTAAATAATCCAGATTTTGTCAATAGCATAATCTTACCATGAAGAACAAAGTTAACAAAAACATGAGCATAACACAAGAGCATAAACGAAAACCAATATAAGAGAGACAAAGTCTTACAAAGACAAGGACAAAGAACTAACAAAGAGAAGAAAGACAATAACATCAACCATAAACTCTTACAAACACTTCCACATCGTCATTGTTCCTCCAAAAATCAGAGCAAATCCAACCGATGAAGCTACAAGTACATTGCAAAGTACCCTACTCCTCTCGCTTAGAAGCAACACTTCTCTCTTTAGAGCTTCACATTCCTCTCTTGCTTCCTTCAATTTATCCACTAATGCACTCGGACTTACCAGATTCTCACGTTCATGAGTTAGTGTTCTTACCGTGTTCCTTAAATTTGCAATTTCTTCTTTTTGTTCCCGAATGATATCTCTGGCCTCCAATAATGCAAGATGCTGCCATCCGTGTGGTTTCTCCACATCAAACCAACGAAAGAAGTTGCAAGAGTCAAACCCATTGGCAACTCTACGCCCTCTACAACCAAAGAACCTTCTTCCAGGGTTTTCACGTGTCCAAGCTCTCACGATCTTTGTCGAGCGGTTACAATCACAGAGAACACCGTAGTCATTGGTTGATGAATTCACACTTTGAGAATTCATCCTCTGAGAATTCGCACTCTGAGAATTCGTACTTTGAGACATCCTCTATCTTTCAATCTTCGATTCTCTCTGTTTCTTTCTGTTTCTTTGGTCGATTTTTTCCCTTTCTTTGTTCTGGGTTTTTATAAATGTCGTACCCTAGATTCCCAAATATATTTTGGTTCGATTTTGGGTTTTTTTTTTAATTTCGTTACGAGTATTAAACAAACCTTTAAGCACGTTTTTATTTAATTAACGTCGGTGAACTATTCCGTTAACGGAGTTAACTATTCCGTCCCGTTTTTTGGCGGCGCAAAGACGGATACTGATTTTACGGTTTGATGTGTTAATAAAATTAATTTGATGGTTTGAAGTGTTAGTGCTATAGTTCTGAGGTTTAAAGTGCTAACTTTTGTCACCTTCATGGTTTAAAATGCGATTTTCCCAAACTTAATGTATAAAGATTTTGAAAGATTTTTTTGTATAAAAAGAGAAGATTTTGAAAGATTTGCATAAAGTTTTGTGTATTAATATTTTTTTTTAGAATTTTAAAAATCTAAATAATATAAAATCTCTCAGATTCATCGTTAAACCTACTCTATATAAATCCAAAAAAAAAGATAATCGAGCTTCCACTAACCTTACTCTTAAACCAAAAAAGAATTAAAAACTTTTGACTAACGCGCTCACATCACAATTTACAAGATTGTCCATCATGAAACGGCATGGGGCGGACATTTCTTACTCGCACTTAAGACGTCTAACGTGTAAATCTGAATGTATTTACGGGCCAAGGCCCATATTAATAAAAAAATCAAAACCCTAATCTCAGCGGATACACTATAAATTTCTTCTTGGTTCTCAAATCCGCCTCACCATTTTTCGAACGATCTTCTCTTCCTCTCCTCTCTTCTCTATTTTCAAGGTACACGAATTTTCTTTGGTTATCATCTGGAGAATCTTTGGTTTGTATCTCAGCGCATCGATTTGCCATTTTACTTTGCTTTTATCCATTTCATATCTCTTCCTGTTGAAACTCAAATTTCGTTTGATGAGATTTTCAAATCGTAAATCGTGTTCTTGTTCTCTGATCGTGCGGCTGCATATTTGTATTTTTTCTGGTCTTCTGGTTGTTGATTTGAAGTGATAACCCTCGGAAACAATTTTAAAAATCAAGGCTGGAATCTCTAAGCGGCTCTGTTGCTGGAAACCTTTTGCTGGGTTTCCGGTGAGAAACACTTTCATGAGCTTGAGATTTGGCACTGTAATGGTGCCATAGGCCTTTGATCGAGGGACCATTTCTTTTCATATATCAGGATTCCTGAGAATATCTTATGTGTTAGTCTCTTAAGGTTGACATTGAGTGTGCAAGTTTATGTTTGTTCCATTTGATTTATGATTTCTTATTACTGCTGAATTGGGTTTTTTGTATTTGTACAAATCTGTGAAATACTTGGCGTTGTCATTGTTTCTCTCCAATTTCTGTACATTGCTGATTTGATTGCTTATATAGGGTTTTTGTCTAATGATACAAATCTGTAATTTGGTAAAATTCTGAAGTTTTAATCTGCTTAAATCTAAGATCTTGTATAGGGTTTTGTCTATTGGTACATACAAATCTGCAATTTGGTAATACTTTTATTCACCTTAATTCTATGATCAACGTTTAGGGCAGCTTAAGTTTGTATTTGATTTATATGAAACTTATGATCATTCTGACAACAAACAAAATGGTACTTCAATGTTTTTTCCTGGTGGTTTCATTTATGATTTGTTCTTGTCTACTCTTCTTTGTGTAAAGTCATCTTATTTTGTAGGGTTCGTTTTATCAGTTAAGAGTTATGTCTCACAGAAAGTTTGAGCATCCAAGACATGGTTCATTGGGTTTCCTTCCAAGGAAAAGGGCTAACAGACAACGTGGAAAAGGTAGCTTTGCTTGTTGTTAGATACTAGGAGGTTGTTCGTTTGATGATTTAAGCTCAGTTTATGATGAAAAGTGTTTGTTTTTCGACCATAATGTGTATTATATGGCCTGTGTTGTCTGATCTGACATGCCTATTTTGTGTTTCCAGTGAAGGCATTCCCTAAGGATGATCCCACTAAGCCTTGCAGATTCACTTCCTTCTTGGGATATAAAGCGGGGATGACTCACATTGTGAGAGAAGTTGAGAAACCTGGATCAAGTGTGTTCTCACTCTCTTCTCTTTTTGATTCCCTGACATACATAGATGACTGCAAGTGTTTTATACTGATCATGTAAATTAAACTTTCAGAACTCCACAAGAAGGAAACATGTGAAGCTGTGACTTTGATTGAGACACCACCGATGGTGGTGGTTGGTCTAGTTGGGTATGTGAAGACACCACGTGGTCTGCGTACTCTAAGCACTGTGTGGGCTCAGCATTTGAGTGAAGAAGTAAGGAGGAGGTTCTACAAGAACTGGGCAAAGTCGCAGAAGAAGGCTTTCACCAAGTACTCAAAAGAAACTTGAAACCGGAGAAGGTAAAAAAGTCATTCAAACTCAATTGGAGAAGATGAAGAAGTACTGCACTGTCATCAGAGTTCTTGCTCACACTCAGGTATTACTACATCTTTCTCTATATGTATATAGAATAACCACTTTAATTGTTTTTCAGTTCCTTAATTCGTTTTTGATTACACATTAGATAAGGAAACTGAAAGGGCTGAAGCAGAAGAAGGCTCATCTGAATGAGATTCAGATCAACGGTGGTGATATAGCTAAGAAGGTTGACTACGCCTACAGCTTCTTTGAGAAGCAAATCCCTGTGGATGCCGTCTTCTCTAAAGACGAGATGATTGATATAATCGGTGTTACCAAAGGAAAAGGTTACGAAGGCGTGGTTACAAGATGGGGAGTGACCAGACTCCCAAGAAAGACTCATCGTGGTCTCCGCAAGGTGGCTTGTATCGGAGCTTGGCATCCGGCTAGAGTCTCCTACACAGTGGCTAGAGCCGGGCAAAACGGATACCACCACCGTACTGAGATGAACAAGAAAGTTTACCGGATTGGGAAAACTGGCCAAGAGACTCACTCAGCCATGACAGAGTTCGACAGGTAAAAACAACGAAGCTAAGATCCTACTAACATGTGAGTGATTTTGACTTGTTCAAGGCTCAGATCATGACCTGTTTATGTTTGCTCTGTTATAGAACCGAGAAGGAGATCACACCGATGGGAGGATTCCCACACTATGGTGTAGTGAAGGAAGACTATTTAATGATCAAGGGATGTTGCGTGGGGACGAAGAAGCGGGTGGTGACGCTGAGACAGACGTTGGTGAAGCAGACGTCGAGGGTTGCTATGGAGGATATCAAGCTGAAGTTCATCGACGCTTCTTCCAAATTAAGTCACGGTCGTTTCCAGACTTCTCAGGAGAAGGCCAAGTTCTATCGCAGAGTCAAAGCTTAGATTTTTTTTTTTTTTTGTTGGATTCAAATTATCTTATTTTTTATTTTCTGAGTTCCATTTTTTGTTGACCATTTTGGTTTCGCTGAGAACATTATCTTTCTTCTGTTGAATCGAATGGATATTATTGATTCTTTTGTTGTTTGGTTTTGCGACTACGTATTTTTTGTTTTCCCCAATTGCGGTAAAATTTTGGATACGTAACAAATAACCCCTATATACAAAATATAAAAGTCGGACATTTGACGCCAAAATAAAAAGGTCAGACATTTTATCAAGTAACAATAGCTTTAGTTTTCTTAAAAACATCGAAGTAAATAAGTAATCCGTGGAAGCGGGTAATCTTACGGTTGCACCAAATACATGTTGTGAGAGTTTTTTTCACCGTATTTATCACGTGGTACGAAAATCATTTTCCACTAAATTTAAAATTTACTCAAAAGTCACGATTATCTAACGAGCTCTCTTAAAATGTGTAACAGAAAATGTAATTAAGTTGTAATCAAATCAGTTATTACTCCCTCCCTTTCATAAAGATTGTCGTTTCACGATTTTATTTTTATTTCACAAAGAGTGTCGTTTTACATTTTCAATGCAAAATTTTAAATAAAAATCCAGTTTTTACCCTACTAATTTAATGTAGTAATTAGAGAGATGATTTTATTTAATGTGTGACCAAAGGATAAAACAGAATTTTTAATAGTTTTCTTAATTTGTGTGAAATGTATCAAAGTGACACTTTTTTTGAAACGTAGGGAGTATAAATTTCTCATCAGTCTTCACGCACCAACATTTTACCAACAACCAATATATTACAGTTTAGGTATGTTCTATTATGTTAACTAGGGTAGTATCCGTGCAATGCGCGGAATGAGATGATTATTAAATAATTCTTTTATAATTTTAGTTAATTTTGTTATATGCATATGTATACTAGAATAGGATCCGCATATATGCGGGTTTTAAATAAAATATTTTAAACCGGTAAAAATTTATTTGAAAAAACATTCGATCACTTGTGAAGAAAAGTAAAATTAAAAAAGAAATATAAAATTTATTTATTTATTTTTATTTTTATTTTGTAATTAAATTTTATTACTATTTCCAGATAGGATTTTGATATAATAAAATAAATATTTATTTTGTTGTGAAAATACAAATATAATTTTTACATTCTCAAACAAAATATATTCAATAGTGTCAAAATCTAATCGATTAACTTGACACTTGCACGATCATGTTAATTACTAACTTTGACGCATCCTACTTTTTATAATAAGATTGTATATTTTCCTAAATTGGAGTTAATATTATTTACTTTTATTTTTTTATTTAGATTTTCATTGAAGTATATTTTTATTTTTTTATTTTTCCTTTTTATTTTAATCATTTTCTTTTTAGGATTATTATTTGATTATATAATTTTTAATCTAAATTTTTATTTACTAGTTTTAATCATAATGAAAATAACATATTTTTATGGTGTTTTGTTAATAAAAGCATAATTTTATTTTATTATTGTTTAAGTTATATCATGATTGTGTTTTAAATCTCGAATAGCTGTTATTATGTGAATAAATAAATCAAACATTTATTAAATTAAACAAATAATTTATGGTTAATTCGAAGTATAAACCGTATGATTGTCCTTTTCTGTTTTTAAAACTAATTTTTAGATTTTTGTAAACATTATTCTAAAATCTAATTGGTTGGATTTTTTTAACACGTGTCAAAATCTAATCGATCAACTTGACACGTGTCACGATCATGTTAATTAGTATCTTTGACGCATCGAACTTTATATAATAAGATATATATATATATATATATATATATATATATATATATATATGTTTTTTTAATTATTTTTATTGAATAACTTTTTTTATTTAGATTTATTGTTTAAGATTTTTTTACTTACCTTAAATATTGTTTGGGAATTAGTTTTAATTTAGACTAGGCCATCTGCGCATAGCGCGGGTTTCTTTGCTAAATAATTTGGGAATAATGTTTGTATAAAAAGGATCAATATGGAAAATGTGTGAAGAAATTTTAAAACGTAGTGACCTCCTCTCAGAGAAACGGTGGAACATTTGTTTTTCCACTGCAGCTTCACGAAGAAGGTCTGGGAACATGCGCCTTTTGCTGCAGTCATCAACTCCCAACAACTCCAAGACTTCAAATCGGGACTAAGATGCTCAAGACAAATGATTTGCCTTCCGCCTATTGGAATCTCAAAGGGACCGCTCTTCCCTTGGATCTGCTGGAGCATATGGGGGGCACGAAACCGACTCATCTTTGAGAATCGATTAATCGCGAGTGAGGAGGCAGTACATAAGGCAATAATGGAGGCCAGAGAATGGCAAGATGCGCAAAGCCAAAACACTCAAGAGATCAAACCCGCTCCCAGATCCAGATCTCCACTAGTTGATAATCGAACGATCCATTGCTGTACCGATGCAGCTTGGCGAGCGGACAATAAGCGAGCGGGACTAGGATGGATCTTCTACAAAAACGACTCAATCGTCACACAAGGCTCCAAAGCGGAAGCACACGTTTCTTCCCCATTGATGGTCGAAGCTTTAGCCATGAGAGAAGCTCTTCTCCATGGCGCAAGTGTGAGATTTGGGAGAGTTAGCGTCAAGTCAGATTCACAACAACTGATCCTGGCAATTAACTCCAAGACTCAAATCTCAGAGATATATGGAATTCTCCAAGATATCACCAATCTATCGTTTCTCTATTCGGCATGTAGTTTTAATTTCATTTCCCGAGTAAAGAACACTAAAGCAGATGCTCTGGCAAAGTAATCTCTCCTCTGGGCCTCGTATGGGCCTTTGTAATAGCTATTTGGGCTTGAATGAAAATGTTTGACCAAAAAAAAATAAATGACCTCCTCTCAGAAGAGAATAAACTTGCAACTATTAAATTTAGTCTGATGCTACAAGAAGGGCCATACCCCAAACAGTAAGACAAAACGAATCCTTGTGTATCTTTCTGATGCTTTGCAGCTTGCATCAATAATTATAGATATTGGGAAAATTAAAACATCAATGATTTAGATGTACAATAGTTCCATATAACTACAACCAAACACCGTAAATTATATTATTTGCCTTATATGAGGTGATTTTTGTGCATGATGATAAAGTGATGAACTTAAGCTCTGCTTCTCAAGAACCAATCAATGACCAATCTTTAGTAAGCAATTTATAAGAAACCTCCAAGCTAGTAATGAATAAAAAATATGAGAACCAAAATGAATAATCGAAGAGGGTAATAGATTTTTAGAGAGAATCCATCATATGATTGCAAGAACTTACCTTATGAATCCATTTGAATTTCCCTCCCTTAGTTTTCAAAGTTTTTGTGATGTAGACTAATCAACTTCAGCGTGAACTGGTTACAACAAAGAGGTAATCTTTACTGCTTATCATAACAAGAACACCGTTAGGACGCTAGAGCTTCTCTCTTTAAATTTTTACCACCCAATTACAAAATTAAACCAACTCTGTAGCTAATTACAATCCAACTGACCAGTACCTTCTACTCAAGTCTACTATTTCTATCTATAGACTTTACTTCTCTTCATAAGTATGTTACATATTTGTTCTTATCTCTTCATTGCCTTTCAGCTGCAAGCTCATCAATTAGCTTCTCCTTGGCTCCTTGACAATTCTTTCTCCTCCTATAGTATACTCTTCGGGGCATATCAAATGGAAGACCCCTTTTCTGAAAAGAGGTTTAAAATTTTAAATCCATCTAGTAGCAAGAACGTAAATTTGTCATCAACAAAACTTGTTGGAAAGAAGACAATACGATATATTATAAGGTAAAAGGTAAAAAACATAGTGATAGATCATGAGACCTAACATGTAGACGATGCTCATATTGGGTCACTTTATTTAAGTTCCTTTGTCTCTAATACATAGCTAAGCTGAGAGTACAGTAACTGAAATAAGTGATCATAGAATAAATTATCACCCAACAATCTTAAAAGGCCAATAAAATTATAGATGTCAATTTCGTAGAACATACAATGGAAAGCCATGAAGTAAAACAAATTATAGTCTCCCTCTTGTTTTTCCTTTGCAAATGTACACTATGTCATTCTAAAGGCGGTTGTGTTCAGTGTCTAAGGTTTTTTTTTAATGTAAGAAAACTTATTAAGAACTCTCTTTGCATCTATTTGACCAGATGGACCATATTCGTTGAGTATGCCTCATAACTCCATCTCACTTCTCATATAGAAAATTTGATATGGAAATTGAAATAGTTATTTCCATGTGTCAGTAATTTAAAAACTGGAAACTTGAAAACAGCATAACATACAAATATTGGTTAGAGATGGAGTTTAGAATCTAAACTTACATTACGAGTCAAGAGTGGGCAGAAGCAATACACATTTATACTGAGATATGTTGTACAAGTAAAAAGTAAATCTTGAAGAAGGAATTCTCATATATTCTGGGAAAATTTAATCCTCAAAGAAACCTTTCGACGGTCACAGAATGGTCATAAGACTCATAACAAAGTATGAATTTAGTAGAATTGAGGGAAAATGGATTATGAAATTCATTCGAGTGAGCAAAAGCTTTCTTTATGTAGCATATGAGACATACAATCCCACGTTTCAGTACAGTGAAAAAAACAAACTGTAAAAGTAAAATTCGACTCTGACAGAAACGAACCTTGCAGACAAACTCAATATTACTTTAACCATTGCTAACCAACCGAGTCATCACCTGTTAAATCTCATAGATTTCGTTGTTACTCTGTAATTATCGCGAGCTCCACCGGCCGAGGCCTCTGATTTTCGCATCCATCATAAATTTCGTAGATAAACATTAATTATTATGTAGATTGATTGTATGAGACAAAAAGGCAACACTATGATCGCAATAAAAGACTAAAAGATTAATCCATAAAAAGGAGACGAAAAGGCAACGCTAAGACCATCATCAATGAGAGTCTCTCATTGAGTCTCTAAAAAAATAATAAAAAACTAAAAATAATATAAAAATAAGTGGGTCTCTCTCTCCAAAGTCTCTCATAATTAACAACCTTATCTTATTAAATTTACATCTACTTAATATAATATTGTTTTTTGTTTTTTTTTTATTATTTTTGAAAACATCATTGAAAAACTACCATTGCAGATGCTTTAAACCTTTAAGTCAGAGAACTCGAATCGTTAAAATTTAAGAAACACGTGTCATGCTCTGGAGTGCTGACGTGGCATCACCAAGAGAGTTTTCTTCTATTTTCATATAGTAGATTAGGAAACAGAATGTTTGACAATTAGTTTAGTATAATAATTTAAATAGATCTTAAAGATAAAATAAAAACCAAAAAAAATTATGGTGTTGACACATCATCAAAAATGGCCTCTAATGTTTTTCCTTTGATATATTGTAGATAAGTGAGATATATATTATGCGACTTTAAAAATAAATAAAAAAGTGGTGAAACTAAATCATTAACGTCAGCAAACCACCTAAGTTTTTCTAAGTTTCAAACCTAATTAAAATCATGAAAATGTACTACACTTATTTACAGCCTGTTGTAGTTTTTCGCACGCAGCTCAGTATCATTCAATGGCTTTTTACTACGTTATACAATGCAGTAACATTATTATGGTCTCAAATTGCTAATCATATTATAACATGGGAGTTTTAATCAATAATGATGTGTAGTAATTTCGTTTTCTTTTCTTTTTCCCTATGGTAGTGTGGTTGTAGCTCAGGATATTTATAATAATCTCAATATAGTCAGAATCATATTAACCACAGGTAATGATAGCATGCACGCTATTTATATCAAATATTCGATCAAATCTGAACACAATTCAGATACATAATAGCAACAGAACAGTTATTCATCATTCCTAACTTACGTAAGTAATATAAAAATGTTATGATAGTAATTGAATGAACAAAGTAAAGGTGGTGTTTTAGTTGTTAAAAGTATCAATGGTTCTCTTTGTTGTTTCTTTCTCATGACACGAAGGACCCATTTACAGTAATTATTATTCTTAATAGTATGTTATTTCATTTTATTCTATCTCGTTTGCTTCTCGATCGTGGACAAAAAAAACGACAAAGCTATACCCACTAATTAAAGGGCATGAAACATCAAAGCCGTTTTAGAAAAAGAAATTACAAAAAGATATGGCAAATATATAACTTTTTCAACTATATCGGAAAATATTATAGATGTTATATTATAAAGGGAGTATAAAAATAAAGGGAGAGCATAATATAGCTTTGTCTTTACATTTTGTCATGTTCCCCAAAATTTTACCGACGCATCTTCACGATGCCAAGACTAACTAAATTAGTTATAGGACAATATGGTTGGTTTTCGTTGGTCTGAAATTAGTGTTGTAGGCTTTTAGGCTGCACCATTTTAGGTATAACGCAATGGTTCGTCTTTTCAACATGCTACTAAATTCTAAGTATCATTTTGCGAATTGTCCCATTCAAACGTGATTTTATCATTCCAATAATGAGAACAATATTTTCTACAAAAAAGTCTTGTCAATGTTTTAACGGCTTTTTATCTACATTATTGTTCTATTACAAATCAGAAGAACAACTATAAACACACCTTTTTTTTTTTTTAAATTAAATTTCTAAACACAACTTTTTAACGCACAATTTTATTAGTTGTATAAAGATCCATGACATAAAATTTCACCTGCATCACACTCACGATAGACAACTGTATATATTCTTAACATACGAGACCACGATGAACACTTATGCTTGCATCACACTGGAAATTTCTTGTAAATTTGCTTCCATTAATCTCTAAAAATAGCATTTTTTGAAAATCAAACCTCAAACCTCTGGTATAAAAATTATTAACCACTATACATTAAATGGGCTTACACAATATTTTTTACATTTAACATTGTCTTTTTTGGGGTATTAATAAAACCATTCAATATTTGTAACTGTTTGTTAGTTTTCAAACCGATAAATACTGAATTCGGCAATAAATAAAAAAACACAATTCCTCCGTTTTTTAATAGTTGATGTTTGAGGACTTTTTTCGTTTAAAAATAAGTGATGTTCTCACAAATCAATACAAAAATTAACACGAAATGACTTTTTTTATTCTTATATAATTAATGAATTTAAAATTAAACAATGATGAAGAATGTTACAATATGTATTATATAAGCTTTTTTTTTTTTAATTTATGTGTACAATCCTAAAACATCAAGTATAGAATAACGGAGAAAGTATTTGATATTTGTTCATATATAAAATGGTAACTTCTAGTTCTATGTTTTGGTTTCATCAATTGTATATATAATAAATAATTAATTAGTTCACCTCCTGTATTTCTTTTAAGTTAGACATAAATTATTGAGTGACTCTTTATTTTTTTTAGTTCATATGCTCCTTAATTTAGTTTAAAGGAGGGTTCATGGTAATTCACACATATCGCATCAAAATTTCTTGGCTAATAAGTGATCCTTTGCTAATTCCAAGTTCAAAAATAGTTTGATCAAGAATCGAATAATTCTTTATTAACAAAAAGAG
This sequence comes from Alliaria petiolata, assembly GCA_020283515.1. NCBI lineage: Eukaryota > Viridiplantae > Streptophyta > Magnoliopsida > Brassicales > Brassicaceae > Alliaria > Alliaria petiolata. The sequence goes on along the minus strand of JAHZTW010000002.1, from coordinate 64,581,206 downwards.
CTAGGTGTGATAAAGATTGTGTTAATTTTCAAAAAGGGAAAGGAAACAAATATGTAATTTTCTTAGACTTGATATTAGCTAGGAAAATGAAAGAAAGACAATCTTCCAAAAAACAAAAAAAATGAATGAAAGAAAGAAAAAAGTAATTAAAGGTAAACAGAAATTATAAAAGAAAGTCATGGAGAAGGGTGAAGTTATCACTTTAAGAAGACAGTGAAGGAGATTATAGGATCCAGGGACCAAGATTATGTCTCCTCCTAATAGGTACTATTATCACACACACTCTTGTTAAATATATATATATTTTTCTCTATTCTTTATTTTATTTTTTTGTCGCCTATTTATCCTTTAAATATTGACATGATACGTGTATACACACACATGAAACTATAATATCAGCTTTTCTAGAGTGTGTTCTGTGTTTTCTCTATTCTTCTACATCTTCTGTTCTACTCACTTGAAAGAAAAGAAAAACAGACAAAAGAAGAACTACAATATTATTAAGTGAAATTATCTAATCTTTGGTTTTCATGTTTTAGTCTTGATCTCTGATTCTCCTGTGTCCACTTACATAAGAGCCAAAAGCTGAGAGTTGTAGATGAACGAGTCAAGGTCGGATTCGGAAAGATCTATAAGAACATGGAGCATATACACAACTAAGGATGGTTCAGGGTCATCGATGAATGCGATCTCGTTTGGATTTGTGGCGACTGCGATATTGATATCAATGTTCCTCATAATGGCAATATTCGAGCATCTCTTCAGGCCCGATCATTCATCTTCTCATGATGGGTCTGCTCAATGCCATAAACTTGATGAACAAGCTTCTATGGTAAACACTAATCACCACCATCATTTTTTATTAACATCACTATTATTATTCTTTGTGCCTTATTCTTTCCTTTTTCTCATTTTTGTTTATTTAAAGAGTTCTCTCTCTTTTTAGAAAGCAGAAACCCATGAAATTGAATGGCACCAAAAAGCTATGTTGGCTACAATATGTAGTATGATATTACTTGAATTTATTTCTTATTTTCGGAAAAATAAACATATTAAATTTGAGATTTTTTTCCATCCTTTTGAAGTTCTGACCAAAACTAAGAAAAAAAATGAAAATGTTAAATATCTACAAAAAAACAGTAAAACTTCAAAATATGTTAATAAAAAATCTTCAAACTTCTTATTCTTTCGTTGATTTATTTATTATTTATTTGTTAAAACTTTCGCTGATTTACTTACTAAAACCTTTTATAAAAAAATTCGTTAAATCTTATTTTTATGATTTTTCAAACAATTTTTTTTTTGGTTATTTTTCCTTAATTCTCCCTTTTTGTTTAACATAAACATAGCACACGTAACGTGACATGGCAGGTTCCGGTAACTACGTTAGAACTGTCGGTGGTGATGCCGGGAGAAAAGCTGCCGTCTCACATAGCACTTCCGGTGCCGTTTCCTTGCCGGAGAGAAGGCATTCGCTGGCCTCCCCACCTCTAATATATCATTGCCTCTTAGCTTTACTCGTTGTACCATACTTACTCTGATTAATTCAATTCTAACTCATTTCAATTAGCTAGGAAGCCACTTCGTTTAATTAGTTGAAGCGCGTGATGCGATTGCCTTTTCAAGGTCTTTACCTTTGCTCGTGTTGTTTTCTTCTCTTTTATATATTCAATAGTGAATGATATGCACACAGAGTTTCGCGCGAAATTTTATATTATTGTTTACTGATATAGTTAAAAAAGCGCGATATTAATAATTTTATATATACTTAAGAAAAATAAAATTTATCCTAAAATATATACTACTAGAATAGGACCCGTATATATGCGAGTTTTTAATAAAAATTGAAATCCGTAAAAAAAATTTAAAAAAAAAAAAATTGGATAATTAGTAAAAAAAAATAAAATTTACAATCATTAATATTTCTAAATATATATGTTTTAGTACTCTTATATGAATTCGTTTTATTTCTAATGATTTATCTAGAATTTCTTTTTTAAATTCAAATACATCCTAGTTAATCTAATTTACTTTTCTTTTTCTTAAATTGAAATAGATCTTTTTGTTTTTTTTTTATTTTCCTTTTCTTAGTTGAAATATGTCTTTTTATTTTTAGTTTATTTTATTTTTTTCTCATTTATTTTTTTGTTTCTTCCGTATATATATGATCTATCTGCTCTCTAGATAAGTTATGCTTCTCAATACTCGCATCAAAATCTTTTCTACATGATTCTTGCTATCTTTCTCTTTATTGAGCTCATCATTGTCTAATGACATATTATTAGCATATAGAATTTCTTTTTTAAAATTCAAATATATCCGAGATTGAATTACTAAATATAATTGAAATATGTCTTTTATTTATTTATTTATTTATTTATTTCTCCTTTAAAAATAATAGTATTTTCCTTTTTTTAGATTTAATATATTTTTTCTTTTATTTTATTTATTTCTCTTTTAAAAATAATTGTATTTTCTTTTTTTTTTCTTTTAGATTTAATATATTTTTATTTATTTATAATATATTTTAATCAAAACACGTGTCGAAATCTTATCGATTAACTTGACACGTGGCGTGATCATGTGAATTAGCAACTTTGACGCATGCAACTTTATATAATAAGATATACTAAAAAAATTTATCTATCAATTCCATAAATATATTTATTGAATTCATAAAAACCTTAATATTTAATTAAATATCAAAATTTTGAATATTTATATTCACATACCAAATTTTAGATAGTTTCATATCTAGTCAACCCGCAATATAAATATACGCCGTGTATAGATTTTTCGATCCGTATAAAGCTGTATATAAATTATCAAAACTACGTACATAGTTTTGATAATTTTTTGAAAAATAAAATAAGGCAAAACTGATATTCAATCTCATGAGTTCTAACTCATACACATACACACGCTCTTATACGGATTGAAAAATCTATACATTGCAGAGAGTTATATTGCGGGTTGACCTCGACTTGGTATGTTGACATGCATTTTTTGCATGTTGATGGTAAACTTGTAAAAAAAAACTAAGTGTTTTTTGCAGAAAAACCCTTTATACTCAAAGCGGATTCAAGGCCAAGATAGATTCAATCTCTATAGAGCTTTCTTAAGATAGAAAACTAAGAATTGAAATGAAATAGCTCATTAGAGAGCTTTATTATGCAAGAAAAAGAAAGGAAAAGGAAAGCTTGGAAGTTGGAACAACAAGAACAAAATGATTCTTTTGATTGATGAAAAGGAAGAAAGGGAGGGTGCTCTCGGCAACCATAAAATTGATTTCACACATTGTCATTACACCAAGAATATATGAAATCTAAATTGTTAAAACCTTAGTGACATGAGCTAATGGGCTGGATTGTATATTCTCTTGGGCTTGTGCTCTAATATATACAACGTTTCATATATATATTTTTTTCTAACGCTAACGAGGGATTCAAATGTAACTCCCGGAGGATGTTTGAGTTGACCTAATCTTTCATTTTTCGTCATCAACCAAAATCACTGCAGTTCTTTTTATCATCAAAACCAAATCAAAAGGAGAGTAACAGAGTTCTTACTTCTCTCTCAAAGAAGTCTGAAACAAAAACAAAGGGCAAGTCAGAAGATTCTTTCTGGTGGTCCCATGGTACATACACTTCATATTTTGCCAGTTCTTATTCAAGAGAGAGACGAGGAAGTTGAGAGTCCAAATCTCTTTCATGAAATAAGGATTATTATATAGCCCTTTTGTCAAAAAAAAAAAAAGGATTATTATATAGTTTTTTTTTTGGTAAAAATAATTATATAGTTTATCAAGAAAATATGGATAATTATTGAAATCCAGCTTGCTTCTCCTCATTTGGTGGAGAAGACATCTTAGCTGTCTGACAAGGAAGAGGCGTTTTCAACGTGGTTTTCACCCGACTTTTGACAAGGAAGAGGCCGAAGAAAAGTCAAACTACACGAGACTTGATCGTTGTTGACTCCTAATTACAACCTGTTCCTTAAAAGTAGGAACGAGACGTTTAAGGTAACTTTGTTTGAAAGTCTTTATTGTAGTCCGAATATAGCAATCAAGTTTAGTTAGCAATCAATTACAAGATAATGAAAAAAAAAAAAAAAAAAAGCATGATGTGGGATTGTGTATTTCATCAATTTAAGTCAATTTAATACTCCCTCTGTTTTTTATTAAGTGTCGTTTTAGGATATTTCACACAGATTAAGAAAACATTAAATTTTTTCTATTTTACCCTTCATTAAAACATGATTTTGTTTGACAGGAATAATTAATAAGGTAAAAAGGTAGGGATAAAACTGGAAAATTTATCATAATTCTACATTGAAATCTGAAAACGATAATTATTTGTAAACAAAAAAACAAATGTAGAAAGGCATTTTTTAAAAAAAGGAGGGAGTATATATATATTCAAAAAAAAAAATTCTAGTTTACGTACAAATGATCGGAAGAAAATGGAGCAATATTAAGAAACGAAGAATTACACAAAAATAAATTAAATATTCAACAATGTTTTTTAATAATTATAATTTATATTATTATTCAACATTTACACAAATAGAAAACTCTTCGTGGTTTCTAAGTAATTTGAAAAATAATAAATTAAATTTATCCATTAATTTGCTTTACAATAATTTTAGCATTAAATTAGAGAGAATGACATGTGTCATCTCCACATTAACCAAAAATGATGATATGGCAAGTAACTGCAGAGATTTGCCCTCTTTTATGATAGTTATTGAATATTTGAATGAACAAACTAAGAGCATCTCCAATGAGATTCTATTTTTTGCCTTTAAACTCTATTTTTAGATTAAAAGTATCTCCAATTGTACTCTAAATCATACTCTAAAAAAAAAATCTCTATTTTTAACTCCAAATTCATAGTCACAATAGAGATCTCTATTTTTAGAGTTGAAGTTTTTTATTTATAAATAATCCTTTACATTTTGATATGTTTTTATTTTGTATCTAAACAAAAATTATATCTTTTATTTTACACTTAAACAAAATTAAATCAATGATAACTAAGTATATAATTAATTAAAATATGTAAATGCAACATTGAATGATATTAAATTAAAAATAACATGATACACTATTAACAATTATTTTTGTGGTAAATGTTTTAGTGAAATTAAAATTTTATTTAAATTTTTTGTTAAACATATAAGATAAATGGATAAAATTTGTATACTTGTAAAGTAAAAAGACCTATAAAAATTAATAACTAAAGAAAAATAGAATATAATAAGAATATTATTTTTTAAAATAAAAAATACAGATAACCATTGGAGCAAACATATATCCCCTATATATTAATTGAGAAACATTTTTAGAAAGTAAGCTTATTTTTTGAAATATTTACAGTGGTGCCATTTTGCTGATGTGTCATCACCACACTTATTCTCTCATTATTTTAATACAAATTTCCTTTTTTGATTAGACTAATTACATTATATGCCTTTATCCATTTATTACTTTTAATATAATCAAAAAATTATGTTTTAATTTTTGGATTATTTAAAATCGAATTTTAGGTTATGTGATGATTTATGATATACATCATATTACACAATACATTTCTTAAAAATGAATAAAACAATAGTTTAAAAAAATATTATTTAATTTATACACAATTTATTATATACACAATACTTTTTTTTGATTAAGCAGAAAATATGTTTACAATAAAAAAGACTTCGATCTGTGTGATTTTAATAAAAAAAATTATAACAAATTAAAAATATAATTTAGGTTACAATAAAAAATATTTCGATATGTGTGATTTTAATAGATATCTATATTTATAAAAAAAAATTTGTTTATATGGTGTGTTAATAGAACCATATAAATTAATCAAATAATATATAAATATTTAAACTTGAAAACAAGTTAAAAATATTATGTCAAAAAGTTGAAATGTTAAATTATATTATTCACATATACATAAAACTGATTAAATTATTTTTATTTTAAACAATTTCAAAATCATCTGTAATAAAATTATTTATAGATTTTTCATTCTGCGTATGGCGCAGGTTATCACCTAATAGGTAACTATTAGAGCAAACATACTCTCTATTTATAAATAACTCTATATTTAGAGTAAAAAATAGAGCTTAACCATTGGAGATGGTAAGTTGATGTTTTGGTTAAAAGAATATTTGCTTCACGTAAGGCACGCCACTGAGGTTCTATATAATTATCCTAATATGAGTTTCTTGATAGAAATAAAATAAACATTTTGTTTGTAAACTCGGTTCCGCTGATTTGGTTTTCTGAATCGTTATAGGAAATTGAGGCTGTTGAAAAAAAAAAAAAACCTTTTGTTTTAATATATGATATTGAGAAACCACAACTATTATCAAATAATTACATCAGATGTAACGCGATGAACATATAGCTTTCCGGTTATAGCGTAGTAGAAAGTACAAACTTCATTTATGTCCAAACTACAATGTGTCATTTTCAAAGATCTTATCTGTCAAAGGATCATACATAATTTCGTATAAAGATAAGCAGTAAGAGATATTTCTCTATTATTAAAAGAAATATATCGCCGCCAAGATGGAACTAATCATTGTTTAACGCGCACTTCTCCTCAACCATTCAAATAAATTCAAAGATAAACAACTGGAATATCAGATATCCTGAGAGCAAGAAAATTTGCATATTTAAAAATCTTCAGAGATTGAGATTGAGACAAGAGGAAAACTCAAGGAGATATCAGAAGCTTCCAAACAGATGACAAGAAATGGTATTTTCACTGTCTCAACAAATATTCTATGATTTTATCTAATAAACAATGAGAATCTAATTTTTCTCTAACCAAACAGAAGAAACAGAACAAGTTCAGAATCCAGAACCGGACCAGATCTTGGGCCAAAGAAGATCGTTGTTGCTAACTCAAAGAAAATGGTGGATCTCTGTTTCGTTATGTCTTTTCTTAGTCTTGCTCGGAGATTCTCTCGTCATGCTTCTCTTGAACTTCTTCTATGGTCAAGACAATCGAGAAGATAGTGACCAAGATCTCCAATATAAAGGAACTTGGACACAAGCTCTGATCCAAAACGCTGCGTTTCCAATCCTCATCCCTCTCTTCTTTATTTTCCCTTCACCTAAACCAAACCCTGAAACCAACAATACTCGTTTCCTCTCCTTTCGTCTCCTCTTTCTTTACTTCGCTCTTGGTGTTCTTGTTGCTGCTCATAGCAAATTATTTGCACTCGGGAAGTTATACGCAAACTATGGCGTGTTCACGTTGATTTCCGCGACCCAATTGATATTTACAGCTATTTTTACAACCATCATAAACCGTTTCAAGTTTAATAGATGGATCATCATATCGATAATCCTCACTCTTGTGGTATACGTTTTTGGTAGTCCTGAATTCAGAGGAGAGCCTGATGAAAACGAAGAATTTTATAGCATCCAAGCTTGGTTAACCTTTGCTGCTTCGGTTGCTTTCGCATTATCTCTCTGTTTATTCCAACTCGGTTTTGAGAAACTTTTGGTGAAGACAAAGAGATATGGTAACAAGAAAGTGTTTAGAATGGTCTTAGAGATGCAAATATGTGTTTCTTTTGCCGCCTCAGTTGTTTGTCTCATTGGTTTGTTTGCTAGTGGTGAGTTTAAGGAATTGAAAGGAGATAGCGAGAGGTTTAGGAAAGGGGAAACATATTATGTTTTAAGTCTGGTCGGATTGGCTTTGTCGTGGCAGGTTTGGGGCGTCGGGCTAATAGGTTTGGTGCTTTATGTTTCGGGTGTGTTTGGTGATGTTGTACATATGTGTGCTTCACCTCTTGTGGCGCTGGTTGTTGTTTTGGCATTTGATTTGATGGATGATGACTTTAGCTGGCCTAGAATAGGTGCTTTGATAGGAACAGTTTTGGCTTTAGGATCTTACTTCTACTCACTGCACAAGAAAAACAAGAAGGAGATGATGGAACTTAACCAAGGAGAGAACAATGTTGAAGTTTAGTCTATCATGTCAAATGTATGTTCGTCTTTTTCAAAATATTTATTTGTAAGTCAATGTCCAAATATGTTGTATAGATCTGAAAGCTGTTTAATTTGTTTGTTAATTGTTTTAGTTCGAATTATTTTTCTCCTTTTTTACAATACTTCGTTTAAGATAAGGGAAAATTACTCAGATATCATATAAATAAGGTGATATGACTAGTTATATACAAAACTTTTTTTTATTACTATCATATTTCGCCTATATTTTCCATACCCAGCGTGTCCTTGTTACATGTTATAGGAAAAAACGTAATTACAAGGAATGCCATTATTTTTTAATTCCACATCAGAAAAAACGCGTCGCCACGTCAGAAATCACTGACGTGTATTAATGAATTCAGCCGTAAAGCGCTACAGCGGCAATGACGGTTGAGTTACGGTATGTTGCGCCTGATTTAAGGAAAATGGTTGAGTTATGAGCTAACGGCTGACTTACGTGTATAACCCAGCCTGGTGTTTCAGCTGACTTAATGAAATATGTCTGAGTTATGAGAAATTGGCTGACTTACGAGCATAACCAACCCATAAGTTACGGCTGAGTTATAGCCCGATGGTTGATTTGTCAAAATTTGGCTGAGTTATTGTTTCGACACGGCTGAATTAACTTTCTCCGGCTAGCTGAGTTATTAATTCGTTACGGCTAATTTTCGTGTAAGTGTCATAAATCAGCCGTAATGAGCTGGGTTAACGAAAAACACGGCCTAATTACGGCTGATTTAGTAGCGAAAGATTAATTACCACAATAGCATGCTTTGATGGCTGACTTATTAAACGATACGGCTGAGCTAAAGATTTTCAGTTGAGTTACGACATTAAATGGCTGAATTTGGCAGCCGGTTTTTCGTTTTTTAATTACTGTAATAGTATTCATGTTACGACTGACTTAAAGTTTTGTTTGATGGCTGGTTTAAGACAGTTAATTTACGTGTTCGTTTGGTGGCTTACTTGCCACTTCATCAATTAAAAAATGACGTCGGATGCATATTTCCATGTCATCATCAACAGAGAAATACGAAACGTCGTCTTCGTCTTCCTTGTTGTTTTTCACCTTGTTCTTCACATCAACAGAGATATCCAAAACTTAAATTTTGAACATCTAATTCGTCATCGTCTTCCTCGTTCTTCTTTATTTTCGTTCATCCTTCTCCGATATATGATGGATCCGGTTTCGGTAATTGTAGTTTCTGGTAATTGGGTAAAGAAACACAAATATGTATTTAACACCGACGATAGAGGGTGTAGAGTTGTGCAGATAGATGCGGAAACAACGCACGATAAGCTTGTGAAGTTGGTTCTCGATGACTACAGATTGAAGGAGTTGAGCCATCAGGTAAAGCTGAGCTACATGTTCTCGAATAAGGCTATGAAAAATATGTCACATGATACTCCACCAGTTTATGTCTCCAATGATCGACAGTTGCAATGTTTTCTAAGCCTATGAAAAATCGATCAGCTACGTCTCTGTGTGGAGTTTACGGAGAAAGAGTCTAGCGAAATTAATCGGAAGGATGGATCGAGACGAAGGATAAAATGGCCAATCAGTTCTGACTCAAAAGTAGAATCTAGATACGAAGATTACGGTGGGGGATTTGATGGTTTCTGTTATGATTATAGTAAAACCAAAGACGAAGAAGACGATGAAGATGTCGAAGAAGCAGATGACGAAGAAGAAGCTGATGAATTTTCAAGCCGATTTGATGTTTTTGACGACTCTGATGGTGCGTCATCCGATGATGACAACTTTACTGTATACGGCGAGCCTCAGAATAAAGACAAAAATTCACCGACTCTGCCTCGTAAGAAGAGACCTCAGAACATTGAAATGACTGGATCGATTGGGAACTCGGAGGCCTTAAGGTTGGAGATGTCTTCGCTAAACCTCGCTGTAGGACAACGATACGAGAGCAAAGACGAGTTGGAGAAACGACTGAAACTTCTTTCGGTAAGGGATGGATTTGATTTTGATGTACCAGTATCAAATCCGAGTACAGTGATTATTAAGTGTTGGGTGGATGGATGTCGTTGGAGAGTTCGTGCATCGAAATAAGGGGATGAGCCGCATTTTTATGTTCGTATATACGATTCGGAACACACATGTTCTGTGACGGAACATTCTAATCGATCCCAACAAGCAACACCTGATATTTTGGGAGCTCTTTAGAGGGAATTTCTTGGTGACGTTAGTTTGTCCATTAAACTTCGCAGTGTCGGAATAATTATCAATAAGCATTTTAGTATAAAGGTAATAGATTGTTTGCGGCTGACTTATAGATTGTTTGCGGCTGACTTATAGATTGTTTTATGGCTGACTTATTGATATATTATGGGTGAAATGTCATTACGTTACGGCTGGGTTATTCTGATTTCGGCTGATTTATTAATACACTCTGATTGACTTATATGTTGTTGACGGCTGACTTATCATTACGTTATGGCTGGGTTATTCTCATTTCGGCTGATTTATTAATACATTCTGGCTGACTTATGGATTGTTTACGGCTGACTTATAGGTTGTTTACGGCTGAGTTATAGATATATTATTGCTGACTTATAATTACGATACAGCTGTATTATTCTCATTTCGCCTGATTTATTAATATGTTGTGTCAACAGATGGATTATTGGAAGTCACATAGGACGCTAAGGTTTGTAAGGCAGATCGATCTGGGGACTCCTGAGAGTAGTTTTAAAGAATTGCCTTCTTATCTATACATGATAAGACGGGCAAATCCGGGTACAGTCACGCGTCTTCAAATTGATTAGTGTGGAAGATTCAAATATGTGTTCATTGCTTTTGGTGCGAGTGTTGCTGGGTTTCCTTTCATGCGTAAAGTTGTTGTTGTCGACGGTACGTTTCTCCATGATAGTTACAAAGGGACGCTTCTAACGGCCCTAGCTCAGGATGGTAATTTTCAGATTTTCCCAATAGCTTTTGGTGTTGTTGACACTGAAAATGATGATTCTTGCCGTTGGTTTTTTACGCAACTCAAAGTTGTTATTCCTGACGATAAGGATCTTGCGATAATCTCGGACAGACATAAGTCAATAGGGAAAGCAATTGGTGTTGTGTATCTGTTGGCTTCTCGTGAAATTTGCACTTACCATTTGTATAAGAACATTTTGGTGAAATTCAAAGGAAAACATTTGTTCCCTCTGGTGAAAAAAGCGGCAAGGTGTTTTAAGCTGGCTGATTTTACTGAGGCGTTCAATGAGATTGAAGTGCTTCATCCTGAACTACCTGGATACCTCCAAAGAGTTGGTGTCCGAATGTGGGTGCGTGTTCATTTCCCGGGTGAAAGGTACAATTTAATGACTACGAATATTGCGGAATCAATGAACAAAGCACTGTCAAATGCTAGAAGTCTTCCCATAGTTCGACTGTTAGAATCGATACAGACTATGATGACCAGATGGTTTGCTGAATGGAGAGAGGATGCGAAATCGCAACTAACAACACTCTCACGAGGTGTTGAAAAACTGTTACAGGTAACTCAGCTGTAATCGTTTACATAAGTCAGTCGTCAAATGCTCATAAACCATACATTATTTTGATAAATCAGCCTTAACGTTTTTTTCTGGTTCTTCTCTCAAATAGGCCCGAGTCACTGCAGCAAGACTTATGGATGTACAAACGATTGATGCTTTACGTGTACAGGTAGCAAATGGAACATATTTGCATGTTGTAAATGTGGATGCAAAAAGATGCACATGTCGTCGTTTCGACCACGAAAAGATACCATGCGTCCATGCAATCGCAGCTGCAGAGCATATGTGTGTGTCTCGTATATCCCTATGAAGTCCTTACTATAAGAGCGGTTATTTGGTTAACGCATACGCTGAATCAATCATGCCTTCAGATACAGTACTACTTGTTCCTGAAATTGTAACTATCCAACCGTGCTTGCCTCCGATTATTGTAAACCAGCCAGGAAGGCCCAATAAAATTATGATTAAATCATCTTTGGAAGTTGCCCTTGGAAATAAACGCCCTACGAAGCAACACACATGTTCTCGATGTAAACAAAGGTGGCATAATGCGAAAACTTGTCTGACGTAGTATTGTTGGCATGTATTTTCGTTTCTCTTTTTGGTAATGGCGAACATGACTGTTGGTTTATGTGTTTTATGTTTATGTGAAGCATTATAACTCAGCCGCGAAACCTTAATTTGTTAATCTACGCAACCTTTCGTCTTCCTTAAGTATTATAACTCAGTCATGAAATGTAAATTTGCCGCGAAACCATAAGTTAACCTACGCAACCTTTCATCCTCCATGAAGTATTATAACTCAGCCGTCAAGTATAATAACTCAGCCGTGAAGTATTATAACTCAGCCGTGAAATGTAAATTTGCCGCGAAACCATAAGTTAACCTACGCAACCTTTCGACTTCCGTTCAGTATTATAACTCAGCCGTGAAATGTAAATTTCCCGCGAAACCATAAGTTAGACTACGCAACCTTTCGTCTTCCGTGAAATATTATAACTCAGCAGTGAAATGTAAATTTGCTGCAAAACCATAAGTTAACCTAGGCAACCTTTCGTCTTCTTATCTCTTTTTTTCTCTTTATATCAGATTCTCCTAAATCTTATATTCCACCTCATTCTCTCCGTTACAACCTTTCGACATGGACGTTGTTCCTCCCATCACATGACAGTTTCTTAGAGATGTTGAAGCGATCCTTAACGCTGCTGATCGGGAGAATCTTCTCGTTCTATACCGTAGTGCGGGTTTCTGGATTGACAAAATCACTGTTACGTGGTTGAAGTTCAATAACTTTCTCTATGTCGCGATCGGAGAGATCCTTCAACAGAACTGGCACCATGAGTGGCCGACGTACCGCTTGATTCCCGTCCATTATAAGACACGATGGTTTTTCCTCCTCGCGGTAAGCACTAAAACAAAAACCCTAATATGGTTCTATACTCTTATAACTTCTTTTCTTTTCTTTATGTGTAGCGTAAATACACGTGGGATCCAAAACATACTTCAACGGTTTGGACGCAGTTTAATTTGTGTGCTAGAACGTTATTCCGAGACCAGATGCGTGCATTGAAGAGGATATGGGTGCGTGGTGGCGATAAGCCCGAGTGGATTAATATGATAGTGTGGAATAATTTGGTCGATATGTTGGAGGAATTTGGCCCATATGATGTCGGTTTCAGAACGTGAATTTCATTGTTAAACTTCTTTGTACTGTTGTCTTCTCTATGAACTTCTATGTAATGGTGTATTATCTATCTATGATCATCTTTTCTTTTGCCTTTTGATTTCACTTGATTTTAGCATACCCGTGAATTCCATTGTTAAACATGTCGTTAGAATAACTCAGCCAAACCACGAATGAATCTGCGATTAAGTCAGCCATGTCGTTAGAATAACTCAGCCAAACCACAAATATGGCAGATGTGAATATTTGATACATTCATGTGAAGCTATATACTTAGATTCCATTCCTAGCCAAACTTACATTAAGAATAAGGATTGTAGCAAATTACGATTTTGTGCCTACTCGTAATAACTGGATTAACCACAAATAAGTTATGCCTAAATGTGGTTGCAACTATTAACCCTAAACTCTAAATCCCCAAATACAAATTATAAACCCTAAACCTTTAATTCTTAATCATAAACTATAAGTCTTTAACTATAAACTTTGAATAAACATCAAATGATATAAAAAAATTAGAACACATGTAACTAATTTCAAAATTTTCAAATATATTTATTTAGTGTAGACAACAAAAAACTTGATTCTCATTGGTTAATTCTTAGAAACAAGGGTCAATTAATTAATTTGGGTCGGTTAGGGTTGGTTTCGTTTCGTAACTCATCCGTAACACTGTTGTTAATGATATTAGCAAACCAGCCGTAACTTGACTATAAATCAGCCGGTAAGTATGTTTGTAAAATCCTTAAATCAACCACAAACGATTATGTTCAAAATCCTAATATTTTAATATCATAATGGGTATCAAGGAGAACAGAATATATCATTGAAACTGTGCAAGCAGATCAGGTGCCTCATCGTAGATATTTGCTGCCATCTTAATCCGTATAGCCTTGATATTTTGATCACAGATGTCATCCAAACTTACACCAAGCGCTAGACATTCGACAAATTTACACGCGTACACGCCACAGTCCCCAACTTGTACGTTTTGAGGGACCCTGGAGACACTCTTCCTTCTTAAGGTAAATGATATACTCATAATTTAGCACATTTTAGCATTTATTTTAGATAGTTTTGCATGTTCATATGCATTCATTTAGCCACTTTTAGTCCAATTTGCATCCATATTAGAGTTTAGTGAGTTTTAGCTTAGGTTGTTGCATATTTGTACATATTAAGTCCTTATTAGGTGTCTTGGAAGCTTGGAGGGCCCTATGGAGTGATGGATGACAAGGAGGAGGAAGAGAAGATGGCCAAACGGAGAGCAGACGAGTTTTAGAAGTGTATCGACCTTGGTGTCGAGCTACCAAGGTCGATATGGCCCGCCAGGAAGAACAAGAGGAGCGTATCAGACGTTTGTATCGACCTACTAAGGTCGATACAAGGCCCATCCGGAGAAAGGTCGCGAGCATGTCGGGCATTTGTGTCGAGGTAGCAAGCTCGATACAAACCTCAGCCGAAGTATTGAAGATGGCGTATCGGGCATCTATGTCGAGCTACCAAGCTCGACACGACCCTTGAAGAAGTTCTTTAGCAGCGTATCGAGCTGCATATCGACCTAGCAAGCTCGATACGCTGCTCGATTTTCAGACCTTAACCGGGTCAATACCCGGTTTGTTCCGGGTTGATCCGGTTCGTCCACTGTTCACTATAAATAGTAAATGACCTAAATTTTTTTAAGTATCTTTTAATCTTTTGTTCTTACTTAGAAAACCTTCCTATTTGGTTTCTAAGTGATTTTGTAAGATATTTATCTAAGTTTATGCAATTTAGTATTTGCCTTTATTAATCTTTCTTATCTACTTCCCTAATCATGTTTATCTTCATCTCTTTCATAGGATTTGAGGGTCTAATCATGATTAGTGAGTAGTTTCTTTAGGATCTAGGGATGGGTTAGATTTAGGGTGTTTCAAGTGTTGATCATGATGTCTAGGATTAGATTCTATCATTTCCCTCCTTGTTTAGTGTTCTAAATGCTAGTTTAGCTTTGATCAAGCCAAAACTAGTGCTTAGGGAATTTTCCACCCACAAGGTGTTTGTTGAAATTTTCCAACCAACTAAACAAGGGATTTACATTGCTAGCTCATGGAAGTGATTGTATAGGGTGTTTATTGGCATTTTAGAACTGTTTCATAATACTTGTTAGCTTCCTATTCACTAATGAGAGTTAGTTCTTGATTAGGATGTTTAATGAAGAGATTAGTGTCATGGAAGTGGATTAGTCTTGCTTTTGAGTTCTAAGCCTAGGGATTAGCATATATTGTGATTGATTGACATCAAGGATTGATTCTTGGAGCACCTTAGATTGATAACCCCATCCTTGGATTCGTTTTAGTAATTTGATAATCTTGTTTAGTAGTTAATTAGTCTTTGTTTACTTGGCTTGATTACTTAGTTTGATAGTTAACAAAAACCTCTTTTATGCTTGCTTAGATTAAGAAGTTTTATGCATTCCTATTGTCACAATCACACCCAATTGGATTGATCCTCAAAGACCTACAATGACATGAGTGGGCTTGAGTAATTGCTTTGTTAGGCTCAAAAACCTACTTATCAGTAAACTGCTGGAAGCTGGGTTCACAGATTGTGGCAGGAACTAGATCGTTCATCATTGCTGGAATTATCCGCGTAAACGGCTTACCACTTTCCAGCATATTATGTTCACTTTTTGTGGTTACTTATCCCACGATGCTATCATAGCAATCAATATGCCCCTTACGCAGGTCCATGTGCAGCGCCACCCAGTGATTGCCTCCGATTTGTGGAATAATATAGAAGTGATCCACATCTTGTATCCACTTCATATTTGTCGGTTGATCCTCTGAAAGCAAACCGTTAACTACCTTCTCATACGGGGTGTCTTTGAATTTAAACCTCTTCGGTTTTATTTTGAAATGTTCATACTCTTTAATCCAAAGAGAGACGAACCACGTGTCTATACACGCAATTCGTTTGTTGTGGAATGGGCAGGGATCTCGCTTGAACCTGTTACTGAGGACTCTCAGGAACCCACACACATGCTGCAATAAGTGAGCCATGATATAGCATTACTCAGCCGCAATGTGGCATAACTCAGACAAAACACAACAATAACCCATACATAATATTGTATCATAACTCAGCCGTAAACAATAATAACTCAGACATAAAGTAATACTTACAGCATCGAACAACCATCCATATTCTCGATCTGGCCAATGCTTTCTTTCGATGATGATATAAGTAAAAAACATTGCTGGATGATCTTGTTGTGGATTCAATTCACTCCCATCTGGGGACAGCCTAACACTCTCCATCCGTAAAGCTTTAATTCTATCCACCCTAATCATTTTTTCATCATCATCATCAAACTCAGGTAACATGCACATGTTATCAGCGACAAACTGGTCTGTGACATCCCATATGTCACGGTCACCTTCCTTCGGATCGTTATTGTCAGCTTTTTTCAAGACTTCATCAGCTTCTTTCATCTCTTTAATGTTCGGAGCAGGTAATTTTATTTTCAGCTTCGTCACTGATGAAGGCTTTCTACCTCTTCTCTTAGGCTGATTATCTTCGGCTGGCATCTGTTTGCTCTCATCATCGACTTTTGCCTTCTGTACCTCTGCTTCTTTGTTCACCGTTTTAGGCTTTCTACCTCTTCTATTTGGCTTATTATCTTCGGCCGGCATCTGTACCTCTGCTTCTTTGGACACTTGGTTTTTTGTATTTCTGGGGCGTAATCTATTAGCAGGAGACTGCTCAATGAAATCAATAGGATCATCTTTTCCATCAGTGGCCTTAACAAATTCCTTATACAGATTCTTATTGACCCCAGCAACACCACTGTCCTTTTCTACGTCGACAGAATTCTTAGCCTATATAACATAGCGAAGAAAATAAGATAACGATAACTCAGCCACAACGTTAAGACAACTTAGCCATAAATTAAACATAATTCAGTCACAACTTATATGACAACTCCGTCGTAAAGTATTCATAATTCAGCCGCAATGTATTGATATTTGAGCCGTATGTATGCTACTGTTAGCTTACCATAGGACTAGTAACATAGTAGTTTTGTGGCGGTTTCCGTGGAACTTGAGGTGTCGGTAGTTGTGGCTTCTTCTTCTTGACCAGATCCTTAATTCTGAAATCTGAGTCGCCATCTACATCGTTTTGTCCAGCTTGCCCTACCCCCATGGCATTCAGGTGCTCTTTCATCTGTTTGAATTCATTCTCAATAGATCCAAGCCTGATTTCAACGCCAGTCATCCTTGGGACAAACCTTGCATCCATCCTCACTTCTACTCTATCTTCCATCACCTTCTCCAGATTTGAAGACATTTCTCTAATGGTTATATCAACGGTGTCAAACCTTGAGTTTAATTTAGACACCATATCCACGACTGTTCTAACCGACACATCTTCCCCAACATCGTCTTCCTCAATAACACCCTGCAACACATACAGAAAAATGCATAAACAAGCTAACCAAACGTTACATAAAATATAAACTCACTATATACCATATCACTTACCTTTGCTTCTTTCTTCTTCTTCTTCTTCTTATGTGCATCTCCTTCACCAGATTCACCACCCTCACTGTTGATCACTTCCTTGGTTTTCGAGACCTTCTGGACTTTGTGCTTCTTTGCGGGAGATTCAGACTCAACCACTGCTTTAACATTTACTTTTTTCTTCTTCTCATTCCTCTTCACATCCCAAAAACCTTTGACAAACTTATCATCATGTATGTCTTGGATCAAGTGATCAAGTGCTGGGTCTTATGCTTGATCTTGCCACATATGAAATAGCTCTCTTACATCATCCTTCATAACCATTTTACTCACACGCACCTATAACATAATGAAACCCATCAGTAAGTTTTAACTCAATCATCAATAGGTATAACTCAGAAATCACTATAGCATAACTCAACCACTAATAAACCATAACTCAGTCATCACTAAACCATACATCAGCCATCACTAAAATATAACTCAGCCATCCAAAAATATAACTCAGCCATCACTATAGCATAACTCAACCACTAATAAACCATAACTCAGCCATCACAAAAATGTAACCCATCCATCACAAAAGTATAACTCAGCAGCCGTATAACTCATCCATCACAAAACTAACTCAGCCATTATTAAAAACATAACTCAGGCATTAACTATTATAACACAGCCAAAACCTTACCTCACCATACGTTCTGATATCTTCAGCAATGGTCGATTCCATTGTTGAACGTGTACGGTTTCCACCCCATCGAAACAACGGTATCTCATCATCATTGACTATGTTCCCAAATCGTTCTCCAAAGCATTTGACTGAATCATACGCCCAAGCCTGGAACACGTAAATCATACCAGTAATGGTGTACGACTTTCCTATAGGACTCAACATCTTTATAGCATCAACAAGAGTTTCAAATGCTGACCGACCCCATGGATAAGTCTTCATGGCTTCATCATCAAAAAATCTTTTTGCACTTTCGAATGGTATTCTAGAATTATGATGCAATCCATAAATACCAATGCATTGAAGAAGCAACAGCCCCAACCATTTACGCTTTTGAGGTGGCCATGTCCGGCACACTGATAATCCTGCCCTAAGTTCATCTAACTTTGGTCCTTCCCCACCAGGCACATTCAATTCTCTGAAGAACGTTCTGTAGTCAGCTTCAGGTTCAAACATCTCTGTAGGCATTGGATCTGTGTTTAAACCCGTGATATGACCAAATTCATTCAAGCCAAACCTGATAGGTTGACCACCGACGAGACACCAAATCTCCTTCTTATGTATTCTCAACTGTCTACATAGAAGATAGTGTACAGTCTTGCAAAAACACGTGAATTGACTGTCAGATAGCTAAGCAACTATTCCAATAGGTAACTCCTTCATTTGATCACACACATCTTAACCTATTAATTCTCTAATCCCAGGGAGATATGCCATCTTAAAATTGAGGTTAAAGAATTTATTCTCCAGATTAGACTCCCCTTCTGCGTAAAGTCTTGGAGGGTAATCTCTTGCTTGTTCTTCAGAAATAACCTTAGCCATCTGATAAGAAAGTTAAAATCAGCCAGAGTATAAATCATAACTCAGCCACACCATAAAACAAACTCAGGCACAAATGCATTGATAAACCGTAAATCAGCCATAAAAAACCGTAACTCAGTCGCAACGTAAAACAAACTCAACTGTAATGCATTGATAAACCATAAATCAGCCGTAAAGTAAATAGTCACTCAGCCGCAACATAAAACAAACTCAGCCAGAAATGCATTGATAAACCATATATCAGCCGTAAAGCAAACCGTAACTCAGTCGCAACATGAAACAAAATCAACCACATATACATTGATAAACCAGACACCAAATCGAATAGATCTAACAAATCAGCCACCATATGTAAATCAACGACGGCGAAAATCAGCCGTAATAAGCATCGATAAAAACCCTTAATATCACAGCGATAGTTTTCGAAAAACGGTTTAAATCACGAGAATCACATGCAATTAAACGGTTAAACTCAAAAAAAGATTCGAACTTACCGGAGCAAGTTTGTTCGTAAAAAAAAGGAGATATTTTTAGCAATGGAAACGAAGAGTCTACTCTCGAAAACAAAGAGTCCCCACTCGAGTTCGTTAAAAAAGAGACGAAATGCGACGGAGATAAGAGAAGCGGTCGGAAGAGACGATACGACGACGGAATTAGGGTTTGACTTCGGAATCGCCGAGAGAGAGAGAGGTATTTTTTTCCGGAATCGCCGAGAGAGAGAGAGAGAGGTTTTTTTCCGTAATAAAAGAGAACGATTTAGTTTCCCTCGATTTTGATCGTTAATAATGACGTGGATTTATTTATTTTTTTATCTTAATGACGTAGATTAAACTAATTTTTCGTTAATCATTTTTTAATTAAAAAAATCACAAATTAATAAAGGATGTTAATTGTAATTACACAAGGGCACAAAATATCTGAGTAATTTTTAGAAAATGTATAATATATTAGTAATATTTCAATCTTTCTATAATATCTGAGTAATTCTTTCTTAAGATAATTCGGTATTCTAGGAGTAGACATTTATACTAAAACAATTAACAAATAACATATTGAATTCTCTATTTTTTTTAAAAAAAATAGAATACAATTGAAGATGATTTTACTTAAAAAATATAGTTTACTTGCAAAAATAGAATTTGAATGATTATTAAAAAAAAAAAAATTGAAGCTATCAATAACTGCTTTCAAATGATGCTAAGAACGTATACATTATCTATACATGTTGCATACATGGGCGGACGTAGGTTACAACATACGGGGTCACGTGTTCCATCTTTTTTTTTGTATCTCTATGTAATTAGAACAAGAAGTTCATTTAAATACCCTTAGTAATATATTTTTCGTAATATAGGTGTGCCTCCGATTCAATTTTAGTATGGATCCGCCTCTGGTTGCAGATGGCCATTGATCCATGTCGTCTTCGTTGAGTCTCATGTCTTGTGTTCCTCTGCTGGGATTAGAGATGCGTCCAATATCGTATGGCTGGAGGAATACATTGAGTCAAATTTGCATGGTCGAGAAGACAAACCCATATTAAGTCAATATCGTATCGTCTGGTGCTGTCTGGTTTGCTTGTTTGTTTGATTGAGATAAAGCATAATTGAGTAATGATTAGATTGAACCTAGAAGCACGTTTAAAAAGGTTAGGGAAATAATACGGTATTGGGTGAAATGCATGAGATGAGATTGAGATTGAGAATGTTTGGTGCTATGTGGGCAATCTGGGCTGCATGACATCCCGACAGGGAAGACTGCCCATTCCCGGGGTTTAGCCGAGAAGTGCCAAGTGAGTCATGATCATGACTGAGCTGACGAGTCAAGTTCACAACCATGAGATATCGTTAGTAAAACGTGTAAAACATCTAAGTGCTGCAGTGTAGTCTGCAATATGTATCACAAGAGAAAAATATATAGAAAAAGAAAAGTTTAAAATGGTAGATTGACAAAAAAAAATTCAATAAACAATAAAAAAATATAACAAATTATAAAAAAGAAGCACCGCTTGTGGCTTTGGTTATTGTGTTGGCATTTGATTTTATAAGTGATGAGTTTAGTTGGCCTAGAATAGGTGTTTTGATAGGAACAACTTTAGCTTTAGGATCTTACTTCTACTCACTGCACAAGAAAAACTAAAAAGGAGATGATGGAACTTAACCAAAGAGATAACAATGTTCAAATTTAGTCTCTCATGTCAAATGCTATGTTGCATGGAAACGGAAACGGGTACGTGGAAACGGAACGTTTCGAAACGTGGAAACGCCATTTTTTAAAAATATAGAAATGGAAACGTTTTGGAAACGTATATATAATATATACATATATATATATATATTAAGCATTAAAAATCTAAATTATATTATAGGTAGAATATTTAAATCAACAAAATTTAATATATAATTTTACATAATTATTAAGTAATAAAAATTAAAATATGTAAATTCAAAAATTTAGAAAATTTTCTTCATTACCAATTTCATTAGTTCCATTAACCAAAACTATCTCCAATTCTAATTTATCGAGAGAACGATTTTCAAATTCAATAATACCAAACTTATTCTTATTTACCAAATCAAAATAATTATTAGCAAATTAATTATTTAACTTACTATAAAGAATTAAATTGATCACTTGATCTTATTTTTAAAATTATTTATTTGTTCTAAAAAACCAAAAAATTAGTTTATATCTTGTTTTCAAAATAGAAATGCATGTTTCTAAAATAAAAACGCGTTTCCAAAGTGTTTCCAAACTGGAATTTTTAGAAAACGCGAAAAATCGCGTTTCCGACAAATTTCCGAGAGTTTCGGTTTCTAAAATGTTTCGGAAACGAGAAACGCACCTCGGACGGAATTTCCATGTAACCTAGGTCAAATGTATTTTTTTTTTTGTCTTTTTCAGAAAATTTTCTAGTTCTTGTTTATCTTTTAAGTCAATGTCCAAATATATTGTATAGATCTGTTATTTTTATTGAATATTGCAATCAATGAAATTTGTTTCTACTTCTTGATTATTATG
Organism: Alliaria petiolata; assembly: GCA_020283515.1. Classification (NCBI taxonomy): domain Eukaryota; kingdom Viridiplantae; phylum Streptophyta; class Magnoliopsida; order Brassicales; family Brassicaceae; genus Alliaria; species Alliaria petiolata. The sequence continues at coordinate 64,558,932 of JAHZTW010000002.1, read as the reverse complement.
TTTTTGAATAAATTTTTTTTGAAAAGGAAGTCCAGTAGAATACATATCATACATCAAATCAAGTAAAGGTGAGCAATGCTCGAATATTCTTTTTCTTTCTATAGTCAGATGATGATGTTACTTTTTACCATTTGAGTAATCATTTAAAATTGAGTGTAACTGTCGAATATTTCACTTATCAAGAGGTTTTAATCTATTATATAAAAGATGGCCAACTCTCTCCATATGACTTACACGTCAGCATACAGGAGATGACATATGTCCTTCATTATTTAATTTTTAAAAAATTATTTTATTTGAATTAAATTTTGCACCCATGAAGATTCGAACCTACATTCCTCTTGATATAAGACAACTATTTTAACCATTAGGCTATGAATACTACTTGACAATTCTTTCTAAAAAATTGTGATATTGTCTCTATGTTCTACACATTAAATTGAAAGCATTTTTTTTTAACAACAATTGGAAGCACTTATATGGGAAATACATTGTATGATCACATTTGAACTTCAAATTTGATAGTTTTATTTTTTATATGTAAATTTGGATTTCTGAATTGAGTCAAAATTTTAGATTTCTGATTAGTGAAATATTTTTTTTTTAATTTATTATGTTCATATTAGTTTTGATCGTTCATAATTAATTATATGACAAAAATATTTTACGCATTAATTTCTTTAATTTCTCCAAAAAAACATCTTCAATTTATCAAGCCGTGCTCGTGAAGTCAGCCGTGTCCGTATTTGTGAATTGGATAGATAAAAACCCCGCATGGATGAAATAGATACAAAGAGTAGCATTATTCATTCATCGATTTCTAATCACAAGAATATGATTTTACTCATAGCTAAATTTTTCTTTAGGTGTGTTGTCTAATATTTGTTTATAATATTTTTCATGGCGAAATCGAATTGCAATCGTATGTGAAAATTGATCCAAAAAAATCTATAAATTGAAATTAATCAAAACTAATATAAGGATAGAGATCAAACTTATTTATTAAACTTCAAAAATTCTAAATTAAAAAAGTAAAGAAATATAAGCTATAAATACGACTGTTTAACTTTTTGAAGTTTGTGGGAATAGAACAAGTTGTGGAGGAAGACGAAAAGTTTTTTACCGTCTTCATTATTTTCACATTCCGTCCATGTGAGTTTAGTTTATTTTAAATATAATTTAGACTTTTAATACCTATTAAATTTGGACTAAATTTTCTTATAGAATCAAACCACACTTAATGCCTCACTATTTTTACTTTTCCACGTCCCAACAAAATCTTTTGCAAACAAAAATCGTATATTCTTTTAATATAAATATATAATGGTTGAATGTATCAAATTATAATTAATTTTGCTAGTTGTGAGTATAGAAAGTTTGAGATATATAAATAAGACATCTTCGAAAGAATATATAGAAAAAAACCTACGCGTATGCGTGGACATTCTCCTAGTACTAGTATAAAGCATAATATGATTTCAACTAAATAAATAAAAGTGGTTAGATAGTTCCATATTTGAAAAAATAATCTCTGACATGCACATATATAGCAACTCTTAGCAAGTGAAAACCACTAAATATATTACCACTTGGTTCAATTTTCAAATGTTTGTAATATGAAACTAAATTTTCATCATTTTACGATTTTAATGAAAAAAAAAATTAATTTGAACTTGGGAGGAGGAGACTCGCCGTGGGTATCTTTATTGGGTGACATAAGTAATCATGTGTTACATGAAAAACTACACAATAACATATCTTTTAAACTAGACGACATCGAATGGCTAAAGTTATCCGTAAGTTGAAAATAACATATCTTTCAAACTTTTCATTTTCCACTATCTAATATTCTTTATGTTGAGGAAAAAAATTATCTTCTTTATGCTTACAAAAAAAGTTCTCTAATGAGATGAAAAAAGTTTTCCTAATCAAAATAGATGAAAAAAGTTCTCTAATGAGATGGATGGTTTCAAGAATTAATTAGACATAAGTTTGAACATTTATGCTAACAAAAATTGAACATATAGCATATTTTTATGGGAAATTTTGTTCAATAACCAAAAAACCATAACAATTTCTTCTCTCTATTTTTCCCTATTTCTCTCTAACAATTTGATTAGTTTTTTTTTTTTTTTAATTCACCAAATTCACCTTATTTTCATTTGGTCGATTGAGTTTCCTCGAGATTATTCATGATGTTATTTCTCAAAACGTGATTTACATTAGTATTATTTTTTTCCTTCAAGTTGAAACTAAAATTAAGCATCGAAATTTAACCTGATTAAAGTATTAATTATACAATGTCATTACGATGAGCTATAATTTAGGATTTTAATTCCTATATTATCTCTTAAACGTCTCTCTTGTTTCAAAAAACGGTTTCAAGTCGACAAAAGAAAACCACAGAGAAAAAAAGGAAAAGGAGGAAAAAAACAAAGAAACAAGTAAAAATCTAGTGATCAGCTTTTTCCAATTAGTGATCAAAATCTACAGAAAAATCTTCTGGATTTTATTTTAATCGAAGAAGACGAAGAAGTAGACCATCATCAAATGCGTGATTCTACCTTCCCTTCTTCAGCTTATCTCAAGGTGATCGTTCATCTTCAGTTTCTTAACCTCACGAAACCGCTTCGAATCGGTTGAAACGTTTCGATTCCTTATTAATGTGAAATTTGGAACCTTTTTCTTGGGAGGAATTTAGGGTTTATCCACTGATTTTCTGGGTTTTTTGTTAGTGTCGAAACTGAGTTAAAAGGACAAGGCTTTTGTTGGCTTTAGTGGAGAATAGATCTGGTTTTGTCATAATTCGTCTGGGTTTCAATTCTGCAAAGTGGAAACCTCTTAGTCCTTATGGTAGTATCACTGTATCGCCACTATTTCAAACTTCAATGGTGCTTCTGAAAAAGTTGAAATTTTAATCACGAGTTTGACTTTTCGTGTTTCTATGTGATCATAATAACTTCCAAATATAATCAATTTGGTGTCTGTTCCTTGATCCCTGTGTCTTTTTTTTCCCCCCACTTATTCTCTTTTTGAAGGAAACATAAGCAACTAGAGAGATCTTTGTGAGTTTGCATGTTCCTCTTCTCCTGTTTTCTCTAATTTAAAATGGTGGAAAAAAGCTAGTGCCTTTGGTTTTGTTTTATCATTTTCCAACGATTTCTTATGCAAAACGACCTTAAAAATTCTATTAGGAAGACCGGTGCTTTGATGGGATGGGACACCAACTTGCTAAGGCTTATGGTGCTGTCAAATACTAGTAACTGTTATCTTGAGAACGATCATCATGGAGTCTCACCTCGGAAATGGAGTAGGCAGTTCGAGATCCGCCAAAGTTTCAAAAAACACTTCTAGTTCAGTTGATTGGTTGAACAGAGAGATGCTTGAGATGAGGATAAGGGACAAGACAGATGATGATGAGGAGAGAGTAAGCTAAATCTGTTTTGCGTTTTTTCTCCTTGAACTGTTTTAGCTTGTCTTCTTTCTCATGCGCTCATCTCTCTGATGAAGTAGTTTAACATGTATTCGATGTTTCTGTGTTGCAGGACAGTGAACCAGATATCATTGATGGGGCTGGTGGAGAACCTGGCCATGTGATCAGAACCACACTCCGTGGACGAAATGGTCAATCAAGACAGGTTAGATGGTTAATGGAAAATTTGTTTCTAGAATGTTATCTGAATGATTCCTATACAAATGTTTTATCTTTGATTGGCAGTCAGTCAGTTACATAGCAGAACACGTTGTCGGGACTGGTTCCTTTGGAATGGTTTTCCAAGTAAGTTAAGATTATCTTTCTTGTTGTCTTACTATTGGTTAAGATTCCACCAAACGTTTTTATGTTTCCTTGCGGTAGGCGAAATGCAGAGAAACTGGGGAGGTTGTTGCCATAAAGAAGGTTCTACAAGACAAGCGCTACAAGAACAGAGAGTTACAGATTATGCAGATGCTAGACCATCCGAATGTTGTTGCTTTAAAGCATAGCTTCTATTCAAGAACAGAAAATGAAGAGGTTTATCTGAATCTTGTCCTTGAATTTGTTCCCGAGACTGTCAATCGGACTGCCAGAAGCTATAGTAGAATGAACCAGCTGATGCCGTTGATATATGTCAAACTCTACACTTATCAGGTGATTTTTTCCTATTGAACTCTTACTGTGAATCGGACCTGAATAGTTTGTTGGACATTCTCAAATGATTTTTGAGAATTTTATGTTAATGGTTACAGATTTGCAGGGCGCTTGCTTACCTTCATAATTGCTGTGGTCTTTGTCACCGTGATATTAAGCCTCAGAACCTGCTAGTAAGTTCCATTTATTTTTCACCGAAAGAAGATGATGACAGATTTCACTTCAAGCAGGATGCTAAAAACTAACTTTGGAAGTCTCTTTTCTTGTGATTTCATAAATAATGAACTTGTTTAATAATATTCAAATGTCTAGGGTCACAAAAGATTGTTTATTAGAATTTGTCTTAAATAGTGTTTAATTAAACTTAACTTATATTTGGCTTTACACCTATTGTGATGTGCAGGTGAATCCACACACACATCAGCTAAAGATTTGTGATTTTGGGAGTGCAAAAGTGTTGGTAAAGTTTATCAGCTATTTATAGCTCTTAGTGGTTTAGTTTTCTTAGTCCATGCTTGGAATATGACGTGTTCTTGCTCCACAGGTGAAAGGAGAACCCAATATTTCTTACATTTGTTCAAGATACTATCGTGCCCCGGAGCTCATTTTCGGAGCTACTGAGTACACAACTGCTATAGACATATGGTCCACAGGTTGTGTGATGGCTGAACTGCTTCTTGGACAGGTTGAAGCGCTGTTTTAGCATTAGCAATGTGCTTTTTGTGTGCTTGTCATTCTATTTATTACCCTCTTAGATCGATGTTTGTGCTCTCGCGGACTTGTTTCAGCCTCTGTTTCCTGGCGAAAGTGGAGTCGATCAGCTTGTTGAAATCATTAAGGTAGTATTTTTGTTATCAATTCTTGTAGGATTAGTTTTAAATGCAAAGAAAATCACATGTGTTGGATCAGATTAAAAGCTTTATTATAAAGGTCTTTGTCAGTGACTACAGCTGCAACTTATTTGCATATTGTTTACTTTTTTTATCTCTGAATGAATCATCAGACTATTGCGCTCACTGCTTATTAATTTACCTTAGGAGTCCTCTTTCATATAAAAAGAGAGCAATAAAATTTGAACTGTCTAGTTTGAGTGGAGAATGTACCACAATTTTTTTCTACGAACTCTTATAATTTTTCACCATGGGGTTTTAATTGTCATGCAGGTTTTGGGTACACCCACAAGGGAGGAGATCAAGTGTATGAATCCAAACTACACGGAATTTAAATTTCCACAGATAAAACCTCATCCTTGGCACAAGGTATGCCACTAGTAGTATCCATTGGATTCTAGGTGTAAATATTTATCCAAGGGTTGTCACCCTTTAGTGAGGTTGATTGGAGTATATGTGATGAATTAACTTCATATTTCGTTCCTCTGGCTTATAAAGCAACCTGTCGGGGTTTAGTCTCTGTTTAGTGAGTTTTATTAGAGTATTTATGATGGATTAACTTCATATTTAGTTCCTCTGGCTTATAAAGCAATGTGTCAGGGCTTAACTGAGAGACATGACCTAGTGACATAGTACTGTGGATTAAAATAAATTATTTTTTGTGGTCTTAATTACTGTATGTATGATTCTTATGCAAACAAATAAAGAAACAACTTACAAATTTGGCTTGAGTGATTGTTTGCTTGGTTTTGCTTCTCTCTGGTCTTGTTCTTACAGCAAAAGAATCATGTGTTTGTATCAGGTATTCCAAAAACGTTTGCCACCTGAAGCAGTAGATCTTGTTTGTAGGTTCTTCCAGTATTCTCCTAATTTGAGATGCACAGCTGTAAGTTATTCATGGTTTTGTCTGATTTTGTTACTTTCATATTTTGTTCGGAATCAGCATGGGAAGTCCTAAAACCATGTCTCATGGTGTTTTGATAGGTGGAAGCTTGCATCCACCCTTTCTTTGATGAGCTAAGAGATCCAAACATTCGCTTGCCAAACGGCCGGCCACTTCCTCCGCTTTTCAATTTTAAGCCACAAGGTATGGTTCCCTTAATTGCTTCTTCTTCTTCTTTTTGTGTTGGAATCCTTTTGAGGGGAAAAATATGGAACAATTTGGGATTCTCTTGAGCCTTCTAATGTGTTCTCCATGTGGTTAAGATGAAAATTGTGTCTGTGTGTGTCCTGTAGTACTGATTACCTTTCAGTCTTTATATGAATCTCTGTGATCCTTTCATCAACTCTTCTTCTGATGTAAGTGTTGCATGAATTGATTGATACCTTTGTGGCCTACAGAGCTCTCTGGCATCTCTCCTGAAACGTTGGACCGGCTTGTCCCAGAACACGCCCGAAAGCAGAACCTCTTCATGGCGTTGCACTCGTAAGACTCTTCTGCGCACGATCTATCAGTGATCTCTTCTCTAGAAGCTCTCTGTATCTCAGTTCTTTGGGGAATTGTAGGTCCCTTTTGGTTTTTTTGTTTTGGTGAGCTCTCTCTCTCTTCATCCCTCTCTCTCTCTATGTTGCCGTGACTGCCGTCTATAAACTTTGTGTTTCTGTTTTTGCTTAGTTGTGTCGAAGTGGGGGGATGCATGCATGAATATATAACACTACTTTGCCGGATAATGATATAGAGGAACATATATACTTACATTTTGTAAGACTCGATGTGGACTGACAAGTACCCAAGCCATAGCACTAATTATCCAAAAATAAATTGATGATCATTAGTTCAATTTGGTTTACGAACTAGCTTTGAACCACACCACTACAAACCGGATTAGGCCAAACAAATTATGGTCCTATCTTGAACCTTTTTAGGACACAAATTATGCAAGTTTTATCCTTTCGAACCAGTGAGAACTGCGAGTGCAAAGAAAGTGATTCATAACAAAAACAACCTAAAAATGTAAAATCACAAGCTCAGATTTTTTTTTGAAAATCACAGGGAGTTCTAAGCCTTACATCCATAAATTTCTCCAATACCCGGAATAAGCCTTTAAATATTCCGATTTAAAAATTAACATTCCGTCCTATAGGAGATTTGAATCTGGAACACAAAGAAACCAACCCCTTGGAGGATGTTCAGAGACCGTCTCTTGTCCTTCTCGACAAGAAGCGTAAGCTCGCCGTCTCTTCCTCCAAGTGTACTTTAATTGTGTTCGGTTTCTTAATTAGCCTTGTTGGTTCATAAATCTTTTATTTGTTTATGTAATAAGTTGATTATAGCAACAATGTAAAATCGAAAATGGTATAAATCTTTGAATTTGCACCCAAAAAAAGTTGATGGAGGAGCAGGACGAAATAAAGCAAAACCAACCTTTGTGACTTTACCAGCGGTTTCGTACTCATCACTGTTCCGATACTCGATTACTCAAAGCTAAAACCTGCTCAATTGAATCAAATTAACCAAAAAGAATTTAAAAAGAAGAAAAGTACAAAGCCAATCAAGTGATAAGGTGAGACTCTTGATTTCTATAGATCACTACACCAAAATCTTGACCGGCCGTCCGAGTAGTTGCAAGTTTTAAGGCTGATTAAAGATTGGAGATGGTTTGGGGAAACGCCACATACGAACAAAAGCTCCCTTCTTTCTTATTGCATGATCCGCGACAAATATATGTGGCGACCGGAGCTCCGGTGTGGCTGCAACATATACTTGACTCAGATAAACCACCTTGGTGTAGATGGTGATCGCTCTGACTTGTTACATATAAAACTTTCATATTTTCTTTGGAATAAGCATCGGAAGCTCTATATCCATTAATAATATGTATATGCACTTTCAGCGATGAAGGAAAAACGTGGGATTCTCTTGAGCCTCCTATAAGAAAGAGCCTTCTATGTATTCTTCATGTCGTTAAGATGAAATCTGCTTCTGTATTGTATAGTACTCACCTTTCATTCTTCATATGAATCTGTGATCTATGAATTGATACCTTGTGTCCTACAGAACTATCTATCTTGCATCCCTCACAAAACGTTGGAGCAACTTGTCCCAGAACATGCCCGCAAGCAGAACCTTTTCATGGCGTTACACTCGTAAGACTCTTCCGTGTTTAGAGCACGACCTATCGGTGTTTTATTCTCTATAACACCGATAAAAAGTGAATTGTTATAACTATCGCTGTTGTTGGTGTTATAAAAATTGAATTGTTATAACTATCGGTGTTGTCTTCTCTATAAATAATTCCGTGTTTATGGAATTTTCTGTCTCCTTTTTGTTTTTGTTTTGGTGAGCGCTCTCTCCAGGGGCGGATCCAGACAAAAATTGAATCGGTGACACAACTACATTATAAATTTTTTTTGGCTAAGAGTATCTAAATGAACTTATCTTAATTACATAGAAAATTAGAAATAGACGGGGCACATGCATGACCCCGTACGTCGTAATGTACGTCCGCCTTGGCTCTCTCCCTTCATCATTCTCTCCCTCTCTTTGTTGTGTCAAAGTGGGGATGCATGCATGAATATAGCACTATTTTTCCGTTTAATGATATAGAGGACCATACATTACCAAATTAATTGATTCCACTAAAATAGAGGAAAAAACGATGGAATGTACTTGCTAACATTTTGTAAGACTCATGTCACTCAATGTGGACTCACAAAAACCTAGCACATAACACAATTATTCAAAAAATATTGTTAAAATAAATCTGAGGATCTTTGGTTCAGTTTTGACCGAACACATGACAAGAACACACATAGGGATTGCTAGTTAAAAAGCAAAAACAAGAAAACCAGTGTAATAAGATGAAAACTTGTCAATTCTTCTTGTTCCCAGCTTCATCTAAAGTCCCTCCTCAAGGAATGGGGATCAAACTTGGAACATAAACACAGCAGCGTCGTAACTTACCAACCACTTCATCTATTTTAATCGTTCTGCACATATCTCCCCTCACAATATAGACGCAAGCCTGTTCCATCTTGTCGAGGCAACACATGACCAAGCTCTTTCCATGGATATTGTTATCGACCAAGTAACTTGTAATCCCAGGGCGTCAATTAAGGAAGTTAGGCATTGCGACACTCATGAACTTAATCCACTCCACATCGTCTCCATCATCCCCATTAGTGACTCTCTCCTTTGTCACCCAAATCTCAATCTTCCCTGTTTTATGGCATTTTTCTAACAACGAAAACCGATCTCCCTTGAAAACCGCGTGGGCATGAATATGGGAAGAATCTCTCTTACACGGTAGAACACAAAAGGTCTTCAATATCTCTTTCGTACAATCGAGGATTCGGATGAAACACTCACGAGTTTCGTAATTATAAGCAGTCCAATACAAATTACCATTCAGGAACACATTATAATCTGACGATCCAGTAATTCTTGTGTAGTTTGCTGTCGATGATACTTCTGTTATGTAGTTTTCTACCGATTGGACATCATCAATATACTTCCACGTATTAGTTGCACATTCGTAGATGACAAGTCTACAACCAAAAGTATACCCAACGATCTTGTAAATCCTTTCGTGACTACGACTATCGTATACTATGCCACATAAACTGAAGACGTCTTTGGCCTCAATCAGTCTACTCTGCTTCAACCACGGGTTCCAAATCGAGGCTCTATTATTCGTGTCACGTAACAATAAGTGTCCGTAGCAGCTAACCATGTTTAGACGACCGGGGATATCTAAGGTTAACTCACGCACTTTTATATATGGATCGTCATCATTGAGATTGATGCTTATCGAATACATCTTGGAATTGGTCTGTAAGGCGAACTCTGAGCGAGAGGCAGCGCATGCTATTGCGAAGTTGTTGTTGCCGAATCTCTTCTGGTTGAAAAGAGTGTTCCATTCTTTACAAACGGCTTTGAAGCGAGCAAGAGATGGAGCTGGAACCCTAATGAGTATCTCTTCCTCTAACTCCGACGGAAGCTTTCTCGGCATCATTAGGTTCTTACCATCTCCAATGCTAAGAACCTCTCATGGGTTCTTAACATTATTTTAATTATAAATTTTGAAAATATTTAAGTTAAGAACCTCTTTAAGAGTAATTAAAATTGTATGCCTCCAATGGTAGAACCCCACTTGAGGTTCTTAAAAAAAAATAAAAAAAATTATTTTGAAAATTATAATATTTTAAGTAGAATTTATTTTATTTAAATTATTAAATATTTTATATTTTATAAAACTTAAAAATTATTGTATTTCATAAATTTTGTGAAGTTTTGTGAAATTTTAATTTTTGTGAAGTTTTGTGAAATTTTAATTTTTGTGAAGTTTTGTGAAGTTTTAATTTTGTTTTTGTTAAAATGAACCGACCAATCACAAACTGACACGTATGTGGTTCTTAACAATTCTAAAAACTCTCTTTTAAGAACCGGTTCTTAACATTTTATTTAGTTTTGAATTATTTTTTTAATTTTTTTCTGTAAGAACCCTATGTTAAGAACCCCCATTGGAGGTGCTCTAAGGTATATATATTTTTTTTTTCTTTTCTTCAAATTTCATTTTTATTTATATAGAATTGTTATAATCGGAATTCAAAGATTGTGTTATCCAACTAGGAGGATAATCAGAGCCGGAAAGAAATAACCCATTTGGCGGACCAACCCGAGCTAGTTCGTGGGCAACCCTATTACAAGCCCTCTTAACATGATGAACCTCAACATTACAAAATTTAGACAACCAGGCCTTAATATCTACGAGTAAGTTGGAAAAACTAATATCGTATCTATTGTTAGAAAGCAAGTTCATCAAAGTCTGGCAATCTCCTTCAAAGCAGATGTTGTCATATCTCATGAACCATGTATTTTGGATGGCGCTAAGTAGAGCTTTTCCTTCAGCTTCAAGGCTTGTTATGGTTGATCCCAGGTTTGGAGCACCCCAATATTTGCTGTGGCCGTTCGAATCACGTATTATCCATCCACCGGTAGATTGTTGTGTTCTTAGATCAAAGGCTGCATCATAATTACATTTGAGAAGACCTAAGGAGGGACGTTTCCAAACTGTTTTTGAAGGGGCAGACGGTTGTGATGTCGATGGTGTAGAGATTGCATTGATCCATTTTGTGGCGTCCGCCCGTGCTTTATTAACATCCTAACCTATTTTGATCAATCTTTTTGGAAAATTAAGTTGTTCCGTGATTTTCAAATACGCCATAGAATCCAAAAAGGTAGCAGTTTTTCCCTTTCTATCATGGTATTGGTTGATTGTGCATCAAGAAGCATTCCCATTATTGTTTCAGTGTCATGAGAGGGATTTGTTAGAAAAAAAAATGGTGTGTTAGCACGTCTCCATGTTGATATTGAGACAGGGCAATCAAAGAATAAGTGGTGTATTGTTTTTTGTGCAAGACCACATCGAATGCATGTATCATCAATTGCAACTCCACGACTTTGTAACCTCGTAGTAGTGCCAATTGCTTTTGAAAGGATTCACCATAAAAAGTGTTTTATTTTAGGCATGATGTTGAGATTCCAAATTTTGTTCTTGATTGTTGGATCGCCATGAGGAATTGGAGGTGCAGTAATTTGAAACTCAAGAATATGTCGAAAGAACCAATAACCGGATTTCACAGAATATTCACCATTTTTTGTATAATTCCAGCAAATACGATCTTTCTGATTGCGTTGGCTTATATATAGTGTTTTTGCAAGAGCAACATCATCGGCGGAGAGATTGTTAATTAAAGCAGAATCGTCCCATTGTTTAGATGTGCCATTAGTTTTAATCAAATTGTTCACAAGTAGGGCGTGATTTCCATGTCTCTCCTCTGCCGGTCTTGGAGGGTGGCAAGGAAGCCAGTTATCAAAGAAGACTTTCGTGTCTTTTCCATCTCCGATGATAACGCGAGACCCCTTCTTTATAAGTTCAAGGCCACAGAGTATCGAGGCCCAGCCATATGATTGATGTCGTCGAGCTTTAGCATCGAAAATGCGGTCATCTTTAAAATACCTTGCTTTGTATAACCGTGAGAACAAGGAGTTTGGGTACTGTAAAAGTCTCCAAGCTTTCTTAGCAAGTAAATAATCATCAAATTTTTCCAAATCCTTGAACTCCAACCCACCTTTTTTTGTATAATGAAGCCGTTTCCAAGCCACCCATGGGATTCCTTTACTATCCGCAGATTTTTCCCACCAAAAGTGAGTGAGTATGCTGGTGAGTGTAGATACAACATGAGTTGGGAGTTTGAAACATGACATCGAATAAACCGACATTGACATTGCAACTGACTTCAACAGAACTTCTTTTCCAGCAGGAAAAAGGAACTTAGTACTCCACGAAGATGTTCTGTTTTTAACTCGAGAAATAACGTTGTTAAACATTTCTTTTTTCTTTCGGCCAAACTGTTCCGGAAGCCCTAAATATTTCCACCGCCACCGTGATTCGAACTCCCCAACACACGTTTTAGTCTATCCTGTTTAGTACCGTGTATGTGTGAACCAAAGGTGATCATGGATTTTTGCTGATTAATTTTTTGACCAGAACAATCTTCATAGAGTTTAAAAAATTTTCATAATAGCTGAACAATTTTTTTCATTTGCTCGGCAAAAAAATAGTGAATCATCAGCAAAGAGTAAATGTGTGATCCTTGGGACCCCATTCCCAATCTTGATGCCCTCAATTTTTCCTTGGTTAGCACTAAGATCAAGTAGGTGGCTCATCACATCAGCACATAGTATAAATAAATAGGGCGAAAGTGGGTCTCCTTGTCGCAACCCCCGTTCTGGAATAATATGTCCTTGTGGATTACCATTTATAAGAACCGAGAAAGTTACTGATCTTACACTTGCCATAATCCATGTAATCCACTTTTCATTGAAACCAAAAGCTTGCATAGTGTTCTCAAGAAAATCCCCATTCAACTCTGTCGTAAGCTTTTGTCATATCGGTTTTAATAGCCATATACGTTTGTGACACACGTTTTCTGCTTTTAAGAGAGTGCATTAATTCATGAGAAACCATGACATTGTCCGAGATTAACCGTCATGGAACAAAAGCGGCCTGTGATTCGGAGACAATGGTATCAAGAAAACTTTTTAACCTTGTAACAAGAACTTTAGAGATGATCTTATAGAACACATTACATAACGAAATAGGTCAATAATCTGAAAGTGTGACAGGCTTTTTTATTTTTGGGATCATGCAAATATTTGTATGGTTTATGTTGTCTGGCATATGTGAAGATTCAAAGAAACTTAATATTTCTTTGGTGACATGACATTCTTGGTAAAATCGAGCCGTTAAGCCATCCGGCCATGGCGCCTTATCAGCTTTAATTGCACAAATTGCCTCAAAGATTTCAGTCGTTGTGCCATCCCTTGTAAGGACATTATTAATTTCCGGAGTGACAGTTGGTTTGAAGTCGTTAAAGATATTGTTACTCGAATTAGCATTATTACTTGAGTATATTGTTTGAAAATACTCCTCAGCGTGTTTACCAATTTGACGATCACCCCGGTACATTTGTCCATTAGCATCTTTGATGGTTAAAATTCTGTTTATGGAATATCGTGTTTTAGTGACAGCATGATAAAAGTTTGTGTTTTTATCGCCAACTTGTAGACAAGAATTTCGACTTTTGAGGTGCCAATAGGTTTCTTCGTTTCGATAAGCTTGTGCTAATTCTCTGTGGATTTGAGGAATGCAGTAGGGAGTAGGATCAGTTGCAGTCAAAGCAAAGTCGAGTTCCATTAATAAAGAATCAATCTGCTTTACGGAATTGGTTTTGTTATGTCGACGGAAAGTTGCCATAGCTGATCTAATATTTTTAAATATTTCAGAGACACTTAAATTTCCGGTTGTGGAGTACGTAATCCATCTCGAGTTGATATGGTTTTTAAAATCCGGATGTTGTAGTAACCTTTTGTCAACGTGAAAAGGTTTTTTAAAGGTTTGTTCAGCATAAGCAATGGCAGTTAAAACAGGCCGGTAATCAGAGGCACAAAAGCCTTTAAACTCGGCAACAGAGCCAGGAAACATGAGCATCCATTCCAAATTTGCTATTACTCGATCAAGACATCACTTAACATTGTGAATTCCTCTTTTTCCCCGCCAAGAGAGTCGATTTCCTTTGTGTGAAATGTCATGGAAATCACAGGAATTGAACATGTTTCTAAAATCCTGGAAACTGCGTTCATGCCGTTGAGAGCCACCATGTTTTTCATTGTTAGATAATATTTCATTAAAATCACCAATGAGAAGCCAAGGGCCTGCTCTTGTTTCATTAATTCGCTCAATGCGTTCCCATAAAGCATGTCTTAAGGATTGGTTTGGATCACCATAAACACAAGACAAGTAAAAAACCATTTCATTGCATTGAACTGAAACATCAATCATTCTAGACGAATGATACAACGGAGAAATACATATATGTTTTTTCCAGAAAATAGCAAGTCCCCCACTATGGCCTTGTGGAGGGACTGTAAACACGAAATCAAAGCCTAAAATAGTACAAGTATCACGAGCAACATCACATCTATTCATGGTTTCGACCAGAAACAAAAGATCAGGGGAAGTTTTACGACATAAGTCTTTGAGTGTATCTTTTGTCAATGGTGCTTCTAATCCCTGGCAGTTCCAGGAGAGAAACTTGATGGTGTTCTTTAGAGACGCAAGGGGATCATATCCCCTTGTTCAGTTGGTGGTTGATCAATACTGTATGAACCTTCAGAGTCACCGGGAGTCTCTTGTTTGATCAGAATCAGCACCTTCCGATCGTCATCAATAATGATTGGCGTTGCTTGACGCTTAATTTGTCGTCCATCATCAGTATTTGGTTGAAAGAGATCATCACCTTGTTTGCGCTTGAGCGCTTTAGAATGGTGTTGAGTCCCGCCCTTCTTATCACATATGAATGCATCAAATTCGGATGACATGTCAGAGCAATTATCATAAAAGTATGCACCATAGGCCATGATACCTGGAATTGATGGTGTTAAATCATCAGTGAAGCCACGATGGTAAGCATCGGCCATGAAACTGGATTCGGGATTATCGTATTGTCGCAGCATCACTTCAACCTTTCTTCTTTTTGGGGAATCAAAGGCAGAAATTTCTTCTTGGTTGGCGTAGTCTTTGAGGAGGGTAGTGAATTCGCCCTCTATGAATTTTCCTTTCTCCATTTTGTCCTGCAGATAACGCCAGGTTTCAGAGATCATATCTTTGTCTTCTTTAATGTCGAAAGGTGCCTCGTCTTCTATCAGAGAACTATGATTAGCATTGGTTGTGATATCCTGTACCGAGGATGGTATATCTCTGGCAATGTTGGTAGGCATATCGTCGTTGGTCGGAGCATCAACATTCGCGTCATCATTATCGTCATCGGGAGGGTCGTCATGGTCATTGGCATTGGTGAGAAGAGGGCATTCCTTTATCTCGTGAGTCAAGATGCCGCACTTGATACAAAAGTTGCGAAGACGCTCATACCAGAATTTGAGAGTAGTATCGACTCCCGGGGTGAATTGGAAGTTTCGTTGGAAACGGAGTGGTGTGTTGATGTTCCAATCAAGCTTTATGCGGACGAAATCCACAACATGAGCCGCTTCATTAAAATCAATATCCACCACCGTTCCCAGTTTTCCGGCAATGTATTCCACTAGTGCACGATTGAGGAATTGTGGTGGAATCCCACAGATTTGGACCCAGAAATGAATTAGTTGCAGTACCGCTTCATTGATGTCTGGTGACCACTTCTGCATAACAAGCATCCACTCATTGAAGGACCATGGGCCGCGTCGGAGGATGAGATTGACTGCTTCTTCAGATTGGAAGACAAATTGGAACTTAGTTGCTTCTATGATTCGGCCAGTAACAGAGTCAGACGGGGCATTTTTCCAATCAAAGCGCGCATGTTCTGCTTCCTGGGATTTAACAAAATTCCAACAGTTGCATACCGATTCGCTCGCACCGCTCGGGCACAAACGGATTCCGGGAGAGCAATTGGATCTTCATCAAATCCAAGATCAATGTCATGTAGCCTCTTACATAAGTTGTCACTCATGGGAAGAAGATTTAAGAAGTTTCTGGTTGTCGTTCGTAGTTTATATAGAACAGCGATGGCGGTTTGGATTTTGGGAGAGAGATGAGAATTTGACAACCGCCAGAGTAACTGCTCAACGGACAAAAACCGACGACAGTGACGACCCTCCCGACCTACAATTATGCATCTTGTGGAGCTGAAACCTGCCTTTGTGCAAGTTAGTAGATGCCAAACATCTATGCATCTTGCTCCATAGGTACATTGTATTAGCATCACAAGGGTTTATTTCCAGCGGACAGTATTCGAAACTCGGGGAGATTTCAGATACTAGTTGCCATTCTTAAGAGCTCTTTAGCGTCCATACACTTAACTTACGCTCCAAACTTCCTTTGTTGACTATGTTCATATACATGAGAGATCCCTGGGATGTGTAAACCCTTTCGAGATTCGGTTCTTTTGAGTCGGGGAAAGGTATAACTCTGCATCAATCTGATTCTGTGCCAGTAGCGTAGAAATTATGGTATACAATAACAACTTCACCGTCTAATTTGGAGCCGAGCCAGTAAAGGTTTCCGTTCAAGCTGACAGGATCAAGACTAAAAAACACAGCGCAAAGAGATAGGAGAATGGAGAGTGTGGAAACTCCACAAGCCTGTCTCACATGAATATATCAGTAAACTGAGGTCACTAGTCTTGATGTTACATTTATCAATCACAACACCTTTGTAACCTAAAACGAAGCCGTTTTCAAGTGGCAAGTCCAGTGGGTTTAGATGATTTACATGTTAGAAGATGAGACAGATGAAGGATGTCGACACATTGTCGTGAAATCGGATTAGCCACATAGTAGGTTAGATTCTCGGAGAAAGATTTCAAAGTGAACAAGATCAATCCGACATCTGGTAGGTTTTGATCTCTCCGGTTCTTGAATTTTTTTGGTTAGTAAAGAAGAGATGTAAGAGCCCAGAGATCGTGATATTCCCCAAACCTCGCATCCGTAGTGAGCAAGACTTCTTTCTGTGATTCACTGCTCATGAGAGACCATGAAGAATGCGAGTTTTGATAATGAGAAATGAAAAAATTACAAAGGGGATTTGAAAAGGGAAAAAGTGAATAAAATGGTAACCAAAAGATAATAAATCTTATATAATAAGGTAAGGTTTTTTTTTCAGAAGAACTTTGATATGCTGCCACGTGCCATTTCAAAATTTGACATGTGTCATGCCTTTATTATACATATTTACATTTGAATTTTATATAATAAAGTAAGGTTTTTTCAGAAGAGCTTTGATATGCTGCCACGTGTTCAGAATTTGACAGGTGTAAATCTTATATAGTAGATTTACATTTGAAGAAAAAACTGGTCAATCAACCGGAAACAAACTTCGGCTCAAAATTATACGTCCTCTCCGTCAAGAATAAAACATCAATTACTACAAGCAAGTAACTCTACCTTCAAAGATGTGATTAACTTCCACCTCACTTATCATGACATGGATGATACAACATCAAGTACATTAACCGAGAGTTTAATAAACTTTATTCAAAAATCTATAATATCACGTCGACCACATATAACACAAAGCCTCAAAGTATTTTTTGAAATTGAAGATTACAACCCAAATGCATCAAGAAGACTAGATGTTGATTTTATAATTGGAGACTTAGAGAGAACACAAACACAAGCTACAAAAGAAGATTATGTCAATTTGCTATATGTCTTGATAATCGACAAGGGTCAAAACATATCAACACTTTAATTTTCAGTTACAAATTCCACCACAAATGTATTTCAGATTGGTTATACTACGAAACAACATGTCCTTATTGTCGAAGATAAATAATTTGATATTTTATATGCTTACGATGAATAAAAAAAATTCTCATCCACTATAGATATTATTATTCCACCAATCTTTCAAAGCAAAATTAAAAAACTACATGATATTCACAGATTAGAAATTAATAATTACCGACAAACTTTTACTAACAAATACTATGAAATCTATATATATAAAGGAGAATGGAGTCTTTTCTTATGATGCCACCACATCAACACATATTTTAAATTGTGACACATCATCAACTAATTTTATTAATTTTAAGTTTTTTATTTGATTCAATATGTTTTATGTTCTTTAATCTTTCAATTCTTATAATAACTAACATTCATTAATCTATTAGTCCATCTAGCACATACATCGATAACATCAAACGTTTATGAAAAAGATTAGTATTGTCTGCAATGTATCTCAAAAAACATTAGACATTTATGAAAGAAGATTAATGTTGTATTACACACTTATAACAGTTATAGGGGAGAAACAAAAATATGCATTTTCATGGTTAGAAATCAGTGTTTAAGTGAACAGGATTTCAAAATTTATGAGAAACAATACATTGAGAATGGCGATAGAAAGAAGAGTTATGAGGAAGATAGTGAATGTTAAGTTAGAACCGCGACAAAATGTTATTTGTAGTTCAATATGTTACGTTTATGAGAGAAAGAAATAGAGAGAGAGAGAGAGAGAGAGAGAGAGAGAGAGAGAGAGAGAGAGAGAGAGAGAGAGAGAGATAGAGTAGTGCATTTTGCACTACTCTAAAAAAATAGATGTTTATGAAAGAGGGGACAAAGAGAGAGAGAGACAGGGGGAGAGAGATTAGTGCATCTTGCAAATACATCGATAACATCAAACGTTTATGAAAAAAGATTAATATTATATGTAATGTATCTCAAAAAACATTAGACATTTATGAAAGAAGATTAATGTTGTATGAACATCCGGCTCAAATTTAAGAAAAAAAAAATGTAAGTATAATATTAATATTATTTTTTTACATCTAAAGTTAACAAGTGAGACGAATATTAGAATATGCGACTATTTAAATTTTGTCAGTCAATATGTATATTCAAAATTTTGATAAGAAATATCATTTATGAATCCAACATTTTTAAAAAAGATTGTAGCTTCTAAAAATATATTTAACTTTCTACAATATATTATATATTTTCAATCAATTATATTTTATTAACAGCATAAAAATACAAATAACTAAATAAAATAATATTTTATATTATTAATACTAAATTTTTTATAATTATATTATTAAAAGGTATGTTAAATTACGGGCGAAGCGCGGATCATACACTAGTAAATTATAAAATTAAAAGATTTAAGCTATCACAAATGTAATGTACACTCTAATTTATTCCAGAGGCCTTTTCTACGAAGATATATAACATTTTATTTCTCTTATGAAATTAAATGTTTGTAACCAACGATCATCAATAGCCACGAAATGAACATCAACTTTTTTATAAAAATCTTGTGTTCATAACAATGACGCAACCGAAGGTCAATCAAAGAGGAAATTATACATTATTTACTATCTTTTGGTAACATTTTATTCACTTTTTCCCTTTTCAAACTCCCTTTGTAATTTTATGTAATCTTTTTGTAATGGTCAAAATGTTTATATATCTTCGTAGAAGCACAAAAACTCGTTTTTCTAATATTTTTTTTTACCTCTAAATGAACTTTACTACTAGAACCGACGGTTTGATACGATGTTATTACATTTAGATCAGACCTGCTGGTCCGACTGATCTTACCTCGACCCAGTAGTATATCTGGTTGGGGTTTCATACAAAACCCGCTGAAAACCAGTGACCAAGACAAAACTCAAACCCGAGCAGTTTCCGGTCTCCCAAGAAACTTTGTTGCAGAACTTCAAACATAAACCAACTTAACCCAATTTAAACCAAAGTTTAACCCAAAACCAACCAAACCTGACCCGTAAACTTAATTGCTTAACCGATTTTGAAACACCATTCGTCCATTCTCCTCCTTTTCTTCCTCTTCACCTTTCCTTGGCTTCTTTGCTTGTGACTCCATTAAAACAGTTAAAGCTCAAATTAGATTGAAAGAAGAAAATTTCTAACAAACAAATCTACTATATATGATTTGAAGATGGGAAAACGCTTTGGTTTCAACGACAGCTCAGTTACCAAAGCCTAACGTTTTTTGAATAAATGTATAATTTATTCAACCCAAAAAAGTGTTTTACAATGACTGAGTTAGAACATTTAGAAGACGTTAAACGTGTTAGATGTTGTTCAATGGTGGTAATGGACCACAGCTACGAAAACAATTTATTATTTAAAAGACTTAAAATGTCTTCAAAATACATTTTTTTTGTTTTACCAAACCACCAAATGATTTCCAGTGGTTTGTTAACGGTTTAGTGGCTCTAAGACGGATATTGTTGAAGCTGACCTACTTGGAGAATCTACCAAAGTCTTTACTGATTTTCTTCATTTGGTACAAGATCAATATTTTCAATATCGAGATCAAATATTTTCATAGCCGAGATCGGATATTATTGTTATAATTATTTCCGATATGTTGACAAAAAAAAACAAAAAAACAAAATTATTTCCGATATGGTGGAAATTACAAAATTGCGGAACCGAGCAAATCATCAACCGAGTTATATATAATAAGATAATATTTGCTAAAATCTTCCCATCTAAAATTAAAAAGAGGGGAAATATTTCCTTTCAATTGCTCTATCTTTTATTTTTATTTGTTTCTTTTGTTGTTCCTTTTTACTCTGAAATTTGTTTTTTATATCCCTAAATTTTTCAAGTGTGAGTGAACTTTTCTAATGCATACGTGGCACCAAGCGGTGAACTTATACGCGTAGATTTCACAGTCCTTGGGTCCCATCACCGTAGCCTTATCCGTATATATATACTCTCCCTCAACTCCCAACAAAAGAAAATAAAAACAGAGCAAAAGTCCAAATCCAAAGAAGACTTTCTATTCGTACCTCCTTCTTCTTCTTCTTCTTGTCGTCAGCATCATCATGACTCGTCCGATTGGTTCAAGGTTTCTTCCAACGGATTTGTGGTTGGTGACTTGTTGTCTTGACGACAAGGTGGAGAAAAAGAAGAACCGTTTCATAAAAACTATGAACGTCTACCAAGACGAACCGGGGCGTCTTGATCACGACCCAAATCCTCTGTTCAGGAGAAACGAATGGTATTATTTTGTTCCGAGGACAAAAAGAGGTGGCAAGACAGCAAACCGGAGCATACCGAGAAACGGAGAAAGCGAAGGCGGCACATGGAAGGCCACCACGAAAACAAACATCGTCGACGGAAACAACAGGTTGGTCGGTTACAAGCGGGATTTCGTGTACAACAAGATAGTGAAGGGAAAACCAATGAAGACTGATTGGCTCATGGCCGAGTTTTCCCTTCACAAGGCTGATGCTGAGTTCCAAGATTTGGTCTTGTGCTGGATTCGAGACCTAGAGAAGAAGGATTCGAAATTCAAATTTGTCCCTCGGGTGGAGAACAACAACATCGTCTTACCGAACCAAGAAGAAGAAGCTGGTTTTGCTAATCGGATCGAGATGATGATGGTTCAAGAAGAAGAAGAAGAAGCTGGTTTTGCTAATCGGATCGAGATGATGATGGTTCAAGAAGAAGAAGCTGGTTTTGCTAATCAGATTGAGATGATGATGGTGCAAGAAGGAGAACATGGCGACGTCAATCAACAGCGACAAGAGCAAGAGCAAGATGCACCGATTCTTCTCCTTCCTCCTTTTCAGAGCAACGACGACAACCGAGAACAGTATCTGTGGGATAATTTAGGTCTTGATGGCGGAGAGGATGATACGATTTCCCATGATCTAATCATGCGAATTCTGGATGAAGAAAACGACGTCGTCCGGGAAGAAGACCGCTTACAGCTGCTGCAACCGATTCCTCAAGCTCAAGACTCGGGAGTATATGCGGGTCAAGTCATGGCTCAAGATGATATGATGATGATGAATAATTCTGGATTTATTGATGTAAACTCCTTTGATGGAGAATCGATGAAAATAGTGTAGGGTTTTCAAACTCGACACATGAACTCGTTAAAGTGTTTTGTATCCTTTAACTAGTCGGTGACCGCTTCGCGCGGAATTTTGTAATGTTGTTTAATGATATAGTTAAAAATAATTTTGCTAATATTAAATCTTGATATATTTAAACTTTAACGATTTTATATTTCTTCCAAATATATAATATATCATACAAAATATATGTATAAAAAATCAAAAATTTTAAATATTTTTGAACTTACGAACCTTATTAGATATCCTAGTTTTTAATATTAATATTCAGAGATTTCTTTGAGCTGATCGCATATTTAATCTTCATTTGTGTTGTTTAATTTGGATCTATATTTTTTATTGAATATTATAATTAAACAAACAATATTCAACAATTTATTTACGATACACATGTCTTCATTGAATAGATGAGTCGCGCTATACATGTTTCTCAGCTTTGAAAAAAAGTTTAGTGTTAAATCACTTCCGTGAAAAGTATCGCTAGTCATTGGATGCTCACAACTAAACACAATCTTACCCAGCCCAACCATCTAGAAATATGGTATCTAAATCTACATCTCTTAGAGAACATGTGAATTTTGCATAATATAAAGTAATATAACTTTTTAAAGAATTGAAGATATATGTTATAAAAGAAACAATACTTACAATTCTCTGGATATTCATTAATATGTTATTTATCTTTTTCCATAAATGGTGATGTATTTTTAAAACACAGTTATCTTTCTCTCGTTTTCTCATCTTTCTGTCAATAACATGATAAACCGAATCATGAATCATTATATAGATCACCGACAACATTGATGTTATTCTATGAAAATATCAAGTGTTTACGTGTTGCATTCAGTTTCGGTTTTCGGTTTGGTTTAGTTTTTTCGGTTTTACGGTTTATCGGTTTTATAAAAATTCAAGCCATATAAAAACCATATATATTTCGGTTTGGTATGGTTCGGTTTTTTTCGGTTTTCGGTTTTTCGGTTTTATAAAAATTTAAACCCATATGTAACTTGGTTCGGTTTGGTATGGTTCAGTTTCGGTTTTTCCGGAATTATATTATTACGAAAAACTTCGAATCTTTGATTCAAACTATGAATATGAATAGTAATAATAGATATGAGTGAAACAAAACAAAAAGTTAAAAGAATAAAATCCAAATCATAGGAAATAAATTTAAATCATCAATAAAACCAAGTCTATAAAAGCCAAAAACTAAAAACCAAATATTTCTATTCATAGTTTGTATTTGTAAATATTATATTTTAAATATTTATATGTAGATATTTTTAAAAATATTATATTTAAATTTATAAGTTTAAGATTTAGTAAATTATAAAGATAATTAAGTCTAATAATAAAATATGGACATAAACTAAACTAAGAAAATAAGAAAATATAAATTATTTAAATTTTAGTTCTGAAACCATAAAAACCATTCAGTTTGACGGTTTTTAACCAAACCAAACCTAAACCAAAACTTTTAAAAATTAATAACCAAATGGTTTTTTAGGTTTAACCATAACCAAACCATATCACTTTTTCGGTTTGGTATGGTTTGGGTTTTTCGGTTACGGTTTTTTTGCCCACCCCTAATTCATATTCATAGATTCTCTTTTCTCTCATATCTAGGACATATATTCATTCATCTATTATTGATTTTCTTCCGTAAATGGTGATGTATTTTTAAAACACAGTTGTTATCTTTCTCTTTTTTTCTCTTCTTTTTATGTCAATAACTTGATAAATTGAATAATGAATTATTATATAGATCATCGACACCATTGATGTTCTTCTATGAAAATATAATGTGTTTAAGTGATGCATTCATAGTCTCTCTCTCATCAATGTAGCTGAATGAACTGACATAAAAAAATTTTGTTCCGGTTTTAACTTAACATTTATTTTCTTTGTCATTTGTCCCCTTTCTCTAGATATCCTCAATATATGTTTTCTAACTTGAGCGTTGTAGAATTTTTTTAGTGAAATTTTTCTCACTGTATGTGTCACTTTTCTCTTTTTTTTTTCTCTTCTTTTCGGTCAATAACGTGATAGATTGAACCATAAATCATTATATTGATCACTGACAACATTAATGTTATTCCATAAAAATATCATGTGTTTACGTGATGCATTCATAATCTTCCTCTCTCTCCCTCTCTCACTTTCTCTCCTCGACGTAACTGAATAAACTACATAGAGTATTGTGGTCCGGTTTTAACTTAGCATTTATTTTCTTTCTCATATTTCCCCTTTCTCTAGTTATCCCCAATATATTTTTTCTGACTTGAGAGTTATAGAATTTTTTAGTGAAATTTTCCCCAATGTATGTGTCCTCTTTCTCTCTATTTCTCTTCTTTTCTGTCAATAAAGTGATAAATTGAACCATGAACCATTATGTAGATCACCGAAAACATTAATGTTCTTCCATAAAAATATCATCTCTCTCTCTCTCTCTCTCTCTCTCTCTCTCATCAACGCAGCTGAATGAACCACATAAATCATTTTTGTCTGGTTTTATGTTTGCATTTATTGTTTTTCTCATGGATCCTCTTTCTCTAGTTATCCATAATGTATATTTTCTGACTTGAGCGTTGTATATTTTTTTGTGTAATTATCTCCAATGTATGTGTTCGCTTTCTCTAGATATCCTCAATGTATGTTTATCTCTCATAATGACTTCTCGCATGCACTTGAAAAGTTCGGAGTTTTCATTCGAGGATGTAGAAACTTAAATGATATATCCTCATTATTGAACGTATCCGCTCCTTCTGAAACACCAATTTCTATCTATCAAAATGCATGTTTTTGTTTATCGTAATTATAATGATTTAAAATTTTAAATATAAATTTAAACAATGTGTATTAATAAAAATATATACTTTTATTTTGAACTAATCTTATTGATTATTTTAAATGATATATCACAACATTTTCTAATTTTATTTATAGTAAGTTTAATCTATTATTTATAATATCCAAAAAATAATTTTAATTAATAATACTATATAAATGTCCATATTTTTTTTAATGGACTTATAGTGATAAACTTTACAGCTTAATAGGATAATGAATCTTGAAAGTAGTTATGTTTTATAAATATATGTCTTTCAATTCTAATATTAATGCATGCTAATTATCTATATATATAAAATTAGCTTTTATATCATATAGAAAACATAATAAATAAAATAAACAATTTTAAGTTAATAAATAAATTAATGAAATGGTTGATGAGGTGGCAGCATGAGAAGAGAGAGAAATTAGCTTTTGATTTTTTTAAATGATATATCATAACATTTTCTAATATTATTTATATTAAGTTTAATCCATTATTTATAATATCAATAAAATAATTTAAATTAATAGTACTAAATAAATGTCCATATTGTTTTTTTTAATGAACTCATAGTAATAAACTTTACAACTTAATAGTATAATGGATCTTGAAAGTAGTTATGTTTTATAAATATATGTCTTCTCAAATTCTAATGTTAATGCATGTTAATCTATATATATAAAGTTTATAAAATAATAAATAAATTAATAAAATAAACAATTTTAAGTTAATAAATAAATTAATGAAACAGTTGCTGAGGTGGCAGCATGAGAAGAGAGAGAAATTAGCTTTTAATTGTTTTAAATGATATATCATAACATTTTCTAAGATTATTTATATTAAGTTTAATACGTTATTTATAATATCCAAAAAAATAATTTAAATTAATAGTACAATATAAATGTCCAGAAAACATAATAAATAACAGAAAACATAATAAATAAAATAAACAATTTTAAGTTAATAAATAAATTAATAAAATGATTGATGAGGTGGCAGCATGAGAAGAGAGAAAAGCTAACTTTATATATATATATATATATGATATATCATAACATTTTCTAAGATTATTTATATTAAGTTTAATACGTTATTTATAATATCCAAAAAATAATTTAAATTAATAGTACAATATAAATGTCCAGAAAACATAATAAATAACAGAAAACATAATAAATAAAATAAACAATTTTAAATTAATAAATAAATTAATAAAATGATTGCTGAGGTGGCAGCATGAGAAGAGAGAAAAAATAACTTTATATATATAGATAGATAGATAGATTCATTTCTTGGGCTTGGGCTTGTGTCGGCTTAAATGCTATCGCGCTCTTCGTTCATAAAATCAATCTTTTTTTCAAAGCATCCTCTAAGTGCACATAAAGAAAACGTTCATCTGATGATGGAAACTTTTCTTGAGAAAACCCCTACCTAATATCTTACTCTNTATCAAAATGCATGTTTTTGTTTATCGTAATTATAATGATTTAAATTTTTAAATATAAATTTAAACAATGTGTATTAATAAAAATATATACTTTTATTTTGAACTAATCTTATTGATTATTTTAAATGATATATCACAACATTTTCTAATTTTATTTATAGTAAGTTTAATCTATTATTTATAATATCCAAAAAATAATTTTAATTAATAATACTATATAAATGTCCATATTTTTTTTAATGGACTTATAGTGATAAACTTTACAGCTTAATAGGATAATGAATCTTGAAAGTAGTTATGTTTTATAAATATATGTCTTTCAATTCTAATATTAATGCATGCTAATTATCTATATATATAAAATTAGCTTTTATATCATATAGAAAACATAATAAATAAAATAAACAATTTTAAGTTAATAAATAAATTAATGAAATGGTTGATGAGGTGGCAGCATGAGAAGAGAGAGAAATTAGCTTTTGATTTTTTTAAATGATATATCATAACATTTTCTAATATTATTTATATTAAGTTTAATCCATTATTTATAATATCAATAAAATAATTTAAATTAATAGTACTAAATAAATGTCCATATTGTTTTTTTTAATGAACTCATAGTAATAAACTTTACAACTTAATAGTATAATGGATCTTGAAAGTAGTTATGTTTTATAAATATATGTCTTCTCAAATTCTAATGTTAATGCATGTTAATCTATATATATAAAGTTTATAAAATAATAAATAAATTAATAAAATAAACAATTTTAAGTTAATAAATAAATTAATGAAACAGTTGCTGAGGTGGCAGCATGAGAAGAGAGAGAAATTAGCTTTTAATTGTTTTAAATGATATATCATAACATTTTCTAAGATTATTTATATTAAGTTTAATACGTTATTTATAATATCCAAAAAAATAATTTAAATTAATAGTACAATATAAATGTCCAGAAAACATAATAAATAACAGAAAACATAATAAATAAAATAAACAATTTTAAGTTAATAAATAAATTAATAAAATGATTGATGAGGTGGCAGCATGAGAAGAGAGAAAAGCTAACTTTATATATATATATATATATGATATATCATAACATTTTCTAAGATTATTTATATTAAGTTTAATACGTTATTTATAATATCCAAAAAATAATTTAAATTAATAGTACAATATAAATGTCCAGAAAACATAATAAATAACAGAAAACATAATAAATAAAATAAACAATTTTAAATTAATAAATAAATTAATAAAATGATTGCTGAGGTGGCAGCATGAGAAGAGAGAAAAAATAACTTTATATATATAGATAGATAGATAGATTCATTTCTTGGGCTTGGGCTTGTGTCGGCTTAAATGCTATCGCGCTCTTCGTTCATAAAATCAATCTTTTTTTCAAAGCATCCTCTAAGTGCACATAAAGAAAACGTTCATCTGATGATGGAAACTTTTCTTGAGAAAACCCCTACCTAATATCTTACTCTCCTTGTCTAGCTAACTTTGTGAAATTATGTAGAGAAAGAGATAGTTTTAACTGCACTCTCTGTTTGAGAATTATCATAAACAGGGGTGGACCCACATGCAAAAATAGTGGGTCACCTGGCCCAAATTAAATATTAAATATAAAAGTTTTAACCTGAAACAGTAAAGAAATAGTAGTTTAGATGGTTAAATGTCTTGTGTTTGAACCTCCCAATCCGAGTTCAAGTGTCCCCTATTGCACAAATTTTAGAATTTTCTGTTTTATTTTATAATAATAATATAATTAAACATTATTTAGTTTAGTTTATGACCTAGGTAAAATATTTTCTGGGACCGCCACTGATCATAAATACATAAAGCTCTGATTTAGTTTTGTAAATACAGAAAGTACTGGGGCAGTTTGAAAATAGCAAAAGATAAGAGGTAATTTACTAAATACTAAAAGTTTGGGGTAATTTTTGTAAATCTGAAAAGATTTGTGGCCGTTTTATAAATACCAAGAGAATTGTGGCTATTGTAGAAATAGCAGAAGATTTATGATTACTTTATAAATATAGAAAGTACTGGGACAGTTTGAAAATAGCAAAAGATAAGGGGTAATTTACTAAATACTAAAAGATTTAGGTAATTTTTGAAATCTGGAAAGATTTGTGGCCGTTTTATAAATACCAAAAGAATTGTGGCTATTGTAGAAATACCAGAAGATTTATGATTACTTTATAAATACAGAAAGTACTGGGGCAGTTTGAAAATAGCAAAAGATAAGGGGTAATTTACTAAATACTAAAAGATTTAAGTAATTTTTGAAATCTGGAAAGATTTGTGGTCGTTTTATAAATATCAAAAGAATTGTGGCTATTGTAGAAATAGCAGAAGATTTATGATTACTTTATAAATATAGAAAGTACTGGGGCAGTTTGAAAATAGCAAAAGATAAGGGATAATTGACTAAATACTAAAATATTTAAGTAATTTTTGAAATCTGGAAAGATTTGTAGCCGTTTTATAAATAATAAAAGAATTGTGGCTATTGTAGAAATACCAGAAGATTTATGATTATTTTATAAATACAGAAAGTACTGGGGCAGTTTGAAAATAGCAAAAGATAAGGGATAATTTACTAAATACTAAAAGATTTGGGTAACTTTTGTAAATTTGAAAAGATTTGTGGGCGTTTTATAAGTACCAAAAGAATGTGGCTATTTTATAAATACCAGAAGGTTTGTGGCAGTTTTGTACATAACTTTCATTATTCACAATTAAAACAAATAGTTTAAAACGTCAAAACGTCAAAACGTCAAGGCACGTTACATAGATAAACTTAAATAGAAAACAAATATTATTCATTTCCATTTTACAGATGCTTTAATCTAAACTTGAGATTTAAAATCTATGAAATTAAAAGCAATTAAACCATTATTAAAAAAATAATAGAGTCAATTGGGAATCTAACGCCGAATCTATCTAAAATATGTTAATCTAAAGCTTTCCGAAAAGATGTTAAGAAACTACCCCTTTTGCCCTGTGTTTTGACGTTTTACCCTACCGTTTAAGTGATAATGGCAATTGGACGAGATTTTCTTTCTGACACATCTCTCTCTCACGCACTCACTCTCCCTCTTTTCTCTCTCTTTTCTTTCTCTTTTCTCTTTCTTTTCTATCTCTCTATGCTCCATGAAAGTGAAAGCTAAGAAGATCAAATTCTTCAATTTGGTGAAACCACGAAGGAGATGAAGGAAGAGTTAGAGATTTATTTTTTCATTTGCTTCCAATCCCGTTGAGATTTATTTTTGTTTGCTATTTGAGATTCTTAAAAGCTAATTTTGTGTGGATTTTGAATAAACCAAAAAAATATGTTTGTATATATTTCATAATTTAGTTTTATTATGAAGTTTGGGTTGACCAATCCTTAAGGGGAGGTTTAGGGTTTAGATTTTATGGTTTAAGGTTTGGGGTTTGGGGTTTAGGATTAAGTTATAATTAGTTTGGGTTCACCAATCCTTAAGGGGGGTTTAGGGTTTAGATTTTATGGTTTAGGATTTAGAATTTTGAATTTTCCATATGGATTGATTTAGGATATTAATGTATGTGTCTATAAATTTTACTAAATTTCTGGTAATTATAACATGTCTATATTGTTACTCGTTGACAAATTATATTATTACCGAAACCATTAAGTCTTACTAAACATTTAAATCAAATTCAGTAATATTTTTTAAAAACTAGCCTCCATATATTATGTTAACATAAATGTCATAACAAATCAGAAAATAATTTTAACAACGTAAATGTCATAAAAAAAATTTACCTTACACCCAACTTGTATATATTAATAGGTAAAGCGTTACTGTATCTGTAGATGTCACCTCAAATCAAGTAACACAATTGACGTTAACCTTATTGCCATAAAGGGTAAAATGGTCCTAAAGCCATAAAGGGTAGAATAATTCTAAAGCGTTAGTTTCTTAACTCATTATGGAAGAGCGCTATTTTAACATATTAATGCGGTTAAAGGCGTTAGTTCGCCAACTCTCCTAAAATAATACATGATACAAATGATCACAAGATATTACATAAATACCAATTTTGTATAAAAACTTGAAAAATAAATAAAATGACAAAAAAATAAAACATTAAAAAACTTTAACAAAAAAACAAAACACTAATTTGCTCGTTTGTGATGTTGTGTTTGAGGTTTGTTGTTGTGTAGTTGTGTTTGAGTTTGCGCGTGAGATTAATTTGTGTTGTTTTTAGTTTCTTTTGGTCGTTTTTTATGTTGTGATTTATGTGTGAATATTTGTTTGTTTTTGGTGCTTTTTGTGGTGTTGCGTGTTATCTAATTTCTAGAGAGTGTGATCCAAACTAGCTTTACCTATAGGGATAAAAGCAATAGAATAGAGTAAAAAAGTGAGTTATTTCACTTGACTCTTCAATAAACCATTGGCGCTATCCTTTGTCGTTTGCATCTCAAAGACTTATGCATGAGGCAAAACACCCGAGGAAAAAAAAAAGACAGCTTATTTTATTTTTTGATTTTTGAAGCATGAAACACGAGAAGACGTATGAATAGAGTTTGTTAATGCACCTGATCCTTCATTTTTTCCTTAGCTGATTAATCTGATGCTTAAATTTTGTTTTCTGCTGAACGATCAAAGAAAACTAGGAGCAAAGTTATCATGAAATGAATTGAAAATCACAGAACAATAAAATAAAACTAAAAAATTAATGCTACAGTACGTTAGTTCGTATTAATGAAAAATCCAAGTGGTGTAAGAACAAAGAGAATTAGTTACCTTAGCACTGAGGAAATATTTGGCTGTCTCATGTTCATTGGCTCTTCAACAACTAAAATATGGTATGCCTTATTTCATTTGGCAGTATTGAATATAAAATAAAACTGCAAAAAAAAAAAAAAATTCTAAATGAAGAAACTTACTGGAAATCTGACCAAGTCGGGATACGATCGACTGCTTGCTCATACTTTTTCTTTATTCTTGACAAGGAAACTATAAGAGATTGTCAACACTAAGTTAAGGAAACACAATATCATAAGTTATTCAATGACAATATCATAAGTTATTCAATGATTAGGGGTGTCCAATCTGGATATCGGTTCGGTTTCGGTTCGGTTTTTTCGGTTTTTCGGTTAGTAAAAAATAGCTACCATTTTAATATCATATCTAGTTTGGTTTGGTTCGCTTTGAATATCTTCGATTTTCGATTTATTCGGTTTTTAACCAAAAACCAAAAATTTTGTTTGGTATAATAACGTGGATTTCGGTTTTTTGTATTGAAAAATAGAAATAGTAACGATATAAAGTAGAAAACATAAAAACAATTAAAATTGTAAAATCCATGTCTATTATAAAATTATTAATAAAACTCTAAAATTTGTAATTAAAAAAAAAACTTAAAAACGAAAGCACTAAAGCACTAGTCTTTAACATTATCAAATAAAATAAAATATTAAATTTAAAATGAAAACTAAAAAAATTAAAAGAAAGCAAAGTTCCACTCTTTCAAATTCGCCTTCCATCAAGGTTACATAATTTAGATATTAGAATTTTAGGATTACATAATTTACATACTTATTGTATACTATATATTATTATATTATGATTTAAAATTAATCGGTTTTTTTCGGTTTAATCGGTTTTATCGGTTAATATCCAAACCATATCCGGATCCTACGGTTTTGAAATTATTACATCCATACGGTTAATATAATATATCCGAAATCCAACCATATGTTCTATTTCTGTTCGGTTCGGTTCGATTCAGTTCGGTTTTACCAAATTGGACAGCCCTAATTCAATCACTGTAATTAGGAGAGTAAATCTCTCAGTCATATCTTTCTGTAATTACTCTAGGATCTCCTCTTCCTTGTATATAAGTGTATCGTTTACATCAATGAGAAATACATTCCATAATCTATATAGTATCAGAGCCTTTGATCTCCTTACAAAAATAATTTTTCTCTCCTCTCTTTACCTAAAACCTAACCGTCGCTATGAACACCTCCGGCAGTACCTCTCCGGCTACTTTCGGTGAAACCATCCACACAAATACTCAAACACTTTTCAATGTCAATACCTCGAATGTGACAAAACTCACATCCACAAATTACCTAATGTGGAACCTTCATATTCATGCCTTACTCGATGGCTATGAACTTGCCGGACATCTCGACGGCTCCACCATAACTCCGCCTGCAACAATCACAACCGCGGATGCTGTAGCTGTCAATCCAGCCTTTTCCATCTGGAAAAGACAAGAACAACTCATTTTCAGCGCCCTTGTTGGGAGCAATCTCGACGCCGATTCAGCCGTTGGTGTCACGAGCCACCACCTCTGCACAAATCTGGAGCATGTTAGCGTCTACATACGCTAAACCAAGCCGTGGGCACATTAAACAGTTGAAGACTCAACTCAAGCAATGGACAAAAGGCAACAAGTCTATTGATGAATACCTGCAGGGTTTAACAACCCGGATGGATCAACTCGCCATCCTTGGAAAACCCCTCGACCATGAAGACCAAGTCGAAATTGTCCTTGAAGGCCTCCCTGATGAATACAAGTCCGTTGTTGATCAGATTGAGGGCAAAGATACTCCGCCTACAATAACCGAAGTTCATGAACGGCTTCTTAATCATGAAGCCAAACTCATGACGCTCGATGCTGCAGCCTCTTCGCCTTTTCCAGTGACTGCAAACGCTATCCAGCAAAGAAACAACACCAACAACAACAACCGCACTCAACATCCGCAACATTACAATTCCAACATCAACAATAATCAGTACTCAAATGGGCAATCCACAAGAAACAACAACAACCGTGTCTCCAAACCATACCTCGGCAAGTGTCAACTCTGTCACACTCAAGGACACAGCGCCAAACGTTGTCCTCGATTCCAAGCTCTCCAATCCTCAACAGTCTCTCACGCATTATCACCGTTCACTCCTTGGCAGCCCAGGGCCAATTTAGCGGTTGGTTCCCCATATACTGCCAACAACTGGTTGCTTGACAGTGGTGCAACGCATCATATCACTTCTGATCTAAACAACCTCTCGCTCCACCAACCTTACAATGGTGGTGATGATGTTATGATTGATGATGGCTCCGGGCTCCAAATCACGCACAC
This sequence comes from Alliaria petiolata, assembly GCA_020283515.1. NCBI lineage: Eukaryota > Viridiplantae > Streptophyta > Magnoliopsida > Brassicales > Brassicaceae > Alliaria > Alliaria petiolata. The sequence goes on along the minus strand of JAHZTW010000002.1, from coordinate 64,525,604 downwards.
GGGTTCTTCTTCCCTTCCCTCTTCCACTCGTGCTCTTACATTAAACAAAGTGTTATGTGTCCCGGATATACATAAGAACCTCATATCAGTATATCGGCTAGGTAATGCTAATCAAGTGTCAGTGGAATTTTTCCCTGCTTCTTTTCAGGTGAAGGATCTCAACACGGGGGTCCCGTTTCTTCAAGGCAGAACTAGGAACGAGTTATACGAGTGGCCAGTGTCGTCCAGTCAAGCTGCTGCTATGTTCTCTACGACAAGTTCCAAGGCTAATCTCTCCTCCTGGCACTCCCGTTTAGAGCACCCGTCCTCTTCTATACTAAGTACCATAGTTTCCAAGTTTTCACTTCCCCTTTCCAACTCACCATCCACACCTATGTCTTGTTCTGAATGCTTGATTAATAAGACCCACAAACTTCCTTTTGCAACTTCCTCTATTGTTTCCACTCGTCCTCTTGAAGTCATATTTACAGACGTATGGACATCACCGATAACTTCCGTGGATAACTACAAATACTACATCATTCTCATTGATCACTATTACCGTTATACATGGCTATACCCACTTCAAAGAAAATCACAAGTTCAACAAACCTTCATTGCCCTCAAATCTCTTGTTGAAAACAGATTTCAAGCAAAAATTGGGATTCTATACTCAGACAATGGAGGAGAGTACATAGCCTTAAGAGATTACCTTGTCACTCATGGTATCTCTCATCTCACGACGCCACCCCATACGCCGGAACATAACGGTATCTCAGAACGCAAAAATCGCCACATCGTGGAAACGGGGATCACACTTATCTCGACATCCTCGATACTGAAGGTCTATTAGCCCTACGATTTTGCCACTGCAGTCTATCTGATAAACAGAATGCTGACGCCTGTTCTGTCTTTTGAATCGCCCTTCTAGAAGCTCTTTCGTGTCGCACCAAACTATGAGAGACTAAAGGTGTTTGGCTGCCTCTGTTTTCCTTGGCTCAGGCCCTATGCAAAACACAAGCTCGATGACAGATCCAAGCGATGTGTATTCATCGGATACTCCACGAGGCAGAGTGCATACTTCTGTTTGGATCCAATCACTGGCCGCATATACACTTCACGGCATGTGCGATTCGATGAAGCTAATTCCCCTTTGCGACTTCACCATCAGCGTCGCATCAGTCAGAAATCTCAGCTTCTGCTCAAGCATCACCACTGGTCACTGTCTTCACTCTGCCTTCCACTGCGAGAGCTTCCCAGCAACCCCCGTGTCAAGACCTTCACCACCACCCCTCAGAATCTCCCAATCTCTCGGAATCTCTGCCTCACTCGCCGGCGTCTCCTGCACATTCTCAGGTATTACCCTCTATCTCTGGCTCGACACCGTCTTCTTCTTCCTTCCCCTTTACTTCTGAGCCCACTGCTCCATATGAAAATGGGCCAGAACCTGTGGCCCAAAATTTCCAAAATACAGAAACCAGCCCACAAACACATACAAGCCCATCCACAAATCAATCCAATGGCCCATTACCAGACCCAAGTCAGAATTCCACTTCATCGTCCTCAATCCACCCAGAAAACGTCAATCCTTCATCACCACCAGCCACCGTCCTTCCACAAAACGACCATCAGATGCGCACACGCACCAAAAATAATATTGTTAAACCAAATCCTAAATATGGTCTCACTGCTGCCTTACACCATATTCCCAAAGAACCCACTACAGTCATCCAAGTGCTTAAAAACGAAAATTGGAGGCATGCCATGTCTGAAGAATTCGATGCGCAAGTTCGACATCACACCTTTGATCTTGTACCACCATCTCCTACACAGAATGTCATCGGCTGCAAATGGATCTTCAAAACCAAACATCTTCCAAGTGGTCTTCTTGACAGGTACAAAGCAAGACTCGTCGCCAAGGGCTTCACTCAACAGTACGGCGTGGACTATGCGGAAACTTTCAGCCCTGTCATCAAATCCACCATAATTCGTCTTGTTCTTGATGTCGCAGTCAAGAAATCATGGCCGATCAAGCAGCTAGATGTCAACAACGCTTTTCTTCACGGAACCCTTACGAAAGAAGTTTACATGTGCCAACCCCCTGGATTTATCGACAAGGATAGACCAGACTACATATGTCGACTGAGGAAAGCAATATACGGTCTCAAACAGACTCCAAGAGCGTGGTACACGGAACTCAAACATCATCTCCTTCACATCGGCTTCAGCAACGCACTTGCTGATACGTCTCTGTTTGTCTATCATCGTGGTAACATCTCTGTCTATCTTCTTGTCTACGTTGACGATATAATTGTCACAGGCAACAACACGTCCTCTGTCGCAGCAGTCTTATCCTCTCTTGCAGACCGCTTCTCCATCAAGGACCCAACTGATCTCAACTACTTTCTTGGCATTGAAGCAACACGCACACCAAAAGGGCTCCATCTAATGCAGAGGAAGTATACTCTGGATCTTCTTAACAAGACAAACATGGCCGATGCAAAACCAATTTCCACACCGATGCAAGCCACACCTAAATTAACACTACACAGTGGCATACTTCTTGACAACGCAACCGAGTATCGATCCGTTGTTGGGAGTCTCATCTGGCCTTCACTCGGCCTGATATAGCCTATGCTATCAATCGTCTATCTCAGTTCATGCACAAACCGACCACTGATCATTGGGCGGCAGCAAAACGCGTTCTTCGCTATCTTGCCGGGACACTCACGCATGGTATCTTCCTTCAAGCCAACACACCGTTCACGCTTCATGCGTTTTCAGACTCTGATTGGGCAGGTGACTCGGATGATTTTCTCTCCACAAATGCCTACATCATTTATCTTGGACAAAATCCGCTCTCTTGGTCGTCGAAAAAACAACGAGGTGTGGCACGCTCATCCACGGAGGCTGAATACAGAGCGGTGGTAAACACAGCTTCCGAGGTACAATGGCTATGCTCCTTGCTAACTGAACTAGGTATTCAACTACCAAATGCTCCAGTCGTATACTGCGACAATGTGGGGGCAACATATCTTTGTGCAAACCCAAGTGTTTCACTCCAGGATGAAGCATATTGCGATTGACTATCATTTCATCAGAGGTCAAATACAATCTGGTATGCTTCGAGTATCTCATGTCTCCACTCATGATCAACTAGCTGATGCTCTTACAAAAGCATTACCACGTGTGCGACATCAAACGGCTATTCACAAGTTTGGAGTTCGACATCTCCCTCCATCTTGAGGGGGCGTATAAAAGATATTGTCAACACTAAGTTAAGGAAACACAATATCATAAGTTATTCAATCACTGTAATTAGGAGAGTAAATCTCTCAGTCATATCTTTATGTAATTACTCTAGGATCTCCTCTTCCTTGTATATAAGTGTATCGTTTACATCAATGAGAAATACATTCCATAATCTATAGAAACAATGTCCACAGCTGAAATATTAATTTTTTTTTATTAAATAAGACAAAAAACAGTTTCTAAAGTGTTATGTTTGTCCTTCGTGAAGTATGTATTATTAAGAATTTTCTATGAACCAAAAGAAAATGAGAAGAAATCGAGAAAGCTCACCGTAAAAGTCTAGTTTCATCCTTGGATTTTGAATCATCATCCAATTTTCCTTCATATAACATCATTAGACGAAAAAACTGATAAAGCAATATCTAAGTGTATGTAATATAGATTACCTCTTTCTATTTGTATGAACTATTTTTAAATTTAAACCACTGTTTTTCTTGTAGTGGCTGAAATTTCTCTTTTGGAAAAGCATAAAAAGCAAAAATAGTTGAGACAACATCCTAAAGTTAAATGCAAGTTGGTTCTCCTTATTTGACTAAATCTATTAATATATTCTCGAATACTATCAGATTTGACGAATAAAATGATTATAGTTTTTGTGTATTTGCATTTTTTCCCGTGTTCAATTTTGTGATTTTGTTGTTTTTGTTGTTTTTAGTTCGTTGTGTGTGATGTTTTGTATGCTCGTTTGTTATTTTGTGTTGAGTTTCGTTGGTGTTATGAGGTTGTGTTTGAGTGTATTTTGAAATTAGTGTAATTGTTTTGTTTTGCTCATTTCTTATTATTTGATTTGTGTTTATATAAGAAATGTGTACACAGAAGGAAGAACAAGATAGTTTATTTACCTGACCCTTCATTTTTCGGCCAATTGAATCGCTTCATATCTTCACACAAAACCAATATCTTAATAGTAAACTACGAGTAAATACACAATACCATAAAATATAATACTACAAAATTAAGGCAAAGGAAGAAACTTACTAAGTCTGATCCAAGCCGAGATTGACTGCATGCTCATATTGTCTCTTTTAATCTTAGTAAGCTGAAACCAAAAAACCATTCATCTTCATATAGTAGATATTGGAAAGGTTTATCAAGTATGATCAAAACCAGTTAATGTAGGTGAGAAGAAATCGACACATTTCACCTTAAAATAGTTGTTTTCTTGGATTCTTAATCCTCACCGAGTTTCCCTTCACACAAAATCACGTGACAAAATAAAAACGATAAAACATATCAAATAAATATACTAGTCACCTCTTTCTTTTTGTATGCAGGACACCATCTTCGCTTGTAGTGGCTTGAATTTCTCTATTGGATACAAAAATAGCTAAGACAACATACTAGAGTTAAATGTGAGCTCATTTGACTTAAACGATTAAATTGGAAAAGAAAGAGAAAGATACATCACCTGACATTGACTCCGCAGCAGAATCTCAAAGTTCTATTTGTGAGGTTATTGTGTTTTTATTTTTTGTTTTTTTGCTCTTAAATTTCTCGTGTATAGTATTGTGTTGTGTTGTAGTGAAACTTTTGTTTGGAGTGGTGAGTTTGGTGTTTTTTTCTGTTGCTCGTTCGTTATGTTGTGTTTTAGACTTTTAGTTTCGTTGCGTTTGAATGTGTGTTTTTGAGTTGATGTGATTTTGTTCTGCTCGTTTGTTGTACTGTGTTTGAGTTTTGCGTGTGTATGATTGAGTGTTGTTGTCTTTGGGTGTGTTTTGAGTTTATTGCGTGTGATGTAATTTTGTTCTGCTCGTTTGTTGTATTGTGTTTGAGTTTTGTCTATGTATGAAACATTAGAACAGAGGGAGAGAGTTACTTTACCTGACCTCTATTAGATATGGAATTGCATAATTGTATTAAGAGAGATTACTCTGAATATATACAGAGTTTACAGAAGAAGAATGGAAAGGGAATATACAAAACTAACGGTCTTATACACAGCTAAGGACAGCGTAATTATACTTGATCTGATTTCCTAATTAATAGAGATCTTCCTATAATTCCTACAACCTCCCATATGCTCTTGGCTACAAACTCAATCCTCTGGAAAATTTGTTCTCTGCAGCTTCAAAGATATCTGCATCACTGCGTGAGGGAAAAGACACGAGAACAAAGAGATATCATTTACCCAAACCAGTTTTGTTAGCAAATGTTATTGGTAGACAAACAAAAAAAATAAGATGAAATTACAAAAACAGAATCAACCCTCAAGAAAAAAGCCTTGGTAAGAATCTTACATAGCCAAAATTTGATTGGTTGCTCATTTTCATCTTTTAATCTTTGACAGATAATGTTGAATAACCCGACTGAAAAAAAAAAAAAAACTATCAAAAAGTTAGGAGAACAATCTCACTCTTGAGGAACAAAAACTCCAAAACGGCTGAGAACACAATAAAGATAACGAAGAGAGACACTCACATTTGTTCCCGTCTCCGAATTGAGATATGAATTTTCCACTTGATTTCTGAATTCATATGACTGATCATCTGAATATGAAATTCCTGGAAAAATCATACAGAGTCATAAGGGAAATTCTCTAAATCGTTACTTTTTCTTTGAATTTTCGAATTTTCGAATTTTTGCTAACGCTCTATGGGGGAAGAGTGTTTCCGTTGTAAAATTGCGATTCGTTATAGCAGACAAGAGAGAAATGGCTTTTATGATACTTCAAAAATTTAGCATAAATTTACGATTGTGACCCTGTTGAGTTTACGTTAGAGAAAATTAGTTAAGTGGGCCACTTTACGATAGTGACCCTATTAAGGCCCAATAGGCCGATGTTCACAAAAAGCCTTTAAACTAGATTAATCTATCTTCTTCCCCAAACGTCTTTTAGGGTTTTCAGTCACCACCAGAGACGCAGAAGTGAGAGAGAGAGAGAGAAATGCCGGCGGGACACGGAGTGAGGGCGAGAACAAGGGATCTCTTCGCGAGACCGTTCAGGAAGAAGGGTTACATCCCACTCTCCACCTACCTCAGGACCTTCAAGGTCGGCGATTACGTCGATGTTAAGGTTAATGGAGCTATTCACAAGGGTATGCCTCACAAGTTCTACCATGGCCGTACNATCATCTACATAAACCAACATATATATATATATAAGTACTCCCTGTTTATTGTAGATGAAGAGGGAAGCATCGGCGAAGGAGTTGACGAAGCCGGATTGTAGAAGAAATGTTCGTAGTTCATTGTACCAAGCGTGGGACGCTTGTTTTAAACCATAAATAGCATTCCGTAGACGACAAACGGCTGTGAGATTATCTGGATCAATGAATCCCGGGGGTTGAGTCATGTAGACTTGGTCGTGTAAGGTGCCTTGGAGGAAGGCATTATTGACGTCTAGTTGTCGTAGCGGCCAGTTGCGTGAGACAGTGGTACTGAGAACAATCCGGATCGTGGCAGGTTTGACCACTGGGCTAAAGGTGTCGTGATAATCTATCCCTGGACGTTGTGTGAACCCCTTGGCGACTAATCGAGCTTTGTACTTGGCAATCGTCCCATCTGGATGGCGTTTGATTGTAAAAATCAATTTGCAACCTACGACATTGAAATGAGAAGCATTAGTTAAGTTTTCAAGATCCCATGATCGATTACCCATTTGAGCATTATATTCTTCACTCGTGGCGTTATGCCAATGAGGACTTTTGAGGGCTTGAGCAACTTTTGTTGGTGGGATTTCTGAGTGTTGTGTAACGGTGGTGTGGAGATTGAGTTTGTTCACAGCTTTCCGAGTTCTTGTGCTCTGTCGTGTAGGTTGCTTTGGTGGTGTAGGTGGTGGTGGTGGTGGTGGGGCCGATGGAACGACAGGTGGTGCCGGAGCTGGCGTAGGCGACGGAGGGAGTTGTGGTTGAGGCTCTATTGCAGTAGGAGACTCTAAAGGGAGCGAGAGATTTGGAGACAACGGGGGGAAGACTTTGTTAGGACCGTTTCTTGAGCAATAGTTGGTGCAGCAGGAGTGACAATGGGTGGAGACGGCTGTGGATTTGGTATAACGGTGACTCGTGTATGCAATGCATGCTCATGATCAGAAGATGTTTGAGTGTCTAAATTTGTATGAATAGAAAAAGGGTAAACCGTTTCATGAAAAAGAACATGTCGTGAGGTATAAATCCGAGAAGTTTTTTTCGATCTAAGCAAAAATAAGCACTTTGAGTTATTGAATAGCCAAGAAAAACACATGGGGTCGAGCGAGCATCAAGTTTGTGCGATGCATAAGGGTGTATCCAAGGAAAACACAAGCACCCAAAAATCTTTAATTTTTGTAAATTCGGACTATGTCCAAAAAGACTTTGAAAAGGAGATTTAAAATCGAGAACCGGAGTGGACATTCTATTTATTAAATAGACAGCCGTTTCAAACGCAGAGGTCCAATAGGAACGAGGCATTGTCGCATGAGATAGAAGGGCAAGACCCGTTTCTACTATACGTCTATGACGACGTTCAGCGATGCCATTATGTTTCGGCATATGCGGTGGACTTGTCATATGAGAAATGCGATGAGTGGACAAAAAATCTTTTAAACCGATGTATTCACCCCCATTATCGGTGTATAAGGTTCGAAGCTTGGATTGAAATCGATTTTCAACCAATGCTTTAAATCGTGTGAATATATCAAAAAATTGGGATTTTAATTTTAAAGGATATAACCAAGTATATCTAGTATAATGATCTACAAAAATCACATAATATTTAAAACCATCAAATGAAATAATTGGAGATGTCCACACATCTGAAAACACAATATCAAGCGGTTGTGTGGATTGAAGAGTTGAATTTTGAAAAGACAGTTTATGCATTTTATTAATAGAGCAAGCAGTGCAAGGAGAAGCCAATAAAGCGTTTGAAATAAGAGGTAATTGAAATTGAGAAACTACTTTCTGAAGAATTTGAAAAGCGGGATGTCCTAAGCGAGAATGCCAATCCGACAATGTTGTCTTTATGGCAGATGCATATGCAAGAGATGGTGGGGTAGAAGAAGCAGGTTTCAGCCATTGATTCGTCCCATCTTTAGGTTTTCCTTCGAGACGCAGAGCCCCCGTCTCCAAATCTCTCACCTGGAAGTAGGTGGGAGTGAAAGTAACAGCAACATCATTAGTGGTACATAACTGAAATACTGAAATCAAATGTTTATCAAGGGCAGGAACGTAGTACATTATTTAAGAATAAAGGGCGATTATATGAAGGTAAAGTAAAAGATCCAGAGTGAGTAATATGCAAACCCGATCCATCCCCGAGAAGAACATTGCCTCCTCCATTGTATGGATTGTGCAGCGAGAGAGTGGCTAAATCAGAGGTCATGTGGTGTGAAGCTCCAGAGTCTAGAAGCCATGTAGAGGAGTCTGCCATCTGAGTCGGGTTAGCACTTGGCTGCCACGGTTGAAAGGGGGACGATGCATTCCAATTGTGGTGACGTGTCTGAGACGGCATTGGTGACAATGAGCCTTTGACAATGCGAAATTCAGGACAATATTTTTGCACTGTGTCCCTTAGTCCCACAAGCTTGACAGCGGCCTAAATACGGTTTGGAGAAGCCACGCTGAGTGTTGACTTGATTGTTGTGTTGATGTGATCGATTCTGTGTGTTGTTGTTGTAGGTGGTGGTGTTGTTGTTGCGCCAGTGTTGTCGTGGGCGAGAGTCGGCGGCTTGAGCAACGATCGGTGTGACAGTAGACGGTGCAAAACACATAAGCATGGCTTCACGGTTAAGAAGACGCTCATGAAGTTCAAAATAAGGGACATGCATATCTCGTCCATTTATGGCATCAATTTCGGACTTGTACTCTTCACTTAGACCCGCCAATATTTGCTCCGTGAGATCTTCTAGATCCATCGGTTTTCCCAGCAAGGCAAGTTTGTCGGCTTTGGATTTGATTGAAAGAAGGTAGTCGATGATTGTTTTTGCTCCTTTGACGCATTGTTTGATTTGGAATTTCAGTTGTCGGATGTGGCCACGGGAAGGATTGCCAAAGGTAGTGGCTAAAATTTGCCATACCTCTCTCGTGGTGGTAGCACTCGATACCACCGTTTGAATAGGTAGTGAAATCGCACCGATGATAGAGCTGTAGAGAAGGCGATCTTGTCTCCTCCATGGTGCGTAAGCCGGATTCGAAATTGAGTTTCTGTCAAGGAGAACCGTCTGAGATGGGGCAGTGTTGGTGTCATCAATAAAGTGATGAAGCTCGTGGCCTTCAAGCAACGCGCGGATCTGTCGGCTCCACATTAGGTAGTTGAGATTTGTGAGCTTTGTAATGCTCGACATGTTGACGGAGAGAAGAGTGGTTTGCGGATTCCTCGTATTGAAAAAGAGGTTTGTTCGACAGTGTTGTCAGACATAATGAGAGAAAGCAATCGAATGATCAAAGGATAAGCGAATTATGCAAGCAAGAAAGATGAAGAAGAAGAGTAGTAGAAGAAGAGATGCGGCGGAGAGAAGGAAAAAAAAAAAAAATTAGGTTTTTAGAACCTTAGTTGCTCTGATACCCTATTAGATATGGAATTGCATAATTGTATTAAGAGAGATTACTCTGAATATATACAGAGTTTACAGAAGAAGAATGGAAAGGGAATATACAAAACTAACGGTCTTATACACAGCTAAGGACAGCGTAATTATACTTGATCTGATTTCCTAATTAATAGAGATCTTCCTATAATTCCTACAACCTCCCATATGCTCTTGGCTACAAACTCAATCCTCTGGAAAATTTGTTCTCTGCAGCTTCAAAGATATCTGCATCACTGCGTGAGGGAAAAGACACGAGAACAAAGAGATATCATTTACCCAAACCAGTTTTGTTAGCAAATGTTATTGGTAGACAAACAAAAAAAATAAGATGAAATTACAAAAACAGAATCAACCCTCAAGAAAAAAGCCTTGGTAAGAATCTTACATAGCCAAAATTTGATTGGTTGCTCATTTTCATCTTTTAATCTTTGACAGATAATGTTGAATAACCCGACTGAAAAAAAAAAAAAAACTATCAAAAAGTTAGGAGAACAATCTCACTCTTGAGGAACAAAAACTCCAAAACGGCTGAGAACACAATAAAGATAACGAAGAGAGACACTCACATTTGTTCCCGTCTCCGAATTGAGATATGAATTTTCCACTTGATTTCTGAATTCATATGACTGATCATCTGAATATGAAATTCCTGGAAAAATCATACAGAGTCATAAGGGAAATTCTCTAAATCGTTACTTTTTCTTTGAATTTTCGAATTTTCGAATTTTTGCTAACGCTCTATGGGGGAAGAGTGTTTCCGTTGTAAAATTGCGATTCGTTATAGCAGACAAGAGAGAAATGGCTTTTATGATACTTCAAAAATTTAGCATAAATTTACGATTGTGACCCTGTTGAGTTTACGTTAGAGAAAATTAGTTAAGTGGGCCACTTTACGATAGTGACCCTATTAAGGCCCAATAGGCCGATGTTCACAAAAAGCCTTTAAACTAGATTAATCTATCTTCTTCCCCAAACGTCTTTTAGGGTTTTCAGTCACCACCAGAGACGCAGAAGTGAGAGAGAGAGAGAGAAATGCCGGCGGGACACGGAGTGAGGGCGAGAACAAGGGATCTCTTCGCGAGACCGTTCAGGAAGAAGGGTTACATCCCACTCTCCACCTACCTCAGGACCTTCAAGGTCGGCGATTACGTCGATGTTAAGGTTAATGGAGCTATTCACAAGGGTATGCCTCACAAGTTCTACCATGGCCGCACCGGTCGAATCTGGAACGTTACTAAGCGCGCCGTTGGTGTCGAAGTCAACAAGCAGGTTTGAAATCTGTTGATCTGTTTGAATCTCGATCTGTTTTGAGTTCTTATTATGATGATTCATGACTGCTTGAAAGAGTTTTGGTTTGTTGATTTAGGGTTTAGAACTGATTGTGATTATTTGCTATGGGTAATTTTGGAAAATGAACGATTGTGTGCATTGGGTCTTAGGATTCATGACTATTTGAGTGATTGTTGATTACTGAATTAGAGTTTGAACAGATTGTGATTCTTTGCTATGACTATATTATTTTTTGTTTAGCTATCGATTTGAAATGTTGAAATTGTCTGTTTACTATAATTATATTCGTTCATAGTTGATGCGAGCTTGATCTCTTGTGTCTATTTAACATCTTGATCTTAAAGAGATCTTTCTCGATTTAAAGCTGTGAAATGTTAGATCTTTTTCAACATCTTGCTAAGATTGGGTTTTGCTATTTGTATCAGCTGCAACTAATCCACAATGATTCTTGTAATGTTTTGATGTTGCCTTAGCTTTGTATCTTGTCTTTGAATTTCAAGTCTTTACGGTAACGTAATCACTTGGAGATCTGACTTTGTAGTGTGGCTTTGTGTGTTTTAGATTGGGAACAGAATCATAAGGAAGAGGATACATGTGCGTGTGGAGCACGTGCAGCAGTCAAGGTGTGCTGAAGAGTTTAAACTAAGGAAGAAGAAGAACGATGAGCTCAAGGCTACAGCCAAAGCCAGAGGAGAGACAATCAGCACCAAGAGACAGCCGAAAGGTCCTAAACCGGGTTTCATGGTCGAAGGTATGACCTTGGAGACTGTCACTCCCATCCCTTACGATGTTGTCAATGATCTCAAGGGCGGATACTAGGTTTCCTTTTTCCCATTCTCTCTACTCGGAAGTTTTGTTGCACTTTGTTATTTCGAGCTTCTCCTTCATATTAATTTTCGTACCGAACAGTGTCTTGGAGAAAGACTGTATAATCGACATGGTCGGGTTGGAGTTTTCGGACCAGTTTTTACAAGTTGTCATAATTTTTCCTATTCTTTTCGTTGGTTTGTGAAATCATTCACCTATTGCATTCTTCTTATCTCGGAAACTTGAATCCATATTCCAGAAAGTCGATGGATTTCAAATATGTGGAAACAAATGCATTTTCTTTTTTGCCTTGTTCCTACTTGAATCTTCCACTGTGCCTCTTTTAACCTCAACTTTAACCTATAAAACCCTTCTTAAGTAGTAGAAGTTGATAATATTTTGGCTTGGAACCTCAAACATATGATGAATATATTTCAGGGGACATTAAATTAAGCAAAAAAAAAACTTCATTAGTTTTAGTGGGTAAAAAAATGTGTAACGTCGTGTGTGTCTGTGTGGCAAGTTTAAGTCGTTGATACCTGAAAAACTTTCCATATAAGAGAAAAACTACTTTTTTTTTTTTTTTTTGACATCAAGAGAAAAACTACTTATCTTTGGAGAAAGCCATCGGGTAACTGCTTGCCAATCTTCTCGCCATCGGGAGAACTTGGGAGGAGCTAAAAGAGCCCAGGACAAAACAGTAAGAAAATTAAGATCCTTCGGTAAATTTTTTTTTTTTTTTTTTCACTTGGGTCTTTTTTTCTATTATATTTTTTTCTGAAATTTTTTATGAATATAGAGCCCACGCCTTTTCTGCCCTATCCCTAGAGTCGGGTATGCGGTGCCATCAAACTATTATGCTCCACGCAGGCCCGGTTTTATGCATGTGCTAGAGGTGCCTATTATAAAATCTTAACATTAAAACCAAAAAAAAGAAGAGAAAATACAATAATTACTCTGCATAATTTTTTTTTTCTTTCTGATTTATTATTATATTTTTTATTGTTTCACAAATTTCAAAACTATAAATAAAACGTAAGAGAATATTTTACATTATTTCTTAGTATATGTACAAAATCCTAAAACAGTAGTTATGATGAAACAAAGCGAGTAAAGCGAGTAGACATTAATCACTAAACAACTACGGAATATATAAAACTAGGAGAAGGTCTGTGCGTTGCACGGATTTGTGATTATTTTAATGTTTTAATTTTTAAAATTTATTTTATAATATTTATTAGTAAAAATTTGTGGATAAATATTAATTTTTATTTTGTAAATATCATATAGTTTTATAACTTTGTATTGAAAGATTGGTGGAATAATAATATCTATAGTGAATGAGAATTTCTTTTATTCATCGTAAGCATAAAAATATCGAATTATTTCTTTTCGACAATAATTAAGGACATGTTATTTTATAGTATAACCAATCTGAAATACATTTGTGATGAAATTTGTGAATGTAAAATTAAATGTTAAGATATTTTTTGGTTTTTGTAGATTATCAAGACATATATCACAATTGTCATATTCTTCTTGTGTAGTTTGGATTTGTGTTCTCTCTACGACTCCAATTACAAAATCAACATATAGTTTTCTTGATGCATTTGGATTAAAATCTTCAATTTCAAAAGAGACTTCGAGGCATTGTGTGTTATGTGGTCGACGTGATAGCATAGATTTTCGAATAAAGTTTATTAAAATTTCGGCTAATATATTTGATGTTGTGTCATCCATATCATGATAAGTGAGGTAGAAGTTAATCATATTTTTAAAGATAGTGTTATTTACTTGAAGTATTTGATCGGTGCTAAAACGGATTGTGTAGTTGATGTGATTTTGAGACGCAGTTTGTTCCGGTTGATTGTGTGAAAGAAATTATATGATAGTGTATATATATTATATTGGAAATTTATGTTGTAATAAAAGTGAGTTGTGTTGTAGATTGTTGTATTGTTCTTTCTATTTATAGATTGTTGTAGAATTTCTATTGCAGTTTTTTGTTTTGATTTTTTTGTATATTGTATTTAATTATTTAGTGTAGTTGGATTTTTTATTTTTATTTTTTTGTTGAAAAGTTTTTCCTTAAAATGTAAATGTGTGGAATGAAAGTATGTCAGCCATGAAAATTTTGGGACTCGGGACGGAAATTTACGGCTATGGGACGGAAACAGAAAATTAGTGAATTGAAAAATAATTCTCAAAAGGAAATATGATAGAACGTCCTGGAAAATTTTAGAATGATTTGAAAAAAAATATATTGAATTTTCAAGTTTTTTATTTTTGAACGGGTAATTCGAGTACACGATCTAATACTCATTCACTTCGTATACCCGTATTAATAAAATAAATGGTTTCGAATGGATAATTATTTTAAACGGGATAGGAAATTAGACGAAAAATTTGGGACAGTACACAGGAACGGAAAACCCGTCCCAAAATTTTCAGGGCTCCTGATGAAAAAACTTTATTATATGTTATAAGATATCACATTTTTTTTCTATAGTTATGTAGTTAATTATAGTTTTTTTGTTATTAAAAATGAAGTACACCCATTATTAAATCAAGAACAACAAAATAAAGAGATGAATTAAGTGTTATAATTATGAATTACACATTTCAATTTTTTATGTATTTATGTCTTTTTTCTTTAAATGTAGGTGACACATCACCTGCCACATGTCAGCATTTCAAAACTCACTTCTGAAAAAAAACCTTATTTTATTATATAAGATTAGAAACTTTCGTGTTCTATATTACGTACTTGAATCATTTAATAAAACCATGAGAAACTTCTTGATTTTCATCTTCTTCACCTCTTGCATTGGAGAAACTCAGGTGGTAATTTTCAAGACTTTTCTTCTCGTACAGTGGAAAAAATTGATGCAACCTTCTCCTCTTATTCTGAAATTAGTTGACACAACGATGATCTACGGTATCTTCGCATCTAATTGCTGCTAGAACTTTCTCAACCTCTTTAACAATTTGCTTGATAAACTCAGCTTCGGAACTGCCAAATATTATAACTTAATTAATTAATGGATATCTTGTAAACGTATTTTTTTTTCAAATAAAAACACTCCAAATGACAAAAAAAAAAAAACAGGAACGCAACCACAAGATGAGAAATCAGTGAAAGAAAGAAGTAGAAGATATTAGAGACGAAAACATTTTTTCACGTTATATTTCATTTGCATCACTATGAGTCTATGATCATATGTTAACATAAACTCAAAATAAGACATTGATGTATCATTCTTAATGGAGCTCCACACATCTCTTTGGATCAACTAGCGTGATATTACCTCTGTCCTCTGCGTGTTTGATGCAGCGAGATATTTGGAAGATATCCAAATATCTATTATTATTATTTTTAATATATGTAATATTTCTATTTTAATTAGTTTAGATAATTCTTAGGTTATTTTAGAGTTTATCTATTATTTTGAGGTTTTCTTATAAATAGGCTCTTAGGCCTAATATTGTATTCAGACTTTGATGAATTAATAAAAAAGGAGATTTCCTAAAAGAGGTTTTGATAAACCACTGTGAAAAGTATTCACAAACCCTAGTTTCTGGGTATTCTCAGAATCAACGGATCTAGTTCTATCCGTAGTAGCTTCCGCTCCATCAGTTGGTATCAGAGCTGCGTCTCTTTGATTTCTTAATCGAAGAACGGTTCTGGATGCAATGATGAGTGATTGCATCTACACTTTCGAGGCCGAAAGTCCTTTTGTCGAGAGAGAAGAGAGCCAGGAGATCTACAAAGAAATCTATGGCGATCCGATCTATGACGTCTATGAAGATGATGTTGATGTTATCAGCTTTGTCTTCAAAGAAGGTTTCTTTGAGAATCTGATGCGTGCAAAATCCGTGTATAGTCATATTGGTTTAGATTTCGGTTTCGTGCAAAATTCGGTTTGTGCGAAACCCGTGCAGAATCGAAGGTGTTCAAGGTCTCAAGAGAAGCAGATCTGTGACGAGTTCGGTTCGTGCAAAATCGGTGTAAATTTCGTGCAAGATTCGGTTCGTGCAAAAACAGGGTACCATCACCCAGAAGAAACAAAACCGATGTGAAAACCGGTTGAAGATTCGAGGACGAATCTTTCTTGGCCGGCGAGACCTGATGCAGCGAGATATTTGGAAGATATCCAAATATCTATTATTATTATTTTTAATATATGTAATATTTCTATTTTAATTAGTTTAGATAATTCTTAGGTTATTTTAGAGTTTATCTATTATTTTGAGATTTTCTTATAAATAGGCTCTTAAGCCTAATATTGCATTCAGACTTTGATGAATTAATAAAAAGAAGATTTCTTAAAAGAGGTTTTGATAAACAGGAAAAAAGAAAAAAAAACTACAAGAGTTAATCTGTCAGAAAGCCATCGGTAAAGTCCATTTCCGATGAATTTCTAACGGCTTTCTCCGTAAAAAATAAACTGTTTTTTTTTTTGGTAATGACAATAGTATTTAAATGTGATACAAGTTGGATGATATTATATATATATATATATATATATATAGCCTAATATGACTAAAAATCACTTGAAAGTCGCATCATATTTTTGATCTAAAGCATTCGTGTTCCGAACTTCGGATCCTAACATTGATACCAATTGTCTTGTTGACCAAAAACAAATGGCTATTCGTCTAATCATGTAATATACTAATATTTCAAAATCAAAATGTCGTAAAAACAAATTTAGAAAAACCAAATTATTTTATCGCTTAATTAAACTAAAATTTGAACTATGCTAGAAAATCTTCCGATGAAGATCAAGTAGCTCAAACCATAGTTACATTACATCCGATTCATATGTTTTTTTTTTTTTTTTAATAATTAGAACCGAACCGTAATATGTAATTTCTTTTGGGAAAACTCTGTGTAACAAGTTGTTAGGTAGTTGACTTTATTTTGCATTCTTCTATATATTACCATGAATTGCTATTACTCTTTTAATTATTTGTATTATTACGGTGCACACTCGGTCCTAATTAAAAAGACAAACAAATAAAAATATAAAAATAAACAGAAGAAACATTAGTTATGATACCTTTTGTCTCCCAAGGACAAACCCATCTTGTTGGAGATACACTCTAGGGCTTCCATCCACTCCTTGATCTGATCTCCTCGAGAAACCTTTGCAAGTGCCCAGAACTTGTCACCAAACTCACCGGTCTGTCCTCTCACTTCTCTTGCCCTAACGTTGTAGAAGATGGGTATGACTTGAAGCTTTCCTTTATCCACACGTTTCTTTATCTTCATAAGCTCATCCATGCACCAGCTCGACTCGGCATACCTGCGGGTTTATAAAATACCATGCATACGATCAATACAAACCCTTGTAAAGATCAACCTGCAGCAGTCCAGAAAACTATTCAACTATTTAGGATTTCTACCCGTTTAGAAGCATATATATATTGAATGAAGAATACATATATATGATAAGAGGTTATCCTCGCTCATAAGTCTTAACACTACCTGCTAGAGAAGATGACTAGCGCGATCTTGGACTCTTTGATCCTTACAAAGAGGCTTGTCATGTTTTTCCCCCTTTGCTCGTCTTTGTCTACGAAAAACAAGATTCCGTATCTCTCAAAGGCGTCAAGGAGGTGGCTGACGAAGCTGTAGCGCAATTGATCTCTCGGAAACTGATAAATATTCGATGGGTTTTGGTGAGAGAGGAAATTTTCATCGTAGACGCACGATTCCAATTTAATTAGTGTTTTGACAGTTTGAGATAAATGTTTTTTTGTTGTGTGTGAATTATCTCTAAATGGTCTGCATGTATGACACTACTTATACACGGGGCCCGGCTTCCAATTTAAATATTTGGCGATGCTAATGGTTGGTGTTTGGTGTTAGTATTTTCGCAGTAAAAGAGTGTACGCACTACTTATAAGACAAGGTGTGATAAGTGAATGGAAAAGTTCTCTTCTCGTTGTTTGTTGAGAAGATGGAAAAGTTATCTTCTCATTTAGTCACTTCTTGATCCAATTATTAAATATTATAAATGCGAATCTGAAAGTGTAAGGAACACTCCTACAGAGGACGAGGGCATACATGTACGGTTACGGTGGCACATGACAAATTGACTTGTATGACATTTTATGTGTTTTTATCTCATGTCACCTATAATTTTTAATTTCATTCCATGGCATCCAAAAAAAAAAAAAAAAATTAAAACACTTTTGACACATATGGACAGAGCCGTTCCTAAGCTTTGAATAAAATTATTTGACGTAGGCGAATGTTTTTTTTTCTCTGTCTATAGGCACGGCCCTGCATATGGAATATGAAATTCAAGAATTGAGTGATGTGACATATATATTAATGGGGAATTGGTTTAACTAAGGACAAGTTGGGCTATCAAACTGGTTACGAAGTTTCATGTGTCTTTAATATAAATCTGGTGCCATTTTCTCCATCTTCTCAAAATGTATTTCCACTTGTTCTGTATCTAACGAGCGTCGAAATTTGGAAACCTATTTTCGTATCAAACGAGCCACGTGAATTAAAGTTGACTGTTCGTTAATTTGGACAAATCCCAGCCGCACGTAGATCTGATCGCGTAGCAGATACAATTCAAACATTAATCTCAAAGAAACGAATATAGTTAAAAAGCATGACTTGGCAAATATTTTATGCCCCGAAGAAACCACCAAGGTGAGCTCATATTTATATTTGATTTTTTACTATAAATGTCAAGCCTTTCTATAAGTGGAAAATAAAGTATAAAGGGAACACTTTAGTTAATTGGTTTAGTTTAAGATAACAACGTGGAAGTGTATTAAAAAAAACCAGTTAACTGTCTACATAAACAAACGAAGGAACAGGTTCCCCAAAAAAAATAAAAATAGTTCTACATTATTTATTTTAAAAATGGCAAAGGCGAGTAAAAATGTAAAATAATTGGGATAAATTAGAGTGGACTAATGGAAGCGTACACACCATGTCCCACAAACGCATATGCAATATGGGAAAGATCGCGTGGTGATTGCAATGTTAATATTTCATGATTTTCGAGCTTTCCGGTTAATACACCGACCGTCGAAGTGGAGTGGGGCCCATGAACCCGAGAACGGACGTGGATGCTCACGGGTAGGAACGGTCGGAGCGTTACAAGTGATATCAGAGCCAAACCCGAACCCAGACGAGAGTGTGGAGTCACAAGGGCTCATACTGTTGAAGGTGGTGGTCCTGGTGCGCAACAAGGATGNCCACCAAGGTGAGCTCATATTTATATTTGATTTTTTACTATAAATGTCAAGCCTTTCTATAAGTGGAAAATAAAGTATAAAGGGAACACTTTAGTTAATTGGTTTAGTTTAAGATAACAACGTGGAAGTGTATTAAAAAAAACCAGTTAACTGTCTACATAAACAAACGAAGGAACAGGTTCCCCAAAAAAAATAAAAATAGTTCTACATTATTTATTTTAAAAATGGCAAAGGCGAGTAAAAATGTAAAATAATTGGGATAAATTAGAGTGGACTAATGGAAGCGTACACACCATGTCCCACAAACGCATATGCAATATGGGAAAGATCGCGTGGTGATTGCAATGTTAATATTTCATGATTTTCGAGCTTTCCGGTTAATACACCGACCGTCGAAGTGGAGTGGGGCCCATGAACCCGAGAACGGACGTGGATGCTCACGGGTAGGAACGGTCGGAGCGTTACAAGTGATATCAGAGCCAAACCCGAACCCAGACGAGAGTGTGGAGTCACAAGGGCTCATACTGTTGAAGGTGGTGGTCCTGGTGCGCAACAAGGATGTTGCGCTTAGTGAGTGGGGGGGGGGGGGCGATTGTAATATCACGGTTTCAGGAATATGAATGTATATGTGGAGAGACTTAAGAGAATTGATTTGGCTACCTATGCCACCAAAGTGCACTTATCTTTTCGATGAATGGTCATGAGAGAACTTCAAAGTTAAGCGTGCTTGAGCTGGAGTAGGAATAGGATGGGTGACCTATCGAGAAGTGAATTCAGATATCGGGTGAGTGAGGACAAAACACGGGAAAGATCGCGTGGTGATTGCATGGTCAGTATTTCATGACTTTCGAGCCTTCCAACTAATGCACCGGCCATCGGATAGGAGTGGAGCCCACGGATCCGAGAGCGGAAGTGGGTGCTCACTGGTAGGGGCGGTCGAAGAGTTACAAAAGACCTCTTAGACTCTATGGTGTATACACGCCAACTTGCGCAGCACCTTCACAGTTCAATGGCCACTCCATTTTACGGTTCTAATGACCGCTTCATTTCCAGATGATTTACGCGTTGGCTTACGCTACACCCCACGGTTCTAATGGCCGTCCCATCGGCTTGACAGCCCGTCATGGTCATGATGCTCTCAGCAGTACTAGACCAACCACACAATGGTCATGATGCCTCAGCATTACTAGACCGAACATACCGGTCATGATGCGCGAGCATTATTAGACCGAACACACAGGTCATGATGCCCCAACATTACTAGACCAAACACACATCAACCGCCGAGTAAGAGAACTCTTACTCTTACATGCAGTCCCTAACACGGCTAATCCACTATACGTGCCTTTAGCTCACCATACACACATATATATGTATATATATATATTTTTTTTATACCACACATCATTATGCATCTCAAGCATTAATCAATACACGTCAACCAACCGTATTCGTTCTTAGCATCAATAACCACATCTAGGTTCTTTCACATTAATATTTTTAACAATAATCCAGGTCCGGCCCAGAGAGACCAATTTTTTTCAAAATTTTTAGGCCACATATTATGTTAATTGGTATAATAGGTTTGTACCTATTTAATTTTGAAGCCCACATTCATAAGTAGTTTTAAAAAATTTTAAATAGGATTTTCTTTTATTTTTTTAATATTTAGAGTTTTTTTATAATAACATTTTTATTATTAAATTTATTTTTTATAAGGAAGTCACAATTTTTTCTGACTTCGGACCACCATTTTAGTTGGACCAGAGTGGATAAATATCTCTCTTTAGTAAGGATTTAGGTTGGGAACTTTCATTCTGCATTTATATTTTTCTTCAAGTTTTTTTGTCATTTAGATAAATAATCTTTTTATAATCTGTTTGTATAATTTTTTAAACTTGTAAAACAATATTTAAAAAATAAAGGACCAATGCTATTTTTTACATCATTCCCAATATAAGTTATTCGAGTTAAATAAACTTTATTTGGTAAAAAAAATGTAAAAAAAACACGAAGAAAAAGGAAAAAAAAAAAAAAAAAAAAAAAATTAAAGATAAATGACGGGATTAGCTACCCTTACAAAACTGGTATGTATAAAATCGTTCCATCAATTTAAGGCCCTTTACAACAACAAAACATAAATCGTTCCAACAAATGGCATTTTAGATAATTAATGTTGTTGGGTCCATATCCCCTATATATTAATTGAGAAATATTTTTAGAGAGTATGCTTATTTTTTAAAATATTTACAGTGGTGCCATTTTGCTGATGTGTCACCACCACATTTATTCTCCCATTATTTTAATACAAATTTTCTTTTTTGATTAGATTAGTCATATTATATATCTTTATCCATTTATTACTTTTAATATAACCAGAAAATTATGTTTTAATTTTTTGATGATTTAAAATCAAATTTTAGGTTATGTGATAATTTATGATATACATCATATTACACAATACATTTCTTAAAAATGAATAACAAATAGTTTAAAAAAATATAATTTAATAAAATATAATTTATACACAATTTATGATATACACAATACTTTTTTTTTATTAGGTAGAAAATATGTATACAATAAAAAAGACTTCGATATGTATGATTTTAATAAAAAAAAAATTATAACAAATTAAAACTATAATTTAGGTTACAATAAAAAAATACTTTGATATGTGTGATTTAAATAGATATCCATATTTATAAATATTTTTTTTGTTTATATGATTTGTTAATAGAACCATATAAATTAACCAAATAATATAAATATTTAAACTTGAAAACAAGTTAAAAATATTATGTCAAAAAGTTGAAATATTAAATTATATTATTCACATATATATATAAAACTGATTAAATTATTTTTACTTTAAACAATTTCAAAATCATTTTTAATAAAATTATTTATAGATTTTTTATCATGCGCATGGCGCAAGTTACCACCTAGTATCTATACTATTAAAAGAAACACACTTTAAAACTAATCTTTACCTACCATGGTATTTACAATTTGTGTCATTGTGTTGTCTAATTGAAATATACCAAACCTAATTGGATATATATAATTAATAGAATGGTTTTTTGTTTAAAATATTTTGGATATCCAAACCGAACNAACAAGTTAAAAATATTATGTCAAAAAGTTGAAATATTAAATTATATTATTCACATATATATATAAAACTGATTAAATTATTTTTACTTTAAACAATTTCAAAATCATTTTTAATAAAATTATTTATAGATTTTTTATCATGCGCATGGCGCAAGTTACCACCTAGTATCTATACTATTAAAAGAAACACACTTTAAAACTAATCTTTACCTACCATGGTATTTACAATTTGTGTCATTGTGTTGTCTAATTGAAATATACCAAACCTAATTGGATATATATAATTAATAGAATGGTTTTTTGTTTAAAATATTTTGGATATCCAAACCGAACTAGTACCAAATCAAGAACCGAATAGATATTTGAGATATCCGAAATATAAATACATACCCAAAAAATTAGTTATATTTAGATTTAAAATAACCAAAATATCTAAATTATTATTATAAATCTAAAAATATTAGTTATGTTTACAATGAAACTAGGTGGGTGCCCGCGCAAATGCGCGGGCTATTGATTATTTATTATATAAGTTACATATTCTATGATGAGGTTGGTCTCAAAATTTATTTTAAATTTCTTGATTAAATTTATTCTAAGCAATTTTTAAACATTTTTGTCTTATTAAAAATTCAAGAATATATTTAGATATATGACAATAACAATATTTAGTTTGTGATGCTGAAAACCATGTATACATGTCAATAACAATACATGCCTATTTTTTTTAGTTTACGATGAAATAAAAATATTTAGATACATGACAAATGTTTCTAATTATAAATATCATCAAGAAAAACATAAACAAATAGAATATAAATGTTATAACATTCAAGTAAGGAAGAGAAAACGCATGCAGAAACAATAGAATATAAATAACATCAAGAAAAACATAAATAAAACTTATCGATAAAAAGTTAGAAAAGAATCAGGAACACTTCTTCGTAAACAACATTCAACGNCTTTTCTTATTTTTGTTTAAACTTAATTTTGTAAAAATATAAATCATCACAACAGTCATATAGTAAAAAATATATAGATTTTTTTATACATGTGTTATAATTCAAATTTTTAAAAATGAATATAAATTACTCAAATGATTAATAAATATGAGTATGTTTTAAAAAGTCACACATTGAAAATGAGGATGTGTAGATAGTTCAAAAATTATTATAAAAAGAATATAAATGATAAAAAAAACTGTAAAAGTAAGAAGTTTAATTTAATATTCATATGTATTTATAAATATCTTTTTTGGTTTAATATGGTTTGTTAATAGAACCATATAAATTAACCAAATAATATAGATATTTAAACTTGATAACAAGTTAAAAATATTATATCAAAAAGTTGAAATATTAAAAATAATTTAATATGTTAAAAAGAAATAATATGATAAATATTTTCTTTCTTTATGAAGAAAACAACATTTAATTTATGAAGATATTATATTTTTCTATTTCTTACCAAAAATATATTATACTGATTTGTTTTTTAAAAACTCTATATTTTTTCTCTTATTTTTGTTTAAACTTAGTTTTGTAAAAAAATAAATCATCACAACATTCATATAGTAATATATATATATATATATACAAGTGTTATAATTCGAATTTTTTATAATGAATATAAATTACTCAAATGATTAATAAATATGAGTATGTTTTAAAAAGTTTCACATTGAAAATGAGGATGTGTAGATGGTTCAAATATCATTATAAAAAAAACATAAATAATAATAAAAAATTGTAAAAGTAAGAAGTTTAATTTAATAGTTATCCATATTTGTAAATATATTTTTTGGTTTAATACGGTTTGTTAATAGAACCATATAAATTAACCAAATAATATAAATATTTAAATTTGATAACAAGTTAAAAATATTATATCAAAAAGTCAAAATATTAAAAATTGTTTAATATGTTTAAAACAAATAATATTATAAATATTTTAGTTTGATTAACAAATTATATTATTATTTTGTTAATATATTATATTTTTAATTTAATCCTTTTTTATCAGCAGAATGAGAAATTGAATATATTTTAGTCTACGTGATAACCTACGCCTTGCGCAAAAAATATTCTGCTGGTAAATAAATTCTCCATCTCTGCTATTAAAATCTTTAATGAAATTATTTATATATTTCTTCCAAGTTATCATCTAGTTTTTAATTATTAAAAAAAATATATCGCCGCCAAGATGGACTAATCATTGTTTAACGCGCACTTCTCCACAACCATTCAAATAAATTCAAAGATAAACTTTATATAAGATATCCTGAGAGCAAGAAAATTTGCATATTTCGTTATGTCTTTTCTTAGTCTTGCTCGGAGATTCTCTCGTCATGCTTCTCTTGAACTTCTTCTATGGTCAAGACAATCGAGAAGATAGTGACCAAGATCTCCAATATAAAGGAACTTGGACTCAAGCTCTGATCCAAAACGCTGCGTTTCCAATCCTCATCCCTCTCTTCTTCATTTTCCCTTCACCTAAACCAAACCCTGAAACCAACAATACTCGTTTCCTCTCCTTTCGTCTCCTCTTTCTTTACTTCTCTCTTGGTGTTCTTGTTGCTGCTCATAGCAAATTATTTGCACTCGGGAAATTATACGCAAACTATGGCGTTTTCACGTTGATTTCCGCTACCCAATTGATATTTACAGCTATTTTCACATCCATCATAAACCGTTTCAAGTTTAATAGATGGATCATCATATCAATAATCCTCACTCTTGTGGTATACGTTTTTGGTAGTCCTGAATTCAGAGGAGCGCCTGATGAAAACGAAGAATTCTATAGCATCCAAGCTTGGTTAACCTTTGCTGCTTCGGTTGCTTTCGCATTATCCCTCTGTTTATTCCAACTCGGGTTCGAGAAACTTTTGGTGAATACGAAGAGATATGCTAACAAGAAAGTGTTTAGGATGGTCCTAGAGATGCAAATATGTGTTTCTTTTGTCGCCTCGATTGTTTGTCTCATTGGTTTGTTTGCTAGTGGCGAGTTTAAGGAATTGAAAGGCGATAGAGAGAGGTTTAAGAAAGGGGAAACGTACTATGCTTTGAGTCTGCTCGGGTTGGCTTTGACGTGGCAGGTTTGGGGGGTCGGGCTAATAGGTTTGGTGCTTTATGTTTCGGGTGTGTTTGGTGATGTTGTACATATGTGTGCTTCACCTCTAGCGGCGTTGGTTGTTGTTTTGGCATTTGATTTGATGGATGATGACTTTAGTTGGCCTAGAATAGGTGCTTTGATAGGAACAGCTTTGGCTTTAGGATCTTACTTCTACTCACTGCACAAGCAAAACAAGAAGGAGATGATGGAACTTAACCAAGGAGAGAACAATGTTGAAGTTTAATCTCTAATGTCAAATGTATGTTTGTGTCTTTTTCAAAATATTTACTTGGAAGTCAATGTCCAAATATGTTGTATAGATCTGAAAGCTGTTTAATTTATTTGTTAATTGTTTTATTTCGAATTATTTTTCTCCTCTTTTACAATACTTCGTTTAAGATAATTCTGGTGTTCTTGGAGTAGACATTTATAATAAAACAATTAACAAATAACATATTGAATTCTCTATTTTTAAAATAAAATATAGAATACAATTGAAGATGATTTTACTTTAAAAAAATAGTTTACTTGCAAATATAGAATTTTAATGATTATTAAAAAAAAAAATTGAAGTTATCAGTAACTGCTTCAAATGATGCTAAGAACGTATACATCATCTATACATGTTGCATACATGGGCGGACGTAGGTTACAACATACAGGGTCACGTGCTCCATCCTTTTTTGTATCTCTATGTTGCAAGTTCATTTAAATACTGATAAATTGATGAGAGTAAGAACACGAATGTGTTATGGAATAATTATATTAGGCTCTCATAAGAATAATATTACAAGATGCATATGTTTATATAGAGATGAAACCAATCTAATTTCCTAAACTAATATGTAAATAATACTTTTAAGATAAAAGTAAATTTCCTATTATAAATATTGGTAAATATCCATAATCTTCTAGATCTTCATGATTTCTATAATCTTGATACGCTCGATCTTCTCGATCTCCCAATAAATACCCTTAGTAATATATTTTTCGTAGTATAGGTGTGCCTCCGATTCAATTTTAGTTTGCAGATGGCCATTGATCCATGTCGTGTTCGTTGAGTCTCATGTCTTGTGTTCCTCTGCTGGGATTAGAGATGCGTCCAATATCGTATGGCTGGAGGAATACATTGAGTCAAATTTGCATGGTCGAGAAGACAAACCCATATTAAGTCAATATCGTATTGTCTGGTGCTGTCTGGTTTGCTTGTTTGTTTGATTGAGATAAAGCATAATTGAGTAATGATTAAGATTGAACCTAGAAGCACGTTTAAAAAGGTTAGGGAAATAATACGGTATTGGGTGAAATGCATGAGATGAGATTGAGATTGAGAATGTTTGGTGCCATGTGGGCAATCTGGGCTGCATGACATCCCGACAGGGAAGACTGCCCATTCCCGGGGATTAGCCGAGAAGTGCCAAGTGAGCGGCATGATCATGACTGAGCTGACGAGTCAAGTGTAAGGCAGTTCACAACCATGAGATATCGTTAGTAAAACGTCTAAAACATCCAAGTGCTGCAGTGTGAACTGCAATATGTATCACAAGAGAAAAATATATATAAAAAGAAAAGTTTAAAATGGTAGATTGACAAAAAAAAATTCAATAAACAATAAAAAAATATAACAAATTATAAAAAAGAAGCACCGCTTGTGGCTTTGGTTATTGTGTTGGCATTTGATTTTATAAGTGATGAGTTTAGTTGGCCTAGAATAGGTGTTTTGATAGGAACAACTTTAGCTTTAGGATCTTACTTCTACTCACTGCACAAGAAAAACTAAAAAGGAGATGATGGAACTTAACCAAAGAGATAACAATGTTCAAATTTAGTCTCTCATGTCAAATGCTATGTTGCATGGAAACGGAAACGGGTACGTGGAAACGGAACGTTTCGAAACGTGGAAACGCCATTTTTTAAAAATATAGAAATGGAAACGTTTTGGAAACGTATATATAATATATACATATATATATATATATTAAGCATTAAAAATCTAAATTATATTATAGGTAGAATATTTAAATCAACAAAATTTAATATATAATTTTACATAATTATTAAGTAATAAAAATTAAAATATGTAAATTCAAAAATTTAGAAAATTTTCTTCATTACCAATTTCATTAGTTCCATTAACCAAAACTATCTCCAATTCTAATTTATCGAGAGAACGATTTTCAAATTCAATAATA